>CM047817.1:90686994-91153007 GCA_026214975.1 Gentiana macrophylla
GACATGTTAATTACGATTCCTCAGAGATTTAAAAAGTCTAAAATATATCCCCAAATTCAAATTGATAAAGAACATAAGTGTGAAACTTGTGTTGAAGTTAATTAACAAAGAGCGCCCTTTCAAAATGTTGAAAGAAATACGCAACCACTCTAACTAATACATAGCGAATGTGTGTGATCTTAAATTGTGCAATCGAGAGGCGGAAATAATTATTTTATTACCTTTATCGATGACTCGCACTAAATATTGCTATGTATACTTGTTAAAAGGAAAATATGAAGCGATAGATAAATTTATGCTATTCATGAAGTTGAGAATCAACATGGAAAAAGATCAAAATACTCTGGTTTATTGCGAGGTGGTGAATATTTGGCACCACTATGATTTTTGTGCTTAATACGGGATTATTCATGAAATAACCGCCGCCATGGTCACCACAATCGAACGGAGTTGTCGAAGGAAAATCTAACATTGAAAGAAATGATGAATTCAATGTTGTTGAGTTCGTGAGTATCACAAAACTTGTGGGGGAAGTTATCCTTTCTAGCAATTATCTTTAAATAAGATACCCTAAAGAAACAAGAGAAACACCTTATGAACTATGGAAAGGTAAACCACCTTCTTACAAATACTTGAAAGTGTGGGGTGCCTTGCAAAGTGCTCGTACTTCACACCCCAAAGTGAGAGTAAAGATAGATCAAAATCGTTGATTGTATATTCATTGATATGCACACAACAAGAGTGCTTATCGATTTCTTGTGTAAGTCGATAATCCTCAAATACATAAAATACGATAATGGAATCGAGAAATGCATCATTCTTTGAGAATGTATTTTCGCTAAAACAAATGAACCTAGTTCATTAAAGCGCGTTCATGTTCAGATCACCTCTTCGAACAAGTAAATGGGAAGAAGAGCTAAACCGAGGTTGAGCCAACAAGAAGCAAGAGGTTGAGGATCGAAAATCTTTGGTGAAGATTTTATCATTTATATGATGTAGATAGATCTCAAAGCTTTAAAGAAGTTAACAACTTCTTTCCAAGGTCCATGTGGAAAGAAGCAATAAATAGTGAAATAGACTCTATATTGCAAAATCATACTTGGGAGTTAGTTGATCTATCTCCGTGATGTGCTTACCAGGATCAAAATGGATCTTTAAGAGGAAAATGAAACCCGATGGATCTATTGATAAATATAAAGCCGCACTAGTAATAAAAGGTTATAGCTCTAAAAGGTCTTGATTATTTTGACACATATTCTCCGCTGATTTAGAATAACTTCCATTAGATGGTACTTGCTATAGCCGCTTTATGCAATTTAAGTACATCAAATGGATGTGAAAACCGCTTTAAATGGAGATTTGTAAGAAGAAATCTACATGGAACAACCTGAGGTTTTTCTAGTCCAGACAAGATAAAAGTGTGTAAATTGTTGTCATTATATGGTTTAAAACAAGCACCAAAACAATGGCATCAAAAGTTTGATCATGTTATGCTTGGAAAAGTGGTTCAAAACCAATGAATGTGATAAATGTATTTACATGAAAGAAACAAAGATGGCTATGTCATCTTATGTCTTTATGTGGATGACATGTCGATAGTTGGTAGTAATGATAAGATGATCAAATCTACCAAAGATATGTTAAACGCCAGATTTGAAATGAAAGATATGGGTTTAGTTAGTAGATGATATTGAGAATTAGAATTACAAGAAATTCTAATGGTCTCATTTTGAGTCAATCTAATTATATTGATAAAACTTAGAAAATTCAATAAAGATGACTCAAATGAAGCTAGAACTCCAATAGATCAAAGTCAACCTTTGTTCAAAAATAAAGTGAGGTGTATCTCACCAGAGTATAATGATCATTGGAAGTCTAATGTACTTAATGAGTTGTACTAGACTGATATCGCTTACGCTGCTGGCAAGCTATAGATATACTAGTAATCCGAAGCCATGAACATTGAAAGCTATAGTGAGGTTATTGAGATACTTAAGATATACTCGTAAGTATATGGCCTTCACTATACAAGAGAACCAATTGTTATGAAGGATATAACTGATGTAAATTGGATTTATCCGATTCAAAGGATTCAAAATCCACAAGTTGGCTTTGTATTCACGCTAAGCGTGAGCCGTGGTTCTCGAAATCTTCCAAACAAACTCAGGATAACCAGATCCACAATGGAACTGAAGTTTGTGGCATTAGATAAATGTGGGGAAGAGGCGTAATGGTTGCATCAATTTCTAGAGAGATATTCCTCAATGGCCGGGCCTGCCAAGAATATGTATTCATCGTGATACCAATCAATGATCGAAGAGCACATAATATAATGTATAATGGTAAGTCTCAGCACATACGCCGAAGACATATTCCATTAGACAACTACTTCAATCTGTACGATTACCTTAGACTATGTTAAGTCGAGGATAATCTTATGGATCCGCTAACCAAAGCGGTTAAATAGAGAGGTAAGTTGCATAAATCATCAAGAGGAAACTTCACGACTAAAGCCCATGGAATAAAACTTTATGTAAGGAAAACCCAACCTTGTAGATTGGAGATCCCAAGATCTTGGTTCATTGGGAAAACCTAATTGCCAAGTAAAGTCACTATGGGGTAACCTCAAGCTCATTCCTAAGATGAAGAAACAAAGGAGATTGAACGAGGATAAGCTCACTGTAAGAGCTTTTAATGATTCGTGTAAGAAGAATATTTTGAGAAAATTCTCACCATGTAATCACCTATGTAAGAGAGAAGAGTGGCCGCTAAAGCGGAATTGTGAGGGCGCAATTTTCTAAACTTCACGAACCGAAAGCAGATGTCCACGGCCAAATGGACATAACCGCAAGAACCTATGCTGATAGGTAGATGCAGCATGGTTGATATGTCATCATTTACATCAACGGCAGTAATAGTTCAAGCGACATCGCGCCTACTAGTCACCAAGAAAGTAAACATATTTAATCAAGAGAAGGTTCAAAGCGGTCACACCTACCTATCCTATGCATTGATCTACCGAACTCTCAATTTCATTCTAGAGCCTTTGCTGTGGTTCAAACACTATTCCATTCATGTGGGGGATTGTTGGAAAATGATGGTTAAAATGGATATATTAAATGATATGTCATATGGGCCTATGGGCCTAAGTGGTGAATGGAAAGTGTTAGTAATAAAGGGAAAATTGGGGAAACCAATTTCTCCCACATTGAAATGAAGGAAGGAAAAGAGCCAATATATATATGATGTTGTTTTTAAGGTAAAGGGTAAGAATTTACCAACTTTATACACCGCTTTCACGAAATGAGGTCGCTCCACTTCGAATTCCATCTGCTTTTATGACATCCTCTATGTAATAAAGCCTATATAAAGCGACATCATACATAGCATCAAGAACACACGAGCAACCGCTTCTTCTTACTTCTTTTCTACATGAAAACCGAGAGTTCAAACTAAAGGTTCTTAAGCAATTGAAGGCGCGAAGTTTCCTCGTCATTGCTATCCGCTCTATCCTGGAGATTAACGCCCCGCCGGGCTCACGGCACACGGGTGAGAGGGACGAATTATTCTTAAGGAAACTCGGTGCAAAACATGTGGCTCGGATCATATATCATTTTTTTCGCTTTCCTTTACAATTGTAATTGCTTTTCTTGTATTTCGCTTTTTACTTGTATTTTTTTTATTTCGCTTTTGAACAAGATTGTCCAACAAGTATTTGTCTGGTAATTAGCATCATGGATTTAATTAGGTTTTGTAAACTAAAAATGGAGGAGTTATGTGAATAAAAGTCGTGTTGTGGGTTGTGAAGTTTTGCTATGATAATTGTGTATGATTTTTTCTTATAAAGAGACCGGAAAACTGATAATTATTGAAGTTATGTGAGTTGTTTTGATTCTGACAATTGACAAAGTCACATGTACTATTTCTTCAGTAAAAAGTAAAATAGTAAAGATTTTGTCTACTACTATGCTTTTGAGTGAAGTTTATTGTCAAGATTGACTGTGATATTATGTATGATTGCTTTTGCTTTATCCTTTTCATGTTTCCATCGAATCACTAAGTTCCCACTTAAATCGGATTGACTCGGCCGTAAATTGGCCGAAGTTTGGCCGAGATTGGCCGAGATTGGCCGAGTTTGGCCGATACGCACTGATTCAAGTCTAAACCGAGATGAATCCGTGAACTTTGTACCGATATGCTCCGAAGTCGGAGACAAGTCGCCGAGCCGAGCCGAGTCGCCGAGACTTTGAACCATGCGCTTAACTTACCGCCTGTGTATTCATCAATCCCGATTTCAATGTTTGATCGAATAAAGCCAAGATTTTGAACCAGAAGGTGTCGAAATAAAAATACTACTTTAATTTTCCCTCAAAACTACTATTTCATTTTTCTATAAAAAAAACTTGATAAGGGAAACCAAGGCCCAACAGGCAGAATCAGCAACACAGCATAGCAAAAGCATATCTACTGCACAACGTCATTAAGCGCACACATAAAAAAAAATTACGTGGAGTGAAGATCTCTTAGTTCATGATCATGCACTCACAATGTTTTGCGCCTCCTGTGGTGGATGATGATCTCAAAGACGACTCTGGGCTGTAAAGTCCTACATCGGGTAGAGTAGTAGAAATCTCACATCACATATAAGTGTGAGACATAAATATCTATGTCAACCTCTGGTTAGCCCTTTTAGACCAAGCTTTAAGACGGCGGTCCAAGCAAATAACTGCACTATTTTGACCCATTTAGCGCCACTGCACTCCGGGATTGATATGCATGTAACGGTATCGAGAGACGACTACCGTGACGGAACCATGCGCCGCACCGCATAAGAAGACGGTGTAAGGATAGCCTCTAGTTACATCCGGCAGTGAGGATCCGGGAACAGCTTCGACTTTGGCCGCCCCGGCGAGGACGCCAATCCTTTATAGGTGGGGGGGGTAAAGTCCCACATCGCAAAGAGTAGAATATTCACCTCATATAAGTGCGAGACATAAAGGTCTTGTCAACCTCGGGTTATCCTTTTGCACTAAGTGAGGACGGCAGCCAAGCAGCTGACTGTAATATTTATGACTCATTTGGCGCCATTTAGGCCCGGGTCTGGAGGAGTTACACCGCATCCGTTAGAAAGCGCTCCATTAAATGATTCACGGAGTCGCCGAATCGGGATTATGGTTTAGAAGCGCATCGAGATGAACATTTTTCGCTTCTGCTTTGACTACGCTTGTGTGAGCAAATTCACCTTCAATGGCAGCCATGAGATCACTTTGACTTTCACCCACTTCCTCATCTACACTGCCCAACTTTCAACACATAGTAGAAATATTTTCAAATGATTTAGTTAGATAAATAAGCTCATAAAATCATCCTGGCCAACCGCTTAATTAGATCACCGTCCTCGCTTATCTTTCACTCCTGTTTTTTTTTTTTTCTTCTGGACAATCAGTAGATCAAAAGTTCAAAACTACAAACACTTGACATCCATATCAAAAGAATCCAAGTATTCACGGTAGCTTATTTATCTAATATTTTGGGCCCCACTTCCAACACAAAGCCAACAAAACAACCATATCCTAAAAATAACACAGCATAAACAATCACCTAAATGATCAGAAAAAGATTATACTATTACTAGTTTCACTTTCAACCTTCCCCTCAATTATCTTAACCAATTCCTCAAAAAAAGAAAATATCTTAACAACTAATCAACAAACTATGCTTATCGAACGGTATCTCCCAAACCCTCCCTCTCTTTGGTTTTCTTCAGTTTTATTTTCCTTGGTCCTTCTTCAGATGTATATAATAATAATATTATTATTATTATTATTCATGAATGGGTGTCTTCTATATATATATATATATATATATATATATATATATTATATGCAAACGCAAGGCCGACGCTTTTGGCCCTCGCTTTCGCTTTCAATAAGGCGGGCTGCAAAGCAAAAATTGAACGAGAACGAGATCAAAGGTATGTAAGTAGATGCAATAAGAACCTCTTTGTAGTCTCACCATCACAAGATTCACAAGACAACATAAAACAAGCTAAGAAATAAATATACATATATCGTAAATAACCTTCATTACATCCAAAAGTGGAATATTCAATCTCCCGCAGAGGTTGAAACAAACCAAAAAAGGCACTCGTGAGGATCATTGTGGATGGTTAAAACAATAAGAATTTATAAACAGGCAATGATGGAGAAGACAATGTAAAAGGTAAACATATACAAGTCATTGTGCCTTCATCAACTTATTATTCCTTCCTCACATCTTTGCATTCCGAACGATGTACAAGTGAATACCGAGACCCAAAATCCTACCGCAAGATGTAATTCAAGGCCAAAGAAAAAAACACAAAGCACCTAAATAGAGAGTAGAGACTTATCACCTCAAATAATAAGGAAAATTATCAAACCACACATCAATGTTGTTTGGATCAAGTAGTCCTTGTTGTAAATGTATCTTTAAAATCTCGACTGATTCCCAGAAAGGTGAAAATGTCTATTTATATTTGTCTCTTCCATTAACAACGCCATAATTGAAAAGTTTCCATTATCTCTTTTTTTCTGAGGGTAAAAATCATGAAAAATAAAAAGGTCATACTTGATGTAAATTGTTTTAAAAACAAACACGAGCATAATGGAAGTGCAAAAAAAGAAGAAAGTTTTCTACTAATCCTAAGATAAATATTTCAACCTTGTTCATCTATAAAGAAGTGAAATTACAAATACCACTTCTTGTAGCTTAAGTTGAATCGAATATATCACACAAACATCGATTCGCAAATGGCTATTTAAGCGAGAAAATAAGAACTTGCATTATGAAAAGATACACAAGTATTTATATGTAGACGAAGACATACCATCATCTTCGCCATCATAGTCGCCCATATTCGGGCCCTTTCAAGGCATCTCCGCCATGCTATCGTTGTCAAGGTCTTTACCCACGTAACCTTTTCCAAGAGCACCATGGCAGCAAGTGTCATAACATCATCATCTTGATTAGATATATCAAAGATCTATAACTCTTCATTGTCTTCGCCTTCATCATCCCCGCAATAAAACCAATAGGCCTCAAAATTATACAACCACACGCATTCTATCACCACAAAACAAGGTCTCCTTTACAACATGACAAAATGCATCCTCGTAATAAGCTAAAAATGAAAATCATGAAAAAGGTAGGATCAATGGTAGATGGTAGTGATAAAAGGACTCCTGTTCTATGTGCAGCAAAGAAGACACCATTGAGGAGTATTGCTTTTGCCTGCAACCAAAAAAAACACACTTACTAAGTTAGACTTACATTATCCCTTCAACGCCTGCTTTCCAATATCTCTTCAATCTCTTCCTTGAACGAGGATCGCCTTCTACAGTAATCGATTTTAATGCACCCTTTGGTACCCAAAGACTAACTAAATTGCCGAGATATCATTCTTCCAATTAAATTCGTTAAAATAACTCTCGAATGTCGAAATGTAATCCCAAAATCGCTTCCGCATTTAAAAAGAAAGGGTTAATGAAATGGAATCAAAGACATTTGCAACATATATGGTACATAAAACCATCGAGACTACAACAAAATCGTAATCCAAACACACAAATAGTTCCAAATATTAGAGAAACAGCTTTATGTTGACATACTTAAATTGATCATGACAAAGATATTCTGCATTGTAAACGTGTCGTTTTTTGTCCGACGGGTGTAGATATGCTTTTGTGAGAGCCGAGGTTCATATGGTGCGTAATGCCTTCCTTGTCAAAACAAAACAAAGATAAATCATACAAAATCCACATTGGTCACCAATCCAACATGAAAACAAGGATTGCATAAATGTATCCGCCAAGTCTCATGCTTTATAGATAACCATATAAGCCGCCACCCAAACTTCAATAAGCAAGAAAATTTGCTTCAGAAACTATTAATTACCTCTTAGATACAACACACACGCCTTTCCATCCGCCATCCCATGCTCAACAAATGTCCTAGCAAAGATAACCAAACATGCTTTCCACCTCCCATTATCACATACCTATCATTATTCATTAAGTTTGACAACGAGTCCTACATCATGATCAATTGTGGCCGTGATTGTTACTTAAAAGCAATTCATAATGCAATTTTGCATCATCATAAAAGGAAGAAAATAAAAGTACTAACAAGACATTAAAAACAAGGATCCGATCCTTTAACCGGTAGAATTTTTACTAAGTCATTATTATTTCTCACCGAGTATCGAATGCTCTTTCACTAAGATCATTGATTTACAATGTAAAATATATATCTTACTCGCGATTGTCATTGGAAAAAGAGGACGATAAATCCTCCACCGATCCGCCGAACGCCACCAATACCATCACCGCCACATCCATTTACAACTCCTCCAATGTTAGATTTCTTCCACAAATCACCGTAGCTCAAACACCCCTAATCCATCCACAATACCAACAGCCCCTCGAATTCAACTAACAAAGATACAAAATCAATCCTATCCTTTCCAATTCCACGCCAGTGAAAACAACTCCAAATTTCAATTCAAGCTCCAATTCAAAAAAAAAAATGCAGCTAAAATTAGGCCTTAAAAGAGGAGGAAGACGCTTAAACACACAAAACAAAGTATGCTAAAATTCTCAAATGCAATCAAGAACTAAATAAAGTATATACAAAATAATCAAAATAGATTCCAACCACAAAAAGCAAAACCCAAAATTTGACATGCAAAACCGTAATAAAGAAGAACAATGGCGTAAGAAGAAGAAAAGTCACCCAAAGGCAAGAAACCAACAACACAGAAGGACAAAAGTAGGATGAACAGCTTGACACTAACCTCGTAAATCCATGTTAAGTCAAGCAGGTAAGAAGATAAGAGGAAACACAAAGACTCGAGATTCAAAGATCCAACATGCAAAACAAATGCACAAATTGATTCATCAAATGCAAAAGAAATCAAAACAAAATCCAAAATAAGAGCAATCTAAAGAAGCACAACACATACAAAACCAAACCGTAAACGCACAAGATTGAACCCAAGAATCAGACTCACCGCCCTTCCGCCGCAATATCCTGGTGGTCGACGCATGTCGAACCGATGAGGTAAATGGGCGATGACACCTACCGACATAAACCGGGGAGATCCTTCGCACGCCCTCATCATCGGAGGAATTCGTGGCGCGCATAAATTCCGGGTTCCGTAGTTGGCCTTGCCGAGCTTGAATGATTGCATTTTCTTTAGAACCGATTTTAGTTTGTTGATTTTGCCGCTTTTGCCATTGTTATTAATTGGCCGAGGAAGAAGATATGAGTTGGAAGCGGTGGTGCGGTGGCCGAGCTATAACACGTGGTGGTGAGAAACGGACGCTGTGAGGAAAGGAGCGACGACCCAAAAAAAAAAATAGAAAAAGGAAAAACAGATTTACCATGTCTTTGTCGCCACCGGCTTGCAAATTTAATAGATACTATACCTAGTATGATATATTGAGAAAACCAACCAGCCTATATTAATTCAAACCACAACTAAGACGGAGAGTACATCACCACAAGCGAGACACTCAACACAAATTAAAACCAAGTGAAAATAAAGTATATCTAACTAAAAGAATGCGCCATGGCATTACCTTAACGCCTAACAAACGAAACTAAGAAAAGAAAAGGACGCGGCGAGCAGATAAACAACCCGCACCAAACATTTATGACCGAGAAGTCTTCCAGAGCACTCGAGAGAGCTTGTACACACAATAGCGCTCTCTCCACTATAAGTGCCGGAATACCCAACCTCGTAGCTTCCTCGCAATGCCAAAAGAATAGCTCATCTCTAGAATCTCCGGTCCAGATGATACGAGTATGATGCCAAGAACCGACCCAGCATATCCCGGAAGATCATGCCAATTCTTGAGCTATCCTTCATTCACAACCAGATCCAGATACATTTCGTAAATCCCGAGGCAAGAACCCAAGTAACGGGTGCCCTACACCAACAACATCCACACGAGGTTCACTCACCACCGCCGAATTCCTCGCAAGATTTGCCACCGAGGTAGCAACCACCTAAAAATAAATCGGAGCATTATCATACACTGGATGTGGAAAACATAGGCCCAAGCCCATACAAGAGGAGGGACTCATCCTCGATATGATCCGTGACCGAATCGCACCAAATTGCGTAAGGACCGATCAAGGCACCAATAAAACGAGCACCGCGAACTCTAGCTAACTCAGAACTAAGAACCTGGTATGACTCCTCAACCCTGGGATAACCCGTATCTAAGAACCTTGGTATACTAACGCCACAAGGTATGCTCGTAACCTTGATAAGTTCAGATTCTAATACTCTACTTAATAGAATACTCACAAAAAGCTAGAAAGCTTTATAATAATTTCACTTAATAAAATATGTGTTGTTCCATAAAAGAAACACCTAAATGCCTTATATAGGCTACTATGAAAAACATAAACTACTCCCAAAGCGATGTGGGTCAAACTTATTGTAAATAGAAATAAAAATAAAAATAAAAATAAAAGAAATAAATACTAATAAAATTCTAAGAAAATCTTCCAAACTTGCAATGCGGGATAAATTTTCTCTTCCACTCCTCTCCTTTTTCTTCTTTTTCCTTTGAAACCACCATGATGCTTGCCGGGATCACATCAATCCCTCAAAACTCAGTTGTGAGACGATGGAAGTTCATCTTTAATATGGTGGGTGAAACAACCACAAGTTCCCAATGTGTGACACTTTAACACGCCTCAAATACGGGTCGGGCACACAAGGCCAACAAATACAGCCCAACACTTGCATAAAGAATGGTGGCTCCGATACCATGTGAAAACATAGGCCCAAACCAGCATGGATCCGTAAATTTTATCCAAATGGTCCGTAAATATTTAACACAATAAATATTTTTTTTTCACGGGTCCAAATATTTTTATATAGGTAAAATGTAGAGTATTTCTATTTTTACTGTGGTCCATGGACCCCTTTAGTCAAGTGTAGATCCGCTATGGCCCAAACCCATATAAGAGAGGGCCTCATCCCCAAAACCTAGGATGTGAAAGTAGGGAAGTCCATCTCTTTAATATGGTGGGTGAAACAACCACAAGTTCCCAATGTGGGACACTTTAACACCTGATCACCGCCTAAGGCCCCTAAATGACCGCCAAATGATAAAGCACAGCCAGATCGCTAAACGGTTTTGGTCCCAAATCTTTGGGGTTGCTTTTTCTAATAAACGTTGATTACATTTCTTTATGCTATTTGTACCTGGCCATCGGGTTTATGGATGAGTGCTCTCGAGTAGTTGGTCTAACCCTCAACCTACGTGGTCTATGATTTCGCTTTCAGAAATTGAGCACGGAAAGATCCGAATTTGAGACTTTCTACACCAAAAATATTCTCTTAAACGAAGGTATTTGTTGGATGGCGGCTCAAGATCGCCTCATATCCTAAACTTCCCTCGGTCTTCGGCCCAAGCTATATGAGGAAGAAATGCGTCCCACCCACGGTTCGGAGGTCGAGCCTCACCAAGGCAGCTTAGGTCACTCCACCGCACCTAGCATTCCAAGGTTCCACAAATGCAAACAAAACTGTGAAATCTCAGCTTCCGTAAATGTAATAGAAAATTGTTGTCCGAGCTCATTGTTCGAGTTTGTTTTGTTAAATGTAATATTGCTTTCCAGATCAAGCTTGACTCGCTCAGATATAAAATAATCCAATTCAAATGGATAATTAGTATTATTGATCAATAATAAAAGTTATTGATCAAGAACCAACATTTTCAGTTCAGCTTAGGCAATAGTGATACTTTATGGCAGAGACAATCCATTGAAGGACACAGAAAGCAAACCCCAAAGCATCATTGGCATCATATACACATATCCCACAAGAGCAGCAAGTCCAAATCAACATAGTATAACAAAGTAAAGTCTAACTCGTTTTTTTTTTTTGCATGATTTTTCTTGAATTTGAAAGCAATATGTGTATCTACCTGATTTCGGATGAAAGAATATTTTCATGTTCGCTTTTTTAGGGGCACAACGGTTCGCTAGAACGAAATGACACAACGTGATCCAGATCGTTGATACCTAATTAATACTATATTGATCAATGGTGTAGACCTCCGCTGTGTCTTTCTTTGTGGTACAATCGTCAGCAGCCGGTATCATTACTCAAATACAATATCCTAACCCAATTTTTACAGATGAATGTGAAATGAAATTAATACAAAATCCAAATGCATAATCACACGGAGCAGGGCTATCTCTGCAAATGATCTGTGAATAGGGATGTTAATTAAACCAATTAAACAATCACCACAACGTAGATGTTGATTAAAATGTCAAACAAGTAACTGATTTTTTTATTTATTTAACATTACTTATCATTAAAACATATGAATAATAATAGAAACAGCATATATAAAAGGAGGGGGACATAAACCTTTACCTCCCTAATATATCACCAAAAAAAAAAAAAACTAGAATTAAAAGCCAACTCTAAATCTTTCAAAACATGATGTAAAACACTCTATATACTGAGAGACCCTTAGAATTTCAACGACTCAATTAATTTCAACAACTTCATTAATTTCAACAACTTTTTGCTCTTCAACTTCCTCTTTAATCTCTTGAGGCTTCTGATCAAAATTTTCAGGACTTTTGTTTTCTTGGCCTCTTTTAGCAGCCTTGACTTTCTTTTAGCAGCCTCCTGGCAAGTTTGAATCAAGGTGTTTAAACAAGCATCTACGCCTTTCGGATTTGTTTTAGGCATCAAATTTCTGCTACATCACAAGGGCTTACATCTTTTTCCTCCAACAAATTCTCAATCTGTCCAAACAAAGGATGTGTATCGATTCCCAAGTAGTTCTTCGCAATACCTTAAACGCCTAAATCTGCAATAAGACATCTCAATGTGCATGTCCATTCTTCCTCTCCTAATCAGTGGGTCGAGTTTCTTCACGTGGTTCAGAGTGAATATAATTATCCTTTCTGGACCACACGTATCACCATATCCTGTCAATTACATTCAACAGCCCCGATAACGCTACTTTCATCTCCTTCTTCTTCTTCTTCTTCGATTTTCATCTTCTTCTTCAGAATCCTCAATCCGAATCCAATCTTCATCATCATTAACTTTATCAGTCTTGTTGCTCTTCCTCTTTCCTGTAAGATCAATAGAACAATCAATATCCTCAATCACAATAACCGATTGCCCCTTTGTGTCGATCAACAACTCCTTCAACTCGAATTGTCCTCAATCAACGTAAGCTCAAGATCATATATATCATACTCCATGAAATTTGCAATGGCACAAATCATAGACGATTTCCGGTTCCAGGAGGACCATAAAGTAGATAACCCTCTTCCAAGCTTTCCCAATCGACTTGTAATAATCTTTACCCTCACTTAAAAGTGGTCAAATCATTGATGATTTCTTGCTTTTTTCGCTCCAAAGCAACCGTGTCAAACGTAGTTGGATGCTCAAAACTAATGCCATTCCACTTACCTCCAGGACGATACCGCCAAAATTTATCAAGAATTTTGTTCGTATAAAGCTTTGTCTTCGGTTCTTATACGTAATACTGTTACCTTCTTTAATTACATAATCCAAATACTCCATTGTAACAACTTTCTGTCTTTTTTATGGAACCTCAGAACATAAAAATTCTTCTCTTTATTGATGGACCTCCTCGACGGGACTAATTATCTTCAATTTTCCTTACGAGCTTTCCATTTAAGCTTGATTCCTTTGAAATTATCAATAATTTCTTCACCTTCATCAAGACTAATGACAACAGACTTGCTTTCACTTAACTTTTCTGCTTTAAGATACTTAGCCTAGCCTTTGATTAGTGGATATGGCTCCAAGATAAGTTTTGGTGTCACTATAAGCTTCTGTTTAACTCACTGCTTGTGTATTCATCAATCCGATTTCAATGTTTGGATTGAATAAAGCCAAGATTTTGAACCAGAAGGTGTCGAAATAACGGTCAAGTGTAGGTGGTAAAAGCTGCTTAATTGTGCTTAAGAAAAAGAATAACCTGCAAGCTTGGAGAACATACCAGCCATTGTTTCCGCCATTAAAAGAGCTAAATTTCTTTGATTTGATGAGAAAATACAGAGCAAGTAATGATGAAGAAAAGCTCAAAGATGTAGATCCACCTACTTAATAAAAGATTAGAAATGTATATATATATATATATATATATATATATATATATATATATTTTTTTTTTTTTTTTTTTTTTTTTTTTTAAATTTCTTATTATCTTATACAAAGTATCTTCTTCCTTTCACATCTTTAAGCTAGGTTTTTTTGTCTCTAACCTCTTTCCCACGAAATTCCTTTCAGCTTCCAATTTTCAAGATTATGGTATAAAGGCAAGCCCTTAACTCGAAAGCCACTGGTGCTATCGATATACCATGTCGAACACGGTTTACTGGACTCACCATAGATGTTGATTAATTAAACCAATTAAACAATCACCACAACATAGATAATGATTAAAATGTCAAACAAAGAACTGATTTTTTTATTTAACATTACTTATCATTAAAACATATGAAAAAAAGAAACAGCATAAAAGGAGGGGACATAAACCTTTACCTCCCTAATATATCAATACAAAAACAAAAAATAAAAACTAGAATTAAAAGCCAACTCTAAATCATTCAAAACATGATGCAAAACACTCTACTGAGAGACCCTTTAGAATTTCAACATTTTAATTAATTTCAACAACTTTTTGCTCTTCAACTTCCTTCTTTAATCGGCGAATTATAATTTTTGTCCTTCACTAGACATCGCCGATTTTGGTCATGGTTTTTCTCCGCGACAATTTTAGTCCTCAGAAGTGGTCTTTGTAAAAATAGTCCTGAACGCCGAAAGGCCACTTACAGGACTAAAATTGGTCTTTTCCGCGCACAATTTTAGTCCTGTAAGTGGTCTTTCCGGCGCTCGTGACTATTTTTGCAAAAAAAAAGACCACTTACAGGACTAAAATTGTCGGAGAAAACCAGATCAAAATCTAAAAACGTGTCTAGTTAGAGGACCAAAATTGTAATTTAGCCCTCTTTAATCTGTTGATCAGGCTTTGATCAAAATTTTCAGGACTTTGGTTTTTTGTCCTCCTAAACAGGCACTTTTTTAGCAGCAGCCTTGGACTTTCTTTTAGCAGCCTCCTGGCAAGTTTGAATCAAGGTGTTTAAACAAGCATCTACGTCTTTCGAATAAGTTTTAGGCATCAAATTCTCTGCTGCATCACAAGGGCTAACATCTTTTTCCTCCAACAAATTCTCAATTTGTCCAAACAAATGATGTCTATAAAGAAAATCAAAATACTGGAAGAGACTCTGAAATGTTGTTTTTTTTTTAATTGTATCCATTGATACAATAGAGAATTTATAGGCTTACATTACTTAGCATCTAAGCTACATTTATTACAGACATCATATGTAATCAAAATACAATCATAAGAATCATTCAAAGATTAATCATAAAAATTATTCTCATTAATGGTGTGGTCAACCGTATCTTGAAATTTTGTCTTCTATCACCCTCCTCATTCGAGACCGGGTTTGGAGGCCGAGTTTATTTTGGCATAATTTGAGGGCAACTCCACTCCGATGGTTCATTTGGAGTCCTTAGTTGTGATGTTTTGAGGGCATCTCCACTCCGGATGTTCTTCCAAGTCCATAATTGTGATGTTTTGAGGGCATCTCCACTCCGGTTGTCCTTCCAAGTCCATAGTTTTGATGTTATTGGCATCTCCACTCCGGTTGTTCTCCGGAGTCCATTAGGTGTTGTGTTGTGAGAGCATCTCCATTCCGGATGTTATTCCGGAGTCCATAGTTGTTGTGATTTGATTCTCGTAGGTTGATTCTCGCTTGAATGACTATGATATCGGGCCTCCACTTTTGACAATCATGTGGATCTGCAATTCCTTTTTTATCTTTGTTTATTCACCTGAAAAATATAAAATGGACGCCAAAAGAAAATATCGATGCTCTGACATGATTATTTATTTATCTAAATAATAAACAAGACAAAAACAAACTAGGCTTTGCCTGAAATGTGTTTGGGATTTTTTTGCGGTCAAAATTTGATTGACTGGGAAAAATAAGGGATTTGGATTTCTTTTTTCATAATTTTTTTTGGATTGTATTTTTTTCTTTCTCGATGAAGTGCCGTAAAGATTTGGAACAAACTTGTAGTAACAAATGAGACTTACTGGTGGTGCTATTGAGACAACTTACGTGATATATAGAAATGTTTAAGGAATTGTAGTGGTATGGAGATGGGCTGGAGGAAGGTTTTTACGGTGGAGATAATAACAACGTTTAAAAGCGGAAGAAGATCGAGTGAGGCTCAACAACGTTGGGCGCTTTACGAAACTCGCCCCTGGCTCGATACTACAAAGAAAAATCAAAAACTGGAAGAGACTCTGAAAGGTTGGTGTTTTTTTTTTTTTTTGAATTGTTTCCATTGATACAATAGAGAATTTATAGGCTTACACTACTTAGCCTCTAAACTACATTTATTACAGTAGATCGATATAATCAAAATACAATCATAAGAATCATTCAAAGATTAATCATAAGAATTATTCTCATTAATGGTGTGGTCAACCAGATCTTCAAATTTTGTCTTCTACAAGAAAATCGTAACACTGGAAGAGACTCAAAGGTTTTTTTTTTTTTTTTTTTTTTGAATTGTTTCCATTGATACAATAGAGAATTTATAGGCTTACACTACTTAGCCTCTAAGCTACATTTATTACAGTAGATCGATGTAATCAAAATACAATTATAAGAATTACGCCAGATTAATGGTGTGGTCAACAGATTCTTCAAATTTTGTCTTCTATCGCCTCAAGCAGCTGACCTGACCATTTATGACTCATTTAGCGCTACCAGCCCGGGTCAAAGGGCATGCAATGGTATCGAGACGACTATCGACGGAACTATGCGCCGTGATCGCATAAGAATACGGGTGTGGAAGGCCTCTAGTTACCTCTCCGTATGACGATCCGGGAACGCTCGTCGCCCTAATGAGTACGTACGCCCCTTATAAGTGGGGAGAGAATGTAAAGTCCCACATCGGGTAAAGTAGTAGAATACTCACCCCCATATAAGTGTGAGACATAAAGGTCTTGTAAACCTCGGTTAGCCCTTTTAGACAAAGCGAGGACGGCAGCCTGGGTTAGCTTGACCGAATATTTATTTGACTCATTTGGGCCATTTTAGGCCCGGGTCCTGGGGCGCACACTGCATCCGTTAGAACGCTGGCCTTCCATTAAATGATTCACCGAAATGGCCGAATCGGGATTATGGTTTAAAGAAATTTCCTCAACTTCTCTAAAAGGACTCAAAAATCCCAATATGTTCGCCTCTGGGGGAAATTAGATTGTAAAAGAGTTACTAAACAGAGTTGAACATTTTTTTGCCTCAAAGATTGACACGGCAAATCTTATCTAGCAAATCGTGAAGTCGATTCTCCGCTTCCTGGCTGAGCAAATTCACCTTCAATGGCAACCATGAGATCGCCAGACTTTCACCCACTTCCTCATCCACACCGGCCCAACTTTCAACACATAGTAGAAATATATTCAAATGATTTAGCTAGCTAAATGAGTCATAAATAGTCCGGTCAATCGCTAGATCGCATTCCCACTATCTTTCACTCCGGTTTATTTTTCTCGACAATCACGATCAAAAGTTCGTAACTACAAACACTTCACATCCATATCAAAAGAATCCAAGTCTTCACGGTAGCTTCTTTGTTTCGGTATTTTTTTGGGCCCCACTTCCAACACAAGCCAACAAAACAACCATATCCAAAAAATAATAATGGGTAATTAGTGATAAGGACACAACTGAATATTTTTAAGTAACAGACATCTACATTTTTTATAGGAGTATGACAACCGATAATTTTTATAGCGAGAAGGACAAATAGTGAATCCTAAAATCGAATCTCCTCGGTGAATCCCAAATTAGTGAATTTCGACAGTTGAATCCTTAAAAATCAAATGACATTCGACAATGAATTTTGAAAATAAGTGAATTTCGATGAAGGAATTTCGGCATTGAATTTAAACAAAGAAATTTCGAATAAAAGTGAATTTCGATAAAGGATAAATAATTTGTCCTTATGCAAAAGTTTCAAAACTATCCTTCTACTCAATTGATCAAATATTTTTGCACTTCTCCTCATTCCCCAAATAATAAAGCATAAACAATAACCCAAATGATCAGAAAAAAAAATTATACTATCACTAGTTTCAACCTTCCTCAATTATCTTAACTCACTAATCAACCAACTATGTTGATCGAACGGTATTTCCCTACCCCCCCATCCTTGGTTTTCAGTTTTATTTTCCTTGGTCCTACAGATGCATATTATTATTATTATTATTATTATTATTATCAGTAACGCCTCGCCCCTGGATACCGAGTCCTTATCCATAAGACAAATTGCACATCCGTGGGTTAATCGCTTGATATGCCTCGAATCGTAATTCAGCCCACGGATCTCTTATTTGGGTCCATCCGACTTCAAAATAGTGGATAGAGCCACCGCCACCACAATCCGCAACTCGTAAGCCGGCGCGCCTCGCTTCCAGTGCCTTTGGTCTGACGCGACGCTATCAAGCTGGGGCCGCCCGTGAACCCTGTGTTATTAGGTCCGCCAATGACTCGCGCCTTTGACATGTGAAGAGACTACCTCCTGGTTTGGCAAGACAAGGATATAAAATATACAGTGGATCAGCTGAGGCAACAGAGCATAATCTATCACTCCGCTTACGAGCCCGCCATCAGATATAAATATCTACTTGTACTATATGTCCTCATTTGTAAATAAACCGATTTTAGTCGCTGGCTTCTATAAATAGGGCATAAATGTAACCCATTTGAAGGATGGACAACTAATCAATGAACATAAGGCAAAACCAATTTGTCCACTTTCCTCTCTCATTAAGCACCACCGCCGAATCCTCTAGCACCGCCGAGCACCACCGCAAACACCACTAAATACATCATATAAGCCGATATCCACTATATAAACCACCGCTAAAACAAGATGATAATTTCAACATCATCGCTTGGTCTGCTATCGGAAAACATCGTTTATTGGTCATTCCGGCGTAGAGATCGCTTAAAGCTAGCCCTGAGGAGCTAAGGATCTTCATTGTCTTCGCCGCTTCTTCAAGTCCAACGGAGCTTGTTCTTGCTCAAAGGAACCCTAACTAGCACCACAAAAAGGAAAGACTAAAAGAGGTAACATTAACAAAGCTTGCTCAAACTCATGAGTTACCGCTTGAGAAATCGCCTCATAGTGTTCTTCGCTCAAGTTCTTGTTTTTAGTTAAGTTCTTGCAATATCGAGGTTATACGCGCGTGTCCTTATGCATTTAAGGCCTAAATATACCGAGCTTATGCTTGAGAAATCACCTCTCTCGTACCTTTAAGGTTAAACATCATCATCTAAACCAAAAATAGCCCAAAAATCACTTTGAGTTCTTATTTTCTTGAAACCGATTGTGATAAATAGCCGACGTTATTTCCTTGACAAGACATCTATTTTTGAGATAAAATCATACAAATTTCTCCGGGTTTTAGCGCTTAAATCATCACCTTCTTCCCCAAAATTCATATTTCCGCCACTACCTCATCCGAGTTGTCGCCGCCAAAAGATCTTCGCTCAGATCCCTAAAAGTCAAAGATAGTAACGGGCGTAGTTATGGTGTCGTAAAAGATCAGTTGTCGAGAGTCGGTGGCTTACTAAAATAACAATCTTATCTCTAAGGAAAACCAGTTCGCATTAAAAGGCGATGACTGAAAGTAGGGGTTTACCATTGGTATCACAAATGCCGGCCAAAGGGGTCGCACAGAATCAGCTTCACATTGAGGGTGGGGGAGAGGCACTTGATAATTCCACCGCAGATTAGCACCGATCCCATCGAGAGGTTCTGGTCGCAGATGATGCTGGAAATGTCCTGAACTAGAGGACTAAATCTAAAGAGGCCGTTGTGGCTTTATAACAGGCTCGCCAGGAAAAGGCGGCGATCGGGTGCCGAAAGATCCTGTGATTCCAAGAGGATCCATAGGTCGCGAAAATGAGGGAATATGCCAAGTATGCACAGGGAATGTATCTGTCCAACTCTCGACTGATAGCTCTAGGCCGGGCACCCTTGCATGTCCGGAAAGCGATCCCACCCAGGAGCGAGGTCAACCCAAGGGCACCAGACAAAGGTCGCCAAAGTCAGCCTCAAAGCATAGATGTTGAAGAAAGTGTTCACTCATCGGACCGAAAGGATCGCAAGATAGATCAAGAGGTCAGCCAAATTTCGGTCCAACTTGGTCACGAAAATCAAAAAGGAAAGAGCGAGGAGAGCGGTCAACTCGGAAGGTCGGGTGAGAAAGAAAAGTGGTCCGCCCTAAGCCGCCTCAGTCCTCCGAAAGCGGCGAACGCCTGTGCAAAGAGGAGGACAAAAAGATGCTTATTTGATCATAAGAGAAAAGTGGGCTCAGCATGAGGAATCATGAAACCATGCGGACTCAGAGTACCGGTCTGAGTGAGCAGCTGAACCATCCCCGCCCATACGAAGAGTTGATCCCGTCATTGTCGAACAAATGGAAATAATGAGAAATGAAATCGCAGAGCTGAAAAAGTCGAGGCCCGTTGAAAAATCTGCCCCGATCTCTAGAATCGATGTACTCGCCAAGAGAATCACCAAACCCCGCCAATGAAGAAGGAAAAGGTTAGCTATCCTGGGGCCTTGGAAGCATTATAACGGGAACACTTGTCCGTATGATTGGCTCACCGCATTCTTAGGTCGCATCACTTTAGCAACCCAAAACAGATCATCTCTGGTGCATTTCAGTAGAGCAAAGATGCAAGATAGAGCCGCATCCCAGTTCACGGGCTTTTCCGGGTTCGGTCAAAGCTCAGAGGATTCGCCGTAAAAGTTCATGAAAGAGTTTGAGTCGGGCGAGCAGCATCGGCGGGAAGACCACTGAGGATCTCAGATGAGGTCCGCATGGGAGAAAATGAGTCGGGAGAAGCTATTATGAGCGGTTCATCAAGGTCCACGATCGACTGTAAACATCCCTCGATTACGCCACCA
Organism: Gentiana macrophylla; assembly: GCA_026214975.1. Classification (NCBI taxonomy): domain Eukaryota; kingdom Viridiplantae; phylum Streptophyta; class Magnoliopsida; order Gentianales; family Gentianaceae; genus Gentiana; species Gentiana macrophylla. The sequence goes on from CM047817.1 coordinate 90,708,122, forward strand.
TCACTTGTTTTCAACAGAGTAGCGAGTGGTCCAATGAAAACAGAGTTCAACCTTCACCACCTAAATTTGGACTTAGTGGAGATGTTGGAGAGAGCCGTAGGATCGGCCTGAGTGAGGCGCCTTTCCTCCTCGGGAAGTGGAAAATCAAAACCAGAGCACCACTCACAAAAAGAAGAGTTATGATCCTGAATTGTTTTTTTATGGTTAAACGGGAAGCTTTATCAAAGGCTCGGGATGATTAGTAGCGGTGAAGTTCACAAGGTCATTTCGTTAGACCGCCCAATGTACGCTCTTGAAAAAGATTGAATTCAAAGGTCTACGAGGTTACAGATAAAACTGGCATTGCTCCAAGTGGTCTTAAATGGTTTACAAGATATGAGCTCGCCAGACATGGGCCCGCCAAATACGAGCTCTCTTATTATAAGCTCCCCATCAACAAGATCTCCAGTGTTATCGCCCCGGATATCGACCTCAACATTTGTTTCAGATGAGTTACTCGTGATCTCAATCATGCCAAAACAAGGGGCCACTTATTGAAACTTTCAAAGCAGGCACCGAGTTTTTGATCTCGACATCTATTTCAAACAAGCTCGCCGTAAAATGTCCTCAATCTTGTCTGAAATAAGGGGCCACACATCGGATTTTCATTGGATTTTCTGATTCAGTCATCGAGCTCAAAAGAAACAAGGGGCCCGGATGTGAGAATGTTCAAACAGACGGAATGACCTAAGTTCGACACTTATTTCAACCAAGTTCGCCTCAATCTTTCTTGAAATAAGGGGCCGATATGGGAATTTTCGATTCACCGTTAAGCTCAACAGTAAACAAGCAAGACTTTACAGATAAATTATTTTTGCAAAATCGATGCTTTAATGTCCTCAACCTCGCTTAAAAACAAGGGTCCATATATGTATATGCCGTAAACGCCGGACCCATATAATGACTCAAAAGATGACCATGCCACAAGCCGATTTTATAACCGCCCAAATACGATACGCCCGAAAATATAAAATTACGTGAATTTATTATGGAAATAAATCAGCCAAGGAAATCAAGATGTTGAAATCAAGGACTATCCTAAACGAATGAATCTCAATCGATCTTTATTGAATTCGAAATAAAATAAGAAAATGCTAAAAACGCAAAAGTCTTCGATGTATTTAAATGGAAGGGAAAACAGCTGATTTTTGCTTCAAACGTAAACGCCTTCGAATTCACCATGTCGCTGGCATCAGAAAGAGCTTTCCCAAATGGGTCCCGCGCGAAACGGACATCGGGCCAAAAGTTACGGCCAAAATATCGACACTCGCCCAAACACTCCCTTTGCCCACGATTCACCACAATCAACGTGGAATTGACAACCCGCATCGATGCGCCGGTCGAAAAATAAAGATGCAAGCTCAAAACACTTGGGAAAATCATTACCAAAACAAAGCAAACATGCAACCAAAGCCCGACCGCGCCACAAAGTTAAGCATGTAAAAATAAAGATTATTACGAACAAAGGGAAATCTAGAAAAGGCCAAAAGAGTTGATAATATCGCCAGCTCATTTATTATAAAGTTATCTATCAACGAGCTCTCCATTACAAGCTCGCCACCAACATGGATTTTTCAACAAAAGTCCGTCCGCCTTAATACAAGGCACAAAAGAGGCTTTAAGCCGTAAAGGTCGTTTCGCTTCATAGTGCCGCTTCTACAAAGTGAGACGCTTGACGCCACAAAAGATGCAAAATAAGTCGGACAAAACGATAAGGTCTTCTCGCTTCATAGTGCGAGCCTAAAAATAAGTCGGACAAAACGGCAAGCGTCGCCCACTTCATAGCGCGCCCTCGCAGCCGAGACGCTTGACGCCACAAAAGCTGAACAAATAAGTCGACAAAACGCCAAGGTCATCCTCTTCATAGCGAGCCTAAGAAATAAGTCGGATAAAACATCAAGGTCGCCCGCTTCATAGCGAGCCTAAAAATAAGTCGGACAAAACGATGCGTCGCCCACTTCATAGCACGAGCCTGGAAAAATAAGTCACAAAATGACAAGGTTGTCCGCTTTATAGTGCGCCCCGCAGCGAGACGCTTGACATCACAATAGCTGCAAAAATAAGTCGGACAAAACGACAAGGTCGTCCGCTTATAAGCATGAGCCTAAAAATAAGTCGGCAAAACGACAAGGTCATCCGCTTGATAGCGCCCAAAAGGCTATAAGCCGCAAAACATGCTACCAATGCCAAGACTAAGGCTTCATATGCCAAACTTGTAAGACCGACCTCCGTGTCGGCATCATATTTTGGAGTTCGCCCTGAGCGAACCTTTTTCGTAAGACCGACCTCTCAGTCGGCATCATATTTTGAAGTTCTCCCAGAGCTAACCTTCTTCTAAGACTCGACTTGTGTCGGTATCATATTTTGAGTTTGCCTTGAGCTTAACCTTTCTTGTAAGACCGACTTCAGTGCCGGCATCATATTTTGGAGTTTGCCCTAAAGCAAACCTTTTGTAAAACGCCTTGTGTCGCCATCGTAGAGCTCGCTTTGAACGAGAACTTTATAAGATCGACTTCAACTAGGCATTTTGGTTGAACTCGCCGAACGAACCTTCTATAAGGCCAAAGGCCTCGAGCCACCAAAATCCGCCACTATACTTCACGGCAACGGATCCACGAACAAGCAGCATTTCCCGCCTAACATTTCGAGAAAATGTTTAAGGCGCGGAGTAGGTGGCCATTGATATTCCTGAATCGTAATTAAGCCCACGGATCCTTATTTGGGTCCATCCGACCCCAAAATTAGTGGATAGAGCCACCGACCACCACAATCCGCGAACTCGCAAGCCAGCGGCCTGCTCCAGGCCTTTGGTTCGACGCGACGCTATCAAGCTAGGGTTGCTCCACGAACCCCAGGTTATTAGGTCCGCCAGCGACCTCACCCTTGACACAAAAAGCGACTACCTCTGGTTTGGCAAGACAATGATATAAAAGATACAGTGGATCAGCCGAGGCTATCGTGAGCTGATCCATCGGCCCGCACGAGCCCGCCATCGATATAAATATCTACTTGTACTATATGTCCTCATTTGTAAATAAACCAACTTTAGTCAGTGGCTACCCTATAAAAAGGGCAGCATGTAACCCATTTGAAGGATGGACAACTAATCAATAAACATAAGGCAAAGCCAATCTGTCCACTCTCTCCTGTCTTATTAAGCACCACCGTCGGAATCCTCTAGCACCGCTGGCACCACCGCAAACACCACTCAAATACATCATATAAGTCAGATATCCACTATATAAACCACCGCTAAAACAAGATGATAATTTCGACATCATCACTTTTGTATCCTTATCCGCTGTTCAGAGTCGAAGTACCTCCCTCTTGAACAAGTAAACTATTGTATTTTGGGAGACAATTGCACATCCTTAGTACATGCCGGAGCAACTTTGTCTTAAGGACGTAGAGTCTTTCTCGCTTCCGCTTGAAATTATATCCTTATCGCTTGTTTTCATTTTGTTTTTTTCTTTCAATATCAGATTTGTACTCTTTTCGTAATAAATAAATATAAGTGTACTTTATCTTTCTGCTTTTTATTTTATTTGCATATGATACAATGGGTATAACAATAATTCAGTTAGCCCTTTTAAACCAAACGAGAACGGTGGTTCAGATAGTTTACCGCACTCATTTATTACTCATTTAGAGCTAGCAGTTCTGGTCCTGGGGCTGCACACGGAAAAACTTATCTAGCAAATCAAGAAGGTGATTCTCCATTTCCAGTGAGCAAATCCACCTTCAATGGAAACCATGAGATCGCCTAGACTTTCACCCACTTCCTCATCCACACCGCCTCCAACTTTCAACACATAGTAGAAATATTTCCAAATGATTTATCTCTCTCCTTATAAGTTTAATTTTCTTTTCTTTGAAATAGAAACATCACCGCTTATTCACGGCTCGTAAAATAATTTGAGAAAATAGCTCATAATGTATCGTGGTGTGGAGTGATTTATGGAATGTGATCCGTAATTTACGGATTAAATTACGGAATATTAATCTAGAAAATAAATCATGCTAATAGAATAATTCATATTATTTAAAGTGTCTAACAAAATAAATATATATCATCATGCATATTGATAGAGTCAACTTTATCAGATTTTTGTGTGTGTGTTAACCTCCGCTTATCACTTTATTGGCATGTTTTGGGTAGATATGTAATCGCTTTTTGAGTAATATCGTAGAGTTATACGCACGGGAGTTAAACTGGTTATATCGGTAGTAAACTCCGCTCTTTTAACTAAATTTAACTCTTTTTCGAGCACTTTTGTTTTGGCGGAATTACGCGTGGTGTTTGTTCGTGATATGTTATTGCAGACTTAGGTGACTCGAGGACCCGGAAGGCGATGTTTTTGGGATGAGAAACGTGTTCGTGGCACAAAAGTAGCATGAAAGTGAGGAAAAGTCAAGTTTGAGGAAATCAAGGCAAATCTGGCGTTGTTCTACCTCAAACCGGGCGCTTGATGTATGTAGCATTGATATCAAAGTTAGAGTTTTGGACAACCGAGCATCCAAATTACCCCAAACTAGCGCTTGACGGGTTCACTTTCGACTCATGAAGTTCATACGAGACAAACGAGCGCCCAAGTACCTCAAACAGCGCTTGTCCTCAAGGCACGATCCATGAACTCGGCGCTTAGAGAAGCCAAACGCTAGTTCATCAAGACGAAACCCTAATATCATCAATATTTCCCAGCAAACTAGCGTTGAAAGGATCCAAACCGGGCGCCATGAATCGATGTAAGCAGCATTTTTGACCTACACTATAAATATGCAAAGCTCATTCAGCCCCTCGATTATCTTTTGGCCGCCTTTAGACTTTTCCTAGGCGATTTAAAGCGATATTAGTGTTGTTTAATCACCTTTCAACTTTGATTCCATAGATTACTACCTTCGATTCTACACACTTGTTATAGCTTTGATTTTTCTTTTCAAGAACAAAAGATTCAACTTTTGGTGCAATTATTTCTTCATACATTGTGGATCGATTTTCTCGCTATTTTACGGTATTGAATTATTTCCTTTATTATTTCTAGCATGTTTTCCTTTCTTTATTCCATCATTAGCATAACCATGAGCAACTAATTGTATGTGTAGTCGAATTATGTGAAAGCTTGAAATAAAACCCTAAGGGATGCGATATGGAATTGTGTAATGCATAATTGAACGCTTAAACGATTAATCCACATCCTAAAACTTATTTTAACATCTTTGAATTAGTTTGATCACCTAGTTCACCGTCACACACATCGAACTTATGATGTATTTTGCGTGAGTGTGGGATAAGGGGTTTTAGGATCGCTATGTAGATTCGCCTAGTTGTTAGGTCCGGTTCCAACACAGAGGTTTGTCATCGTTGTTCGAGAAACTCTAGAACTTAATCATGTTAGATAATCGGTTTTCTAAAGGAGTCTAAGTTAGCCTCACATGTGGTGGTTAGATCGAGTTGTTCACTCTAAGCACTAGAATTAGAGTTGGCCGTGGATGTAGTTAAACTACATTAGATAGGTAGGTCGGTTAAGACGCTGCTCCCCGCCAAGTCCTTCCTTGGGGTAAAAGAGCTCGTGGGATCATACTTGACTATACCTTTAATACTTAGAAGTAGAACCGTAGTTTCATCTTTATTTTTGCATTAGTATAATATCATCCACCATTATTTTGACTCGAACTAAGTTATACGTCATCTTTGGTACTTAGACATTACTCCTCGTGGATTCGACCTTGTGACCACTATACTCCGCTGACCCGATACTCGCCGGTAAAAGTTAGCGTTAAGTATTTTTCTATCACATATCCGATTCAAACAATAGACGATAATGGTAGTATGCACAAAATAAAGGACTCAGAGATCAAACCGAGGCGAGTAGTTACTCTTTCGTGATATAATATCCATTGGCATCACAAGATCCTCTAATATCGTTGATATCTCATATATCGTAATCCCGCACTCAAGGCTTTCCAATGATTATGGTCTCAGATACTCGTGGAACCTACTTAGTTTATTCATTGCACATGCTAAGTCCGGTCATGTACAATTGGTTATGTACATCGACTTCCGATCACTTGAGAATATCTCTGCTGATCCACAAAGTTCACCTCTATTCTTGACTAAGTGCATACTTAGGTCAAGTGGAGTGCTTATCGACTTTTATGAAATACATTAAATCTTTCCAAACAAACTCAATATAATGAGTTTGTCACCACAAGTCCATAAAATAGTCTAGTAGATCTTACTCCCTAAGATCAAATCTGCAACTCCTGGCCCTTCACATCAAGTTCCTTGTCAAAGATCTTTACCGTATTCATGATACTCTCATTAGTACTTCCTATTATCGATGTCATGTACATACTATCACAAAAGGCGTGTTCTTAACATAATATTGTCAAACTCGATATACCATTGCTCGCTATTATTCCAAATTTCACGTAAACTTAACAAGTCTACACACCTTACTCTCTTAGCCTCGGAACTATGAACCCATTGGTTTTTTCCAATTACATCTCTTCTTTCAACTCACCACAAACATCCATTTGATGGATTTGTGTTACGCTCTAGTTTATACCGACGAGAACCCTTATATAAGTAATTTCAGAATCGTGAGTAAGAAGTCAAGGCCTTCTTTCTATCGATACCCAAAGCTACCAACAACGCCTTACAATAAATCCATCAACCTTTAACTTCTTCTTGAAGATCCCGCTGAAGACCAACCAACTTCCATGTGTGGTTTTGCATGATGGATTTTATTTCACTATTTATAGCCTCTTTCGTAAAGGAGCCTCGAGTAGACATTGCCTCAAGATATGTCCTTAGTTTGTTTTCTACCATATAGTCGTAAAATCAGACCAAAAGACTTGTAAGCCATAGCCCTCTTACTATACGACGAGAGTCCTCAAAATCACGAGGATCACTCTCTTCTTCAAACTCATATGTCCGCTTACTCATGCTTGCTTTATCCATTTCCTCTTATGGAAAGAGTTCTTCAAAGACATCATCATGTACATCACAGATGTCGGTTTTATGCACCAAAACCCAATAGAACTATTCTTGAGAGTATATCCGATTAGTATACAATCAAGAGTTTTAGATCCTATCTCCACTTGCTTTGGCTTGTACTTCTACCTTAGCCAAACACCCCACATTTCCAAGAATTTGTAGCCGATCTTGGCTTTTCCACCACACACGCGGGTGTCATCCTTCTTCTTTGAAGCGGATCATTTTTAATGAATTTTGTTGAGAGGACAATCTCTCTACAAGTTCGGAGGTAAACCCGAACTTATCAACACGTAACCCATCAACTCTTTAAGAGTTCGGTTCTGCATGTAGCAACACCACTTGACTGAGGTGTGTATGGTGTAGTTGTTTGATGAATGATGCCGGGCCCTTAGCAAGACTCATAAAACAATTCCTCATATCCACCACCACAATCACTACGGATACATCTCATCCGTTTGCTATGTTTATTCTCACTTTCATTCTGATAACCCTCAAGGCTTCACGAGCCTTATCTTTGATTGTCAGCATTTAACATCACAGTATTTGGTGCAATAGTCAATAAAGTAACAAAATACTTTTATCATCTCTCGTTTTCATGAATCTAGAGGTTTTGTGTTCCTTTCTACCGGTTAAACGGTGAGTTAGCCAGCATGGCTTCAACACATACTAGACACTTGTGATTAGGATCAAATTTCAAATTTGGTAACAACGCCATGTTCATCAATGGACGAACAGATATGAAAATTTGCAAGTCCTAGTCATAGTGTCACAAACAATATTACTCAAGCATGTAAGCAATTCTTAAAGCCAATCTCACCGCTCTTTACGAGCATCAATTTTGTGCTCAATGTGATAGTTTCATCGCCAACATAATGGTCAATCTGGGTTTGAGCATTCAAACCATCGCTCGCTGCACCACCACCAAACTTTCCATCCAATGGATGAGAATAACCTACCACCGTGCTACGCCTAGTGCTATAACATGCACGTACACTTGTGTCACAAAAGACATAATACATTTGAATTCATCTTGGTGTTTCTCTCATTTCTGCTCAACGAATGTAAGATCGACATACATCACAATACATGGTCTGCTCGAAAACGAGCCCACATATAAGAAGTCGATCAGAATCTCAAAAACAAAAATTGAATACCGGGTGAATCATTTCAACATCATGAATTTTAAAATATCAAAATCCCGAGCATATCTTAGTTGAGGAGGCAACACGAGCACGTAATTACATTCAACTCCAGCAAGATGCAGCACAGTTATATCTCCAACATGAATTAACGGTACCGATAAGAAGGGAAACACTACAATAATAGCTCGTAATGTTCAGTTCATCTACAGAACTCGGTTTGCACGGAGGTCTGATTCTTCGTTGTGAATAAAATGCACATCAAACAACCATGATCGGGGCAAAATTAGCACACTTTTATTTCCGTGTATATAGCCACAAAATAGCCTCATTATAACTGCACAAAAACTCATCACTTCATCATCAATAAATTTCACGTACAAAACACAATTTAACACTATCGATCAATTGAATACTACCATTCGGATTGACAGACTTTCGTAAAAGCTAGCGAGAACTATACTACCCTCTGTTGACTAAGTCAAAGTTCAAGCTCAAACATACAAGACACACTTAATACATTAAATTCAGTATATCTTTCAATAATATTGCTGTTGTTTTTCCATTTCACTATACGGAGTTTCGGAAGGATAAAAGAAAACGAAATTCTCAATCAATGGAAAACGGCTAAATTACAATTTTGGTCATCTAACTAGACACATTTTTCGATTTTGGTCCTGGTTTTTTCTTCGGCGACAATTTTAGTCCTGTAAGTGGTCTTTTTTTTGCAAAAATAGTCCTGAACGCCGGAAAGACCACTTACAGGACTAAAATTGTCGCCGGAAAGACCACTTACAGGACTAAAATTGTCGCCGGAAAAGACCAATTTTAGTCCTGTAAGTGGTCTTTCCGGCGTTCAGGATTATTTTTGTAAAAATAAGACCACTAACAGGACAAATAGTCGCCGGAGAAAAACCAGAACCAAAATCGAAAACGCAGTCTAATGTATGACCAAAATCAGAATTTAGCCAATGGAACACTAACCATGTGATCAACCAACATCATAATCGGCGCGATCAATTGTGTGTAAATATTTACCATTTCTATATTATTCTTTCCTTCACAACCTTTTCCTATATTTTTTATCTATTGAGAATCACATACCATACTTCAGAAAATAATTTGAGAAAAACAAAATTCCTCTTCCACTAGATAATGAAAGTGCCCTGAAGTTTTGTGCACATATTTGGCAATAAGCTAATCATGGAATACCAATGTTTTTTTATTTACAGTTACGAAACGAAGATGCCATGTTTACTGACATAAATAAACCCGATTGATATTCACCATTAGTCAACCAAATATTGAGAATCTTTTTTCTGCTAATCCAACTGATTAGAAGGAAATATTCGACCCAGAATTTAACAGACCATAGCGCACGTGACTATAATCAGATCTACGAATTAATAGGTTCACAACAGTCCTACAACACACTAAAAAATTTGTCTTAAGCTTGTTAGGATTGTGTATCGCATGAAGTGATTTACTTTAACAGATCCGTGATTTACGGATTAAATTACGGAATATTAATCTAGAAAATAAATCATGCTAATAGAATAATTCATCTATTATTTAATAGATCTAACAAAATAAATATCATCACGCATATCCGATTCAAACAATGATTTATAAATGGTAGTATGCACAAAATAAAGGACTAGAGATCAAACCGGCGCTAGTAGTTACTCTTTCCTTAAGACAAATTACTCGTATGGTGCCCACGGTAGTAGCAATCGCCTCCCAAGATACAACGGCTTTACTTTGATTTAGAGGCATTTCAAAAATCCGAGCCCGCGGTAACTTACAGAGTGCTCCAACTTCTCTTCGACTCGAGAACTAGATATATATGCTAGACTTTGTGTGGTGGAAAAGACTAGTGAAAATTGATGCTCAAATTCTCATTCATAGTGATCTTTATATAGTGGATATGAGGTGTCAATACTCAATTCTCGATTGGTCGTGATACGCCATCAAACTTTTCCCTTGGAAAAGTAATAGCCGACTTTTCCTCAACGAAATGAGCCTAGCCGCCCCATTCATTCCACGCTGCTGGGATTAAAATCTCGTGATCCGATTGGTCTGATGACTCAATCGCATAAATTTTTGAATTTCGATTGGTCGAACGACATTAATCACATGCCAAAATTAATTTATGGTAAATTTCATAAATAAATTTTGTCCAAAAATAAATAACAACACGTGAGCTAAGTTTAGTCGGGCGGCGGTGGCGCGTGTGCATGTGGAATTATCTAAGTCCTCCTTCTTGCACAAAAGTGCCTTACCCCTTGGGCACATCTATAAAAGTATACACTAGCTCTTATTACTTGAGCTCACAAGCCTCAAGTTACCTATGTGGGAGAATGAGGTGAGGTCCTCCCTTCAACTCCCATCTTCTACATATTTTCTACCAACTTTAGCCATTAATTTCTCATTCACCCGACATCCGAATCGAGTGATTTAAAAGCTCATCATCAACTACTCCGTATGAAGTATTTAATGATATCATTAACTCTCGATGACATACATTCGAGCCTATCCGTAATTAACGCTAAAGTTGACTATTCAACTCTTCAAAAAGGGCTTTTTCTCCAACAAATGGCAACCATGAGATCAGCTAGACTTTCACCCACTTCCTCATCCACACTGCTCCAACTTTCAACACATAGTAGAAATATTTTCAAATGATTTATCTCCCTCCCTCATAAGTTTAATTTTCTTTTTCTTTGAAATAGAAACATCAGTCTGCTTATTCACCCTCTCAATGACACAAGTAACGTAAGAGGAATTGCAGCTAGCCCCATGTTATCTGCTATCTTTCACTCCGTTTTTTTTCTGTTATTTTTATTTTCTGGACAATCAGTCGATCAAAACTACAAACACTTGACATGCATATGCATAGCAAAAGAATCCAAGTCTACACAGTAGCTTCTTTGTCTCAGTAATATTTTTGGGCCCCACTTCCAACACAAGCCAACAAAACAACCATATCCTAAAGAATAATAAAGCATAAACAATCACCCAAATGATCAAAAAAAAAAGATTATACTATTACTAGTTTCAACCTTCCCCTCAATTATCTTAACCACTAATCAACCAACTATGTTGATCGAACGGTATATCCCATCGCCCCCCCCCCCGCCCCCCCGCTTTGGTTTTCTTCAGTTTTATTTTCCTTTGGTCCTTCTTCAGATGCATAATAATAATAATAATATTATTATTATTATTCACTTTTCATGAATGGTGCTCCCCTATATATATATATATATATATATATATATATATAGGGGGAGGCACCCATTCATGAAAAAGTGAATAACCAACCAGATTCAAATCACAACTAAGACGGAGAGTATATCACCACAAGGAGACATTCTCCATAAATTAAAACCAACTGAAAATAATCTATATCTAACCAGCAAATGCGCTGCGACATTGCCCGAACGCCTAACAAATGAGAAACTAAGAAAAGAACAGGACGTGCGCAAGGATAAACAATCCTGCACCAAACAGCCTATGACCGAGAAGTCATCCAGAGCACTCGAGAGAGCTTGTACACATGATAGGCAGTCTCTCTCCACAATAAGTGCCGGAATACCCAACCTCAGAGCTTCCTGCAATGCCAAAAGAATAGCTCTCATCTCTAGAATCTCCGGTCTAGATGATACGAGTATGATGCCACAACCGACCCAGTGCTATCCCGGAAGATCATGCCAATGCCTGAGCCATCCTCTGTCACAGCTGCATCCGTTACATTTCAGACGTCCCGGAGGCAGCAAACTCCAAGTAATTGGGTGCCCCACACCAACAACATCCACACGAGGTTCACTCACCGCCTACCGAAATTCCTGTGCATTTGCCACAGAGGTAGCAACCACCCGCAAAAAATAAATCGGAGCATTGTCGTACAGCCTGGATCACCATCTAAGGCCCCTAAATGACCGCTCAGTGATAAAGGACAGCCAGACCGCTAAACAGTTTTGGTCCCAAATCTTTGGGGTTGTTTTTTTCTAATAAACGTTGGTTACATTTCTTTATGCTATTTGTACCAGTAACTGGTTTATGGATGAGTGCTCTTGGAGTAGTTGGTCTAACCCTAAACCAACGTGCCTATGATTTAGTTTCTCAGGAAATTCGCACAGCGAAAGATCCGGAATTTAAGACTTTCTACACCAAAAATACTCTCTTAAATGAAGGTATTCGTTGGATGACGACTCAAGATTAGCCTCATATCCTAAACTTCCCTTGGTCTTCGGCCTGAGCTGTATGATGCAGAAATGCGTCCCACCTACGGTTCAGAGGCCGAGCCCCGCCGCGGCAATCAAGGTGTAGCTTAGGTCACTCCACCGCACCTAGCATTCCAAAGGTTCCACAAATGCTGACAAAACTGTGAAATCTCAGACTCCGTATACTACTCCAATATCAGCCTCCGTAAATGTATTAGAAAACGTTGTCCGAGCTCATTGTTCGAGTTTGTTTTGTTAAATGTATTATTGCTTTCCAGATCGAGCTTGACTCGTTCAGATATAAAAATAATCCAATTCAAATGGATAATTAAAGTATTATTGATCAATAATAAAAGTTAGAGGGTAAAATACGCGACAAAAATTAATAAACGGCCCTGAAAGACAAAAGAATATTTTCACGATTATAGCGACAAAATCACAATTGTTACTTTAACATCATATTTCACGTGTTAACGTTACTTTCAGATTTCACAATCATACTTCATATTTACTCTATTCCACATTTCATATTTCATAATCATACTTTTATTCTTATTAAATTACAGTTTCCTTCTATCCCGATTTTTTGATAATTTTGTCATTCTGGACAAAAATCTATAAAAGTTATTGATCAAGAACCAACATTTTCAGTGTAGCTAGGGCAATAGTGATACTTATGGCAGAGACAATCCATTGAAGGACACAGAAAGCAAACCCCAAAGCATCATTGGCATCATATACACATATCCCACAAGAGCAGCAAGTCCAAATCAACATAGTATAACAAAGTAAAGTCTAACTCGTTTTTTTTTTTTTTTTTTGCATGATTTTTCTTGAATTTGAAAGCAATATGTGTATCTACATTACTTATCATTAAAACATATGAAAAAAAAGAAACAGCATAAAAAGGAAACTAGAATTAAAGCCAACTCTAAGTCTTTCAAAAACACGATGTAAAAGACTTTACTGAGAGACCCTTTAGAATTTCAATGACTTAATTAATTTCAACAACTTCTTGCCCTTCAACTTCCTCTTTAATCTGTTGAGGCTTCTGATTGAAATTGCCCTCCAAAACTGGTTCTTTTTTAGCAGCAGCCTTGGTCTTATTTTTAGCAGCCTCCTGCCAAGTTTGAATCAAGGTGTTTAAACAAGCATCCACGTCTTTCGGATAAGTTTTAGGCATCGAATTCTCAGCTACATCACAAGGACTAACATCTGTTTCGTCCAACAAATCCTCAATCTCTCCAAACAAAGGATGTGTATCGATTCCCAAGTAGTTCTTTGTCAAACCTTAAACGCCTCAAAGCTGCAATAAGACATTCTCAATGTGCATGTCCATTCTTCCTCTCCTAATCAATGCAGGGTCAAGTTTCTTCACGTGGTTCGTAGTGAATATAATTATCCTTTCTGGACCACACGCCGACCATATACCGTCAATTACATTCAACAGCCCGGATAACGTGAACTCTTTCTTCTTCTTCTTGTTCTTCTTCGATTTCTCATAATCTTCTTCAAAATCCGAATTAGAATCTTCATCATGATCGTCAGTCTTGATGCTCTTCCTCTTCCCGGTAAGATCAGTCGAGCAATCAATATCCTCAATCACAATAATCGACCAACAAAAAGAGTAGCACTTTTACAGCATCCACCAGAACACAGATGCATTCCTCATCATGGCCACACAGTAGCTTCTCTCAAGTGTCAACTGCATAGCTGGACAGATCCAATTTAGAGTGAACGGCGAGAAAATATATATTATTATAGAGGATAACTGCAGAGTGCAAATGATATGCACACACAAAACCTTTAAGATTCTTTGGAAAATAAAGAAAAGGGTATGTGCAACAAAACTAGTCAACTTGTAAACTAAGAGAAATGGATAAGGGACAGGAATTGGTTCTTAACTTCTTATATCTAACCTTTAAAAATGGATCATGATCAAGATTGGTGCATTGGACAGCAGAAAATGAAGAATGGTGTTCAACCATGTCTGCTGTTCATCATAAAGTAACAGAGCCTCCAATATATGGGCTTAAAAGCAAGAACAAAAGAAATGTTAGTCAGTTCACTATGTACCTTACTATTGACAACGTCATTAAGCACACACAAAAAGTACTTACTTTTGGATTAAATGACTCCAGAAGATTGATAAATAGCTTAAACTTGTTATTTCCCATTTCCTGTAGTTCCACCTGAATTTCCTTGGCTGAATCCTCAACTGACGGGCTGCACCGTTGTAACTCAATTGTCTGCAAATCTGGGATCTCATGAAAACTAAGAGGGACCTCTTTGAATTTCTCACAATTTTGCAAGACTAGCCGTTGGAGACATGGGAGGTGATCACTGCAAGCATCCCACTCTGAAATCGCTACATCGTCTAGCTTCAAATATTTAAGAGAAATAAACTCGTTGTCACTCATGCTCCACAATTCATGGTCAAATGATACGGATTGCAACTTGAGAACCATAAGATTGGGCAGTTTACCGATGATAGAGGCGTATTCATTTGGTAAATGACAATAATTGATGGATAACTTTCTGAGAGATGAACCAAAGTTGAATTCACAAGACAAAGGAATATCACCATAATATGATATGTTGAGAGACTCGAGTTTGGTAAGATCATCGAGTACATGAGAGCGCTTGCAGTCCATAGTATGATCATGTGGTTTCGAAAATATGCATTTAAGCTTTTTAAGATTAGGTAACATTTTCATCATTTTATGTGCAGCTTCACTGCAAGAAAGAGCTGGTGAGGATAGAGTGATCAAATGACACAGCTTGAAGAAGTTTTATCCTCTGTAAACAGAAGATAGCCGTATCCTTCACATGAAGATGTCTCAAACTCTCCATACTCCAGATCTCTACAGGTATTACTACTTGCCCTTTTAAACTCTTCACAAACAAAGTTTCGAGGTTCCAAAGCTCGGCCATGGCTGAGGGAAGAGACTCGATATCCCCAGTCACTGCCAAGTATTTCAAGCACTTCAGCATTTCTATCCTGGAAAGAAAGGAAATTCGATATTAATGGTTTCCGAGTCCAATACTCGAAGAAGCTTAAAGTTTTGAACAATGAATGATACATCCTCAGGACACCTTGGATAAATATCTGTGGTGGCAGCAGAAAACAGCAGAGAACGAGTTTGAGGGCCTGAAGGTTTTAGCATAGACAGATGATTTCCTTTGGAACGAATGCTGATGCGATGCTGCTCATAGGTAAGTGAAGGACCAAAGTAGTCAGGATCAACACCATAGTCTATGGTTTGCAAAAAGTTTTCTTGTTCGGCTTGAAACACGCACAGAGTTTGTAACCCGTCATGAACTCTGCAAGATTTGAACCCACCTAGTGATCTTTTGTTTGTAGCAACAATCATATTTCTGCTAATTAATTCTTCCAAGTAAGACTCTGCAACATCTTCTATTAAATCATTCGAATCAATTTTACTAACAAATCCTTCAACGATCCATAACCGCAGTAACTTCTTGACTGGAATTTCCTTGTTGCCCCAGAATGCTCCAAAGTAAAGGAAGCATGGCTTCAGTTTATCAGGCAAATTCTTGTACATATGTTCAAGAAAGTCCATGTCATAGCTTTTTTGGGCTTCAGAAATGTGGGTGTTAATATCGTCTTCAATTTTCTTCCACCTTGTGGTTTTATTTGTTCCTTGAAGCAGACCAGCCATTACAACAACCGCAAGAGGTAGCCCTTTACAGCCAAGTGCTATTCTCTTTCCAATTTCCAGAAGTTCTTCAGGGCAATCTTGTCCATGAAATACCTTTGTTTCCAACAGCTTCCAACTTTCCTCTTCGGTTAGCTTACGAAGAGGATGAGGTTTGTTAGTCCCTCCTGCGTTTGAAGCAACTACACCGTCGCGGCAAGTAAACAGTATCCTACTTCCATTAGCATCGTCTGGGAACGACATTTGCATATCGTTCCATGCTCGAATGTCCCACACATCATCCATAACAATTAGATACTTCTTTCTCATCAACTGTTGGCGGAGTTTGTGAGCTATATCATCATCAGTGTATTCATCAAATTCTTCATATGTTGGCTTGAGAACATTACTGAGAATTTCCAGCAACAAATCCCTCTTCTGATATTTTACAGAAACAGAACACCACGCTGACATGGAAGTCCTCCTCAACCAAAGATCACGGAAGACATTCCGGGCCAAAGTGGTCTTACCAATTCCCCTATGCCAACTATGGATATAATTTCCTTCTTCGTGATCCTCTGGTAAGCTGATCTATGATTACCTTTGTTGATCTTTGAGATTGACAATCACTCCCATAATTGACGGGCAACCGTAGAAATTCTGCCTCTAGAAGTTTGAGTAACAGGTGCAGTCACACTCTTCTTCTTGGCATATGTCTTCTTTTCAGTTATCCCGACAACCTTTGACTTCAAAAGTTTAATTTCTTCAGTGATGTCAGAAAGGCAGAGAGTATGATACAAAACAGCACCATTTCTACAAATGATGGAGTCAATAGCATAATCTGCCACATATGCCATGTTGAAAATACGTGAGTGAAGATCTCTTAGTTCATGATGCACCTCACAAAGTTCTGCAGTCTCCTGAAGGAATGATCTCAAAGACTCCAGATCCATTAGAACTGCTTCCATTAAATGATTCACGGAGCTGGCTGAATCGGGATTATGGTTTAGCAGCTTCCTCAAGTTCTCTAAAAAGAACTCAAAAAACCCCAATCTGTTCGTCTTGGGGAAATTAGATCGTAAAGAGTTACTAACCTGGACATGAACATTTTCTGCCTCAGCTTTGACACGGAAAATCTTATCTAGCAAATCAGGAAGTTGAGTCCCCATTTCCTTGATTAAGTTGTCAGCACCCCTATTTGCATTGATTGAATGATAAACAGACATTGCCTGACATGCCACTTCATCAACACAGACCAGAATCAATTTCCCATTGTCTGAATTTCCATTAGGCTTCCCGGAAACAATTTTCCTCACACCTTCAAGCCCATCAATAAGGGTTTCAACTTTAAGCTTCAAGCTTTTGCTTTTGTTTATTAACTCCATCCAAAAGATCTGTGCTTTTAGAAGCTTGATGCTCACAAGCAACTTAAGCACATCTCTGATGATATCTTCACTGAATGTCTCATAAAGAGACGTAGATCCGATGGCCACTTCTTCAATATGTGTCAAGATAAGCTTCTCTTGTTTAATGATCCCCTTTGGTGGATGTTTAATAAAAGTGTGCAGCATCTTTACACCTTCAAGAAGTGATTCCAAAGGACTTGCAGATGGGGCTTTATCTTCAGTGCTTCTGTTTATTAGCCCCATTAAAACAGCCTCTGCATTGAGAATCACAAACTTTCCAACCAATTGCAACAGTTCAAGCTCTCTTTCACTTTTTCTTCTGGTCAACGTAGAATCAAAAGATGCTGCCTTTGCAATAACAGTTTTCATATCCAATGAAATAAGTTTGACATCCTCTGAAAACTCGTCCGCGTAGTTACAAGAAACTGTAAAAGAAACCTAATCCCAGGCTGCTCTGATCCTTGAGTGAAAAGCAGTAGTCCATGATACTGGTGACACATGAATTAACATAGTTGGAGTCACATGATCCTAGAGCCTTCAAGAGTCCGATATACACTTCAATCGCCTCCAAGTGCAGGGCATAATCTTGTGTCCCAAATCAGAAAGCAAAATGATCAAATCTTTAGCTTTGTTTGCATTCATTCCATCTGTCCAGCACAGGTAAGACACTTGTGCAGCACAAGTCACGGCGCCTCCAAGATAAACCCAGAATGGCATGAATGTCTTAACATTAGACAAGTAGACCTTCAAACATGTCATCAGTAAACTCAGAGCCCGGAAATTTACAGTAAATGCCTCAACTTGTCTCTTCAGTGGATCAGCCATTTTCATGTCAGAAAGATGGGTTGTCAGACCACTGTAAACATCACTGATAACCTCATTCCAGAATTCGATATCAGTCGTGGGACACGCTGTGCCTTGCGAATGCAGTATTCAGCCAAGTACCCATACCCTTCTTCCATCTTTGGCTTAACTTGCTCAATCAACTGTTCCTCTCCACCATGTTCAGCATCTTCCAGGTGAGCAAATTCACCTTCAATGGCTGCCATGAGATCAGCTAGACTTTCACCCACTTCCTCATCTACACTGCTCCAACTTTCAGCACATAGTAGAAATATTTTCAAATGATTTAGCTCCCTCATAAGTTTACTTTTCTTTTTCTTTGAAATAGAAACATCAGTCTGCTTATCTACCCTCTCAATCACACTAGTAACGTAAGAGGAATTGCAGCTAGCCATGTTATCTGCTATCTTTCACTCCGATTTGATTTTTTCCTGGACAATCAGTCAATCAAAAATACAAACACTTGACGTGCATAGCAAAAGAATGCAAGTCTTCACGGTAGCTTATTTATCTAATGTTTTTGGGCCCCACTTCCAACACAAGCCAATATAAAACAACCATATCCTTAAAAAATAATACAGCATAAACAATCACCCAAATGATCAGAAAAAAGATTATACTATTACTAATTTCAACCTTCCACTTCAATCATCTAAACCACTAATCAACCAACTCTGTTGATCGAACGGTATATTCCCTTTTTTTTACTGATGAAACATTAGTGACAGCTCACCTACAGAAAAAAAAAAAATCACTATATGGAGATTGTTGAATACACTTTAAACCAGAAAAAAAAGAGACTAGAATTATCAACTTACCTCCCTTATATATCAATAAAAAAAAACAAAAAAAAAAAAACTAGAATTAAAGCCAACTCTAAATCTTTCAAAACATGATGTAAAAAGACTCTACTAAGAGACCCTTAGAATTTCAACTTTTTAATTAATTTCAACAACTTTTTGCTCTTCAACTTCCTCTTTAATCTGTTGATCAGGCTTCTTGTCCGCCGAAACGGGCTGTTTTTTAGCAGCAGCCTTGGACTTTCTTTTAGCAGCCTCCTGGCAAGTTTGAATCAAGGTGTTTAAACAAGCATCTACGTCTTTCGGATTTGTTTTAGGCATCAAATTCTCTGCTACATCACAAGGGCTAACATCTTTTTCCTCCAACAATTCCTTGATCTCTCCAAACAACAGATGTGTATCGATTCCCAAGTAGTTCTTCGCCAATACCTTAAACGCCTCAAATCTGCAATAAGACATCTCAATGTGCATGTCCATTCTGCCTCTCCTAATCAGTGCGGGGTCGAGTTTCTTCACGTGGTTCGTAGTGAATATAATAACCCTTTCTGGACCACACGCCGACCATATCCCGTCAATTACATTCAACACCCCGGATAACGTAATTTTCATCTTCTTCTTCTTCTTCGATTTCTCATCATCTTCATCCGAATCCGAATCAGAATCCGAATCGGAATCTTCAGTCTTGTTGCTCTTCCTCTTTCCTGTAAGATCAATAGAACAATCAATATCCTCAATCACAATAACCGATTTCCCCTTTGTGTCGATCAACAACTCCTTCAACTCAGCATTGTCCTCAATCGATGTAAGCTCAAGGTCATATATGTCATACTCCAAGAAATTTGCAATGGCACAAATCATAGACGATTTCCGGTTCCAGGAGGACCATAAAGTAGATAACCCTCTTCCAAGCTTTCCCAATCGACTTGTAATAATCTTTACCCCACTAAAAGCGGTCAAGTCGTTAATGATTTCTTGCTTCTTTTTCGGGTCCAAAGCAACCGTGTCAAACGTAGCTGGATGCTCGAAACTAATGCCATTCCACTTACCTCCAAAACCATACCGCCAATATTTATCACTAATTTTGTTCGTATAAAGCTTTCGTCTTCTGTTCTTATACGTAATACTTTACCTTCTTTAATTACATAATCCAAATACTTCATTGTAACAACTTCTCTGTCTTTCTTATGGAACCTCACAACATAAAAATTCTTCTCTTTTATTGATGGACCTCCTCGATGGGACGGATTATCTTCGATTTTCTCCTTATGAGCTTTCCATTTAAGATTGATTCCTTTGAAATTATCAATAATTTCTTCACCTTCATCAAGACTAATGACAACAGACTTGCTTTCACTTAACTTTTCTGCTTTAAGATACTTAGCCTTTTGATTAGTGGATATGGCTCCAAGGTAAGTTTTAGTGTAACTATAAGCTTCGTTTAACTTACCGCCTGTGTATTCATCAATCCGGATTTCAATGTCTGGATTGAATAAAGCCAAGATTTTTAACCAGAAGGTGTCGAAACAAGCAAGAAGTGTACGTGGTAAAAGCTGCTTAATTGTGCTTAAGAAAAATGAATACCCGGCTAGCTTGGAGAACAAACCAGCCATTGTTTCCGCCATTAAAAGAGCTTAATTTGGACCCCTGTTTTTATTATCTTTGATTTGATTTGATGAGAAAATACAGAGCAAGTAATGATGAAGAAAAGCTCAATGATGTAGAAACTATATATAAAGAACCTTCACCGACCTTATTATTTAGATTTATTTATGCTGAATTGCTGATCGATCCGGTGGTATTAAGGAAACAAATAGAAAATAGGAAACGGAATAACTTTATTCCTAATCCAAAATTGGGAAATAGGAAACTGAAAAAGATAATCCTAATGGGAATTGGAAAACGTAATATAGTATTTTCCTTATCGTAGGAGAGCAAATCCCAAAATTTTGAGGATTGTTTGAGGAGCAAATAATACACCTTTTTTTTTTCTTCTACGAGAGCAAGAAATACATACTAAAACATACAAAAATTAAAAAGTTAACTAATTATTAAATACTAGAAAATAAAAATACTACTGTTAATTTTCCCCTCAAAACTACAATTTAATTTTTCTATAAAAAAACTAGTTTTTAATTACCACAAAATCAATATAATGGATATAAAAATAAATATTTATGTATTTACTTGAGGGGAACAATGTTTTTTTTTCTAAACAAAAGATTTTCATACGACCAGATGAAACATCAAGTCCAGACAACCGCCGGAGTACCACCGGACCACATCCGACCACCGACTAGAAACCAACAACAACAAATAGAAGAAAAACAACATTATATGAAAATCCCTAATTCTGTCAATTAAAGAAATTAGTGTTTGTTTGTTTTAAGGAGAAGCTTAGAAGTTTGTTCAATTAATAATAAAACTAAGTCCTCTAAAACATAATAATAATAATAAACTAAGGGTAATATGAGAAAAATATGATACATGCTTTCTTGGTACTTTGACGATATAAGTAACATTAAGGGACAAATTATTTTGACTACAATGACTACTGCTTAGGGACGAATTTAGTGTAAGAAGCTTGCTACAATAACGGAATTTCGCATAATGTTTCTGACGACGAGATTCGTTGCCATCCACTCAAAACCAAGGACGGAGCCAAGATTATGCACTCAGCGGTAGTGTTTCTAATGACGAGATTCGTTACCATCCACTCAAAACCAAGGACGGAGCCAAGAATATGAACTCAGGTGGGCTGGTGGATTGTGTTCGGATGAGCTGGAGGGCTTTGATTTCGATGACTTGATATTATTTATACGCTTTTTTTTTTCTTTCTCGCCTGGTGGACTTAGCCCCTGAATGAATAGGGTATTTTCATCCTTGCTCAAAACACATGTGATCTATGTTTTATGTCCATGATGGCATGTTTTATTTGTAGGATTGTTTTCAATGTGTTTGATAGCACATCTCATGCTTTGATAGAGTGAAGAGATTCACTATCATCTACTCAATACGATACACAACATGCAGCCTAATTTTTATGTGTTTGTGATGAGTTATAACACCAAAAATTAAGTGTAAAGAATCTTTATCTTCCAAATTGCCATAGGTACCAGCAACTTGGCACATTTAAAAATATCTAAGGAGGCCATAAATTCAATTCTCCATTGAGACGTCACGTTAAAGAGCTTTGAGAATGACATTTATCCTTAAATAAAAGTTTCGACTCGAATTCGGACGGTCCCTGGTCTAACTGGTCCGGATACTAGGGGTTTTAAACAACAAAAATTACATGCTGTCTATCATAGAAACACGTACACAGGAGATTCTTGGGTAGAGCTTCTTTATACAAGAATCCATAAAGGCATAAACCAGAAACGAAAGGACAGAGAGATTACTACATTCAAGAACAAAGTTTATAACTCCCCAACAATGGATTGTTACAGTAGTATCATATCATGAAGATAGCAATACCGGATATAAAGCTCGCCCGTGCTTAAAATAAAAACCAGTATGTTCAATTCCAAACAATCACACAACTAAAAAGATACTATACATCATTGGAAGGTATGTAATGTAATGTAATGCCAAATGATTATGACATTAGCAATGAATCAATATTGTGAAGGCAAAGCAAAACTCTGTTGCTCCCACTGTGGTGGATCCATTACCAAGCAGGGATCTGTCTTCTCATAATCAGCAACCTGAAGAACCACAAACATGGAATATTCACTCAATCGAAAATCACATACTTGGATGTGCTACCAAATACCAACACTCATTCACAAAGTCTCAAGTTCCAGCTTCCAGGTTCTTAACCCCTTTCAAACTGAGTTCTTCATGAATTGGACTCGAAGACTCGAGTCCAATGTGACCATGAGGAACCATTTGAGAAAACCAAAAAAAAAAAAAGGATGTGAGTATATAGGTACAAAGAGAACAAACCTTTTCATTGCAGCTAGGGCAATAGTGATACTTATGCCAGAGACAATCCATTGAAGGACACAGAAAGCAAACTCCAAGCATCATTGGCATCATACATCCCACAAGAGCAGCAAGACTTGGTTTTGATCTGTGTTGCAATATGAAATCGATAAACTAAACACATGCTCTCGAGTGAACAATGGAAATAAAGCAATAGTGATCTACAACCAAGTGCCACCAGGTACATACAATATTTCAATTCATTCAAGAATGCATAGAAATGCTTAGATGAATTTGCAGCAGCCAAAAAGCACCAATAACAACATAATCCTCTACTTCCCTACTCATATAATCTACAATTCTTTGGAATTTCACCATATCGCTGCCGCTCACTGGTCATATCACCATATTCACTCTCTCCATACTCATTGAGTGATCAATTAAGAAAATCCTAGTAGTAGGTAGTCAAGTCTAAATCTTTTCGTGTTTGGGATATCTATAAATTGAAAGCATTAACTCCTATCCCAATTGTTCTTTCTTATAACGTAGGTTGTATTCCTTCAATCAACAGATGAAAGTGATATAAGTTAATCCAACTTTTAAACCCCAAATCTAAATAAAAGAATAACAAAAAAGCAGTTGAAAGAACTTGAATTTTTATCTCCCCTAGTCATTTGATCATACATGGGCACTGTCTGTCAAGAATTTATGCAATGACATCTAAAAGACAGATTACAACTGATTGATCAAAAGCAAGGGTCTACTTCAACACACAAGCCCAGCAAGAACAGAGAATTCTTATATTAAATCACCATACTGAAATTTAAGCAAACACTAGATTGATCAAGCAGGGAACAGAAAAAAGAAGCATAAAATTAAGAGATTTATAAATAAATTAGAAAAATTACTTCACAACGGTGAGACCAGAACCGCCACAGTGAAGGCAGTTAAACGGAGCAGGGCTGTCTCTGTAAATGGTCTGCTGAATAGGGATGCCTTTAGGGTCACCGAAGACGGCGTTCGGTGGAATCATTCCATCTTGATAAGGGTTTGCACCGACGTAGTACTGCTGCGGAATCGGTGGTGGTGGTGCCTGATTGAATTGATAGGCGGCGTTGTAGGGGATTCCGATTGCCGGTTCTTCGCTCTTTGCCATCCTTGTTCCGATTGATTTCCGATCAAATGGAGAACTGAATCGCAGGCGTCTTCAAGGTTTAGAAGTATAAAGAAATCAGATGAAATTCAAGTCATATAAGTAAAGGCAAGAACACGGATATTCAAGGTGTATGAAGTTCTTCGAAGTTACGCCGGGTTGAATTTTATTATCGTATACTTCGATTTTTTATTTTTTTATTTTTTAGACAGATGCGACTCCAAGAATTTAGAGATACGTCATATAAGTCGGAAATTTGACATTTTATTTTTATTTTTTTAGAAACGATCCATTTTATTTAATATATCATGGGAAATTTGTCATATTTTATAATTAATAAACTTAAGCTTATATATTATAGCTCAATACGAATCAATATAAAAAATAAGCGGATCTATCTCACATATCTATGTGTACCTACAAATAATTTTTTACTGTAATATTTTTTTAACATTAAAATATATTTGAAAAATCCCACATGGTAGTGAAGGAGATGGTTTGGTACATAGCCATTGTTTCGCGAAATAGAAAAACTTTTTCTCTCTTTTGGGAGTAGAGCCTGTGTCACTGTTGCTTCGTCTTCACCTTGAAGAAGCTTCCAGATCTTTGTTACCTAGATTCCATCAACCAGTTTTATCCTCGTTTCTTCATTTTCTGCTGTAAATTTGTTTAAGCTCACTCTCAAACCTGTTTGAACTCGGCCTGCTGCCCTCCATGGAGGAAGATTTAGCAGGAAAGCTTGGTATTTTGAAGGTCAACGACTTGGAGAAAATAAACAATGAGTTGCCGAGGGAGCTAACTGAAAAATCAGAAAAAGAGTGCCGGAAAAGTGTAATAATCAAGGCTCTGACGGACAAAACAGTGAGCTTCGACGGAATGCAAGGTACTTTATCAACAGTGTGGAGATTTGTTAGCGGATTCAAGCTGATGACCCTTGGTACCAATTTCTTTCAAGTTCAATTCGATCATGAGGATGATATAGACAGAGTTCTTCATGGTCGTCCCTGGTACCACGACAACTACTCATCGTGATCAAGCCTGGAAGGAAGATATGGAGATTGACGATAAAGCTTTCAATATCGCCCGTCCTGGGTCCAAGTCTGAATCTTCCCTACGCTGGGCGTCCATTGACACTGGTAAGTACCTTTGTAACAAGTTTGGAATAGCATCTGATGCAGAGGCAATTGTTGGTGAAAATACTCATGGGAAGATCATAAGAGTCAAAGTAACGATGGACATCTCAAAACCACTAATCAGAGGAATGAACGCCTCTCAAGGAAATACCACATCGTGGGCCACTCTCAAGTACGAAAATCTCTCTTATTTCTGTTACTACTGCGGTATTATTGGGCATGCTAACAGGAGCTGCCCTTACAAAGTCATGGATCAGAGAAGATGTATCTATAAGGATGAGCTCTACGGCCCTGAACTCAGGGCCCCCCTGTTTAAACAAAAGCTAGGTAAATCTGCGGTAGTGGACAACTGGAAAAGCAGGATCTCGGGGTTTTCTGAAAATTCTCCAAAGAGGAATGGTGCTAGCCAAGGCCCAGTCCCCTCCACAGCTAAGAGTGATAGGAGAGATTGTAGGCAGGATGAATTCGAGCTACAAATGGAAGCAGCCATGAGGCTTATTTTAGAGGAGGAGTATAAGAGAAAAGGCAAGGCTATAGCAGGGGTTAAAATTGTCGAGAACTCCGAAAAACAGGCCGCGAACAGAGTTCCAATGAATGTGGAAGCGCCTGCTAGCGGAGAAATTTCTGCTACTTGAATGGCACCCTGCAAAGTCTAGTCAAGAGAAGGAAGTTGCGGATGAAGGAGGCAGTATTTCCTTTGATGAAACCTGCTTGGTGGATGCCAAAGTGGAATCAGAATTAAAAATGGCCAAGCGGCTTAAACCAAAAAAGGTAAGTGTTAAGAGAAAGCCTATCACTGTGGTGCCAAAGGTCTCCGATGCTGATGCAAAGTGTTTCACGTCAAAAAGGAAATGTCCCGAGAAAGCGGAGGATCCTTGCTAGTCAGTTGTGGAACCAAACTTGAAAAAGCTTTGTATTCAAGACAAAAGTAGCAGCAACAGTGGCAATGGGGTGGAGGCAGCCAGCCCGAAGTGGCTCCCGCCACCACAATGAGGATTATGGTGTGGAATTGCCAAGGGGTGGGGAGCTCCTTGACAATTTCCCAGGCTGAGGAGGTTTGTAAACTCCACTCCCCAGATTTGCTATTCCTATCTGAAACTAAAAACCCTTCTAGTTTGTTAAAAAGACTTAGTAGTAAGTTTGGTTTTGATGATGTCGCTACGGTTGAACCTCTTGGGCTATTTGGTGGGCTAGCTTTATTTTGGAAAAAAGACGCTAATATTGTAAATATTACCACCACTGCTTTCACTATAGAAGCTTGTATAAAAGGAGTCCAGCCAGAATTTTGTTGGTGGTTCATCGGGATTTATGTGAGCCCTTCTGCTGCTCATCGGAAGGAACAATGGGAATTCTTGAGTAATAGAAGATCGAACTGGGGTGATCACTTTGTTTTGGCCGGAGATTTCAACGACATTCGCTCAAGTCAAGAAAAATTGGGTGACGGCAAAGAACTGACTCCTCTTTTGTGGACTTCAATGGCTTTATTGCATCGTGTGGTCTTCTTGACTTAGGCTTCGTCGGGCACTTTTGGACTTGGTGTAGATTGAGAGACGGTGAGGCCCCTGTTTATGAGAGGCTTGACAGAGTTTTGGCCTCCCCGCAGTGGTCGGCTATGTTTGCTGAGGCCGCGGTCAATCATATAGACGTGGAAAGTTTCGATCACCGCATCTATCGGAGCTAACTCAGAAAGTGTCAACACCAACCGGAAAAGGAAGTTTATGTTCGAACTGACATGTGTGGATTTCTAGGCCGGGTTTCTTTGAGGCGGTAAGAGATGGTTGGTCTTCAAACATCCCAGTTCGCTTTTTTTTCAAATTTTATGTAAAATTAAAGAGTGCGAATGCGACTAAACAATTGGAAGAAATCTTGTGGACCTAACTATGCACTTAAAATCAACCAATTAAAAGGCCAATTCAAGGTCTAGCTAGGAGGAAAATGCGCATGCCTCTCACTTAAAAATTTAAAACTTGAGCTTAAAAATGCTTATGCAGAGGAGGAAAGATTTCGGAAGTTGGCTTCAAAGGTTAGATGGCTGAAAGAGGAGACAAAAACACCAAATTCTTCCACATCGCTATTGCGAATGGAAAAAGGAGGAGAATGAGGATTAATGCAATTTATAACCCCTTTGAATTCTCGAGCTGCTTCTCTCCACGCGATTGCATCCTGAGTTTCATAATTACTATGCAAATCTTTTTCGGCGATGTGAGCTAACTCGTCTTTCTTTCGTGAGCTGGAGGACATTGATTCTTGCATAACACCCGAGATGAACTTCGTTTTGCTTAAAGCTGCTACGGAGCATGAAGTTAAGAGCGACATTTTCCAGATGCATTCAGCCACTGCCCCCGGTCCGGATGGTATGTCTCCGGGTTTTTATAAAAGTTGCTTTCATATCATAAAATCTGATTTAATAAAAGCTCTTAATAACTTTATTCGAGAAGGGAGATTCCCGAAAGAGTTGAATCACACTTGTATTGCCCTCATACCTAAAATTGATCATCCGTCTGAAGCTACCCACTTTCGACCCATTAGTCTTTGCAATGTTGTTTATAAGGTAATTTCTAAAGTCCTCGCAAATAGGCTAAGGGTTGTCTCCGCATCATTGCATAGATGAGAGCCAAAACGCTTTTGTCCCTAACCGGCGACTACTGAGATAGCTATATCATCGCCAGAGTCCATTCATTACATGCTAAATAAAAGAAAGGGTAGAGATGCTTATATGGCAAGTAAAATTAGATATTTCTAAGTCTTTTGACAGTAATTGAATGGCCTTACTTATTTTTTTGTTCTCATGAAAATGGGGGCCGATAGGTGGGTGTCTCTAATCGTGAGTGCGTCACCACTGCTTTCTACTCCTTTATAATTAATAACGAAAGATGGGGCTTCCTTAAACCCGTAGAGGAATCCGGCAGGAGACCCCTTGTCCCCGTATCTTTTTTCTACGGTGCACAGGACTTAGCCACTTGGCGAGCAAAGCGAATAATGACGGCTCCATGCAGGAGTGAGAATTTCTAAGTCGAGCCCGTGCATTAACCACTTGTTTTTTTGCGGATGACTCCTTTTACTTACGTAAAGCAAATGCGTCGTGTGCTTCTAAAATGCAAGCTATTCTCTCTTTGTATGAACGAAATTTGTGTCAGTCCATAAATTTTCAAAATCGATCGTTTTCTTTAGTAAAAATGCGTCTACACACAATGCAAACTGAGATACTCGCTATTCTTAATGGTCTTGTCAAGTCCACCACTCAAAATATTTAGGGCTCCCGGTGGTCATAGGTCGGTCTAAGAACCAAATCTTTTCCTATATTCGAACAAATGTAAAAGCAAGTTTGAATGGATGGAAATACAAGCTCTTAAGCCAGAGGTAAACTGTTTTGTTGTCCTCTAGTCTTTTGCTATCCCAAATCTTGCTATGTCTTGTATCAAGCTCCTGGCGGCTTAATTGGAAAACTCGCATGCTTTAATGGCTAATTTACGGTGGGGAACTCTAGTAAGGATTTTTAGGCACCACTTGGGTAAGTTTGGGAGCACCTTTGCAAGCCTAAAAAGACAGAGGAGGGCTTGGCTTTCGTAATTTAGAAGCCGCTAATATTGTGGCGCTAGCTAAAAGCTGTTTGGAGGATCCACTCCAACCCGGATCTCCTCGTGTCCAGAGTTTTGAAGGAAGATACTTCCCAAGTCCTCTGTCTTTATTTCGCAAAGTACCTCCAAAGGCGTCTTTTGTATGGAAGAGCCTCATGCACGCCCAAGGTTTTCTTAAAACTAGTACATATATCTCTGTTGGGGATGGCAAGTCGATTAGAGTCTGGAACGACCCCTGGATCTTGGGTAACCCGTCCTTCAAGCCCATTTCACATCTACTAAGAATCGGGACATCTTAGTTAGCGATTTGCTGACCAATCAAGCTTGGGACCCGGATAAGCTTAACAAGAACTTTTGGCAAGTGAATGTTCGACAAATTGAAAAAATCCCGGTTAGCGTTAGTGGTGTTCCGGATAAAAGGCTCTGTGCTTTTTCAAAGAATGGGGACTTTGTTTCAAAAGTAGCCTATGACCATTTACTGAGTAGCTCCATAGCTCCCCGTGGATATTCGGCCATCACCTCTTTAAATGAGAAATTCTGGAAGCTTGTTTGGGCGCTGCCCATCCCAGCCAAGTTAAAATATTTTATGTGGAGGTGCCTAAAAATGTCTTACCGTCTCTCTGTTGTTGCAATGAGGCGATTCGGGAAGGATGCACTTCTCTCGCACGGCTTGCAAGCGAGGACATTGAGACCATTGATCACATTTTTATCCGGTGCCCGTTTGCTAGAGACGTATGGAAAGTTGTTGGGATTCAATGGGACGCTTTTCAGAACGATAGACCATCCTTGATAGCCTGGTGGGACAGCATAACTGCAGCCCCTAATTTTGCCAAGATTAGAGATAGAGTTATTCTTTCCTGCTTTGTTTTTTGGTCCATTTGGAAGGCTAGATGTAAAAGAGTCTTTGATAATGTCTTTTGGTCTTTTTTTGATACTGCTTCTGTTGCTTGTGAGATGAATAACGATTTTTTGCAGGCATCTTCTACGGAGAGGACCTCCTCGGATGCTTTTCATCCTCTCCGATTTGCAAAGACGATGCCCCTCCATATACGGCGGTGAGGTTGTTTGTTGATGCACTCAGAATCGGACTCTTGTCTTGCGTGTTTCGAGCTGGCGCTTTTGGGTCTAACAATACTTTTTGGAAGCTTGGGCATCGCCAAGATGTATTAATGCTCACTCAGCGGCGAGGCAAGTGCATTGAGATGGTGCTTGCGACGTTGCGCTTTCCTTCATGTAAAAATCTAGTTTGTTTTACGGATCTGTCTACTACTTGTAAATTCTTGTAATAGTAATTTCTCCTCCCATAGAGTGTAGAGCGATCATGAAGGACATTATAGTGCTTCAATGAATTTTGATTTTTGTATTATTTTGCACATTGAAAGGGATGGCAACAAACTCGCATACATGAGCTCATTGCTTCTTCTCTTTCAAGTCGGATATGTGTCTTTTGGAAGGATGTATCTTGCAGTGCTGGCTTTAGACTACCTAAAATTAATAAATGCTTTCGCTTTCGGAAAGAAAAGAAAAAAAAAAAAAACCATTGTTTCGCATGTTAACACAACGAAGTTTCATGAATAGCTTTGCAAAATTGTACCATTTGTATCTCTTTCCAACAGTTATTTTGACATAATCAACCACCGGAACAACATCTTAGTTTCATGTGGTAGTCTGGTAGAGGCTTAAACACTTGCTTGCTTTCGTTTTGAGCTATTAAATATCCATTAGCTTCTGCTTCAGCCATATTGATAATGGAATCAATATTACCTCTTTCATTATCGTATATATCAAAACATCGGCTTTTTCTAGATTCCACACGTGAGGCAAACTCTTCTTTAAGCACAAGGAATTGGAAGAAGTCCAAAATGTTTGATACTTGCAGGTTCAGCGAACATTGCCCATTATCAAAAGATTTCCAGTTTATATCTTTCAGGTCTCTGGCAAGGTGATATCCAGTTTTAACAGAGTAAATACCATTGCTTCAATAGTGCCAAATGACCTTCCCATTGATCTAAAGCTAGCTGGACGAAGTCAGTTTTCCATGTGCGTGTGGAAGGGTTTATAAGAAAACTTACCCGATTCGAAGGAAGAATATCCACTAAAGGATGGCTCTGAAATAAGGAAGCAGAGGAAGTCGAGGATCTTGATCAATACAAACATTATCTCCATTACCATTCCTCCATTTTAAGCCTTTGAAAAGAAGGTCACAAGGATCTTGATCAATACAAACATTATCTCCATTACCATTCCTCCATTTTAAGCCTTTGAAAAGAAGGTCACAACCTTTATGTATACTTCTCTAGATAATAGAAGGCCTGGATGTAATAGTAGCAGACCGTAGGCATTTGGTAGCAAAATATTTTGTTTTGAGAACTCTAGCAGATAGCGTATATAGAAGGCCTTGATGTAATAGTAGCAGACCGTAGGCATTTGGTAGCAAAATATTTTGTTTTGAGAACTCTAGCAGATAGCGTATTAGGATCAGAGAGAATTCATTTAACATATTTTGCCAAGAGAGCTAAATTGAAGCAATACAAGTCTTTGAATTCTTCTGTTTTCTGTTTGCAACGGTGTTTCCACGCGTTCCAATGGAATATCTGTTTGCCTACTTCTTCGCCGCAGAAGAAACTCCTTGTTAGTTTCTCAAGATCATCTCAAAGTATCATAATATGAAGCAAAAATGAGAAGCAAAAAATATATATGACAACAAGTTTTTTAACATACTATTTATTACATAGATATCAAAATCATCACACTTGAAAGCATGGGGTAAACATGGCAGTGCACATTATACAAAAGGTTTATTTATTTATTTCTATTTACATAGCAGTGCACCACGTCTCAACATTCACATCTCAAACATTTACATCTAGCCGGAAGAAGTCGGAGGTATATTCGCGAAACTCGTGTAACCCGAAACGCTTTCCAGCAGATGATGACACGCTTTCTCATAGTTGACGAATCCCATGAACCAGAATTCATGTCCGTCCACCGTCACGATCTGAATGTATTTCTCCGGCGGGTTTTCTTTCATCACTATCGGATTCACGTTCCCAATATTCCCCAACGGAATCACTACCTGACAAACCGATTTCTTTCAGCAAAAGTAATCAAAATCACTGCTAAAACAAAAAAACCCAGAAATTAAAATTTATACCTTGTAATAGCTCCAATTCTCTTGCCCAGATGGAGCTCTAAAAGATAAAGGACGATCACTGCAGAAAGCTACTTTAGCCGTTGATAAATACAGGGTTCCGGCGACGGGACCAGTTGCGGTGGAAAGGTAGCAGGCGAAGGTCTTCTTTAACTTCTCTTGCGGATCGGTTGCGAAGATCTGTTTGTACAGAGGCTCAAATCCCCCTTTTGCTATTGCTTTTGCTGTTAAATTAAGCTTTCCACTTGCTGTTTCTGAAACAGACGGCCCTGTCTTCACTGCAACAAAAATGAAATAAAATATGAATTCAAGATTCGAGCTTTTAATCCAAAAATTGAGATGGGTAATTAATCGACTAATTGTCAGTTAATTTTTTACAGACAATTGTGCCAGACGTTGCGAGCCATAGTCTCAGCTTTGTTGCTCCATGAATTGAACAAGTGGAGGATGGATTCATAAGGGCTGTCGGCGGGCTTATCGACTGAGGAAAACACGAGGTAAGGCTGAGGGTGATTGGGCTGTTGGGGCTCTTCACCTCTCCCTACGGCGGCGGCTTTCTGATTGTCCGGATGGCTAGCCGGAGGAGCTGGATGACCCATGAGGTGAGTCCCCCACTTGGATGGATCATCGCCGGAAGGTGTCTGTACAGCTGCTACCGGTGACGGTGCAGATGAGGAGAGAGAAGGAGTTGGCTTGTCGTTTGGTGGAGGAGTGTCGGCCATAGTTGATCGCAGCAAGAGGTGAATGAAAAAATGATATTGAAAGAGGTTTCCATGGAATACAATCGAATAGGCTCGAAAATCTATAGTAATAAAAAAGAAGTGCACTTTTAATTTAAGGAATATCTATCTAAAAGGACACATACTGAATTTAATTAGATAAAAAAAAGTATTTAAAATAAACACTTAATTAAGAGTACACATAGATATATAGGCTAAAATGCCTTTAATAAAGGAAAAAAAAAAAAAAAAAAAAAAGAAGGAAAGAAGGGGAACAGGCGGGATATATACTTGAATGCTTTTTTTTTTTTTTTTTTTTTTTTTTATTTTTAAAAGACGCCGGTTTTGTTGTTGTTGTTTTTCTTTTTTCTGGATGGACGTTAAAAAGTGGTTCTTTTTTTTTTCCTGGTCTGGACGGTGAAAATTTATTTTTTCTTTTTTTCATTGACCACCGTGATACATTGACCATCGCGACAAGAATGACCATGGCGACGATCAACAACACCCCGATTCATTAACCACCGAGATGAAGTGACACCGCGATGCAGTGACCAACCCGATGCACTGACAACCGCGATGCATTGACCACCGGGATGTAGTGACCACCGCGATGCAGAGACACCGCGATGAAATGACACTACGATGCACTGACAACCGCGATGCATTGGCCACCGCGATGCATTGACCAACCCGATGCATTGACCACCCCCGATGCATTGACCACCGCGATGCAGTCACCACCCCCGATTAATTAACCACAGCGATGCCGTGACGAGAACCTTTGCAACAATTTATGCAATGACATTTGATTTTCCCTCATACAACATTATTTCTGAAGTGACAACGATTTATGCTGAAAAGGTTTGTGTGTGTGTGTTTTTGGACACTAAAAAGGTTTTTTCCGGTGACCACCTCGATGCATTGACCACCGCGATACAATGACACCCTCATTGCAGAGACGCCGCGATGCAAAGACGCCTCGATGAAGTGACACCGCGATTCATTGACCACCTCGAAGCAGTGGCCATCTCCGATGCAGAGACACCGCAATACAGTGACCACCCCTGATGCAGTGACCACCATCGCGGAGACCCATCCCGATGCAAAGACACCGCAATGCAGTGACCACCCCCGATGCAGAGACAACACGATGCAGTGACCACTCTTGATGTAGAGATGCCTCGATGAAGTGACACCGCGACGCATTGACCACCCCAGATCCATTGACCACCGCGATGCAATGGCACCCTGATGCAGAGACACTGCGATGCAGTGACCACCCGCGATGCAGAGACACCGCGATGCAGTGACGCCGCGATGCAGATACATTGCGATGCATTCACCACCGTGATGCAGTGACCAACCCAATGCATTAACCACCGCGATTCATTGACCACCGCAATGTATTGACCACCTCCGATGCAGTGACCACCGCGATGCATTAACCACCCTAGATCCATTGACCACTGCGATGCAGTGGCCACCCCCGATGTTGAGACACCGCAATGCCGTGACCACCACGATGCTATGACCACCCCCGATACATTGACCGCCGCAATGCAATGTCCATCGCGATGAATTCACCACTGAGATGCAATGACCGCCCGATGCATTGATGTTAAGGGTGAAAATCTATGAATTATAAGGATATATTTTACGATGTTTTTCCCCTTTTATTTGTATAATTTGCATAATAATAAGGTCTTATATGGAAATATTTAGTAAACGATATTTTTAAGGGCTTAATCGCAATATTGATGTAATTATGTGATTTTATGGTTGAATTATAATTATTTGGATATTATTACAGTTTGCAATGTTTTCCTATGTCTCATAGGTATTATTATGAGGTTCAACTAATGATAAAAAGAGATGAAATTCGAGATATGGTGATTAAAGAAAGAGATAATGATGAGGTGGATTGAAGAAAAGAGATAGAGATGCAAAAATCACATTCAAAGCCATATTGACGAAGCGTCCGAGTCCCGTCCGAGTGGACGGGCGTTTGATAAAACAGACGGGCGTCGGAAGAACGATTTTGATACTGAGAGAGCATGAACGGAAGCCGGACGAAGGCCTCGAGGAGAGTTCAATAATTGCGAACGAGCGCCCATTATAGTGAACGCTTCGTCCATCCGACCGACTTAGAGACCGACTTTGGAGGCTATAAATACCCATCTATTTTCACACATTAGGGATACCAATTGACATTATTGAAACCCTAATAATATGGGCGGCTTTAGGTCGCATCTTTACCGCTTTTATTCCAGTTTTCATACACTTTAATTCTAGATAAAAGTAGGTAGTTTTATGTTCTTAATTCCTGCACTTTTGAGTTCTCTGAGGATGTTCAGAGGCTAAGCTTCTACAAACGAGCATTGTGAAGCCATCCAACACTTGTTGACTTCGTTTTCTTGATTATATTGTAAGTTTCTAATCAAAGTTGTTCCCTTTATCATGTTTTATGATGTTAATTGCATTTATATCGAAAGATGTGCATGTATGAGGTTTTATATTTGATGAAAGTCTTTATAAACATTAGATCACCATGATTTAGGAATGGATCTTTAATCTATGTCAAACGAAAGTTGATAGGTTGAATATCTAGGTTAAAACATTAAAGTTTACATCTTTGCTTATTTTATGACGCGTTAATTTCCGTAAATCGAAAGATAGGAATTAATAGGCGAATTATCTACGAAAGTAGGAATTCATACCTTTGATAAGATGAATCACAACTTGTTAGAAACGAAAATATAATCAAGATAGGAAGTTAATAATTGTTGGATAGGTGGATCAACTCGCTCGTTTGTCCGTTTGAATTTGATCTAATCCTTAGAACTTGAATTTGTTTAGTTTAGATTACTGTTTTTCCACATTAGTTTAGTTTGTTCGCAACCAATTCTTCCTAGCTTTGGATTTTGTCCTCTGTCTAGTTTATTTTCAGCATATTTGTCTAGTTTAGTTCCCTGTTTAGTTAAGTTTTCGTGACATCGTTTAGGTAGGCAAAAACTAGGATTAACAACCATCAGTTCCCCGTAGGATCGACCCGGCATTAACCACTAGTACTACGATCCTTATACTTGGGGTTAACCGGATTATAAATTATATTACTTGTTTATTTCATTAGCAATAATCCGTGGACAAGTTTTTGGCGCCGTTGCCGGGGAACGAACGGTTGCCTAGTTTTTGTTTAGTAGTTAGGTTAGATTTTCGTTTTTATTTTTCTGTTTTTCGTAATATCTTAATTGTTAATATTAACTGTTTAGTCTGTTTTATTTATGTGTGTTTCTGTGAGTAATTAGTATAGATTTTAGTCATCAAGTTTATATCTCTGTTTTTGCTGTTTTTGTACTCTGTTTTCTTTGTTATCCCCTTTCTTTTCTGCAAATTTTCGATTCCTCCCTAAATTTTTTTTCAGCATCTGGACGAGCGTTTAGTTTACTGGACGCCCGTCCGCTGAAAACTCTTCAATCCTGTATCAATTTCCGACCTGCAGACGAGCGTTCATACCTCTGGACGCCCGTCCAAGGATATTCAGCCAGAACTGCATTTAGCGTTCGGTTTTCTGAACGCCCGTCCGTCTCAAACTCGGGCAGACGCTCATTCACATTTTTGGACGCCCGTCCGTCTGCGTCTTTCCTTCTCTTCTCTTTCTTTTCCTAGATCTTGATACTAGTTTTAGGCTTTTAATCTCTGTATGCTTTTTTTTTCTTTTTCTTTAGTTTTTAAGTTCAATATCTTGATTTGGGCCTCGGTTTATGCAAACTCGTAGTCATAAGGGACCACTAATCTATCCCCCCCCCCGAAGCGGACCATAGTCCGACCCAATAGGCGGAGACTTCGTTTTTGACGAGGAAACGCCATAGATCAAGAATTTGAGCAATATCTTGCAGAGAGATCGAAAAATAGTAATAATGGTCGCAGAAGATAGACGGACGTTGGCCGACTATGCCATGCCTGGTATGACCACAATCAACCCGGCTATCATCATGCCGCCATTACTGCTCCAACTTTTGAGCCTAAACCCGGACTTATACAGATGATGCAGCATGCATCCATTTTCCATGGGTTCCAATCTGAAAACCCCCACACTCACCTACACACATTTCTACACATATGCGGTACTACCCGTATCCAAGGTGTAAGTGAGGACGCAATCAAGCTCAAACTCTTCCCATTTTCCTTGCGAGGGGAAGCACTAGAGTGGTATCACTCTCTCCCTTCGGAATCCATTACGACCTGGGCCGAACTTGAAAAAGAATTTTTGAGTCAATATTTTCCTCCATCAAAGACGGCCCAAGATTTGAATGAAATCTTCACATTCCGTCGCCAGGAAAATGAGTCTTTCTTTGATTCTTTGGAAAAGGTTCAAGTCCCTTCTCGTAAAATGTCCTCACCATGGCTTGCCAATGCAAAGGCAAGTCAATACATTTTTAGCGGATTGACCGAGCTCACTAAGGGCATGGTCAATAGTTCATTAGGTGGGGTGTTTTTGAAGAAGACACCTGATGAGGGATGGGCACTGTTTGAAGACATTGCCAAATACAACTATGCCCCATCCTATCAGGCCATCCAAGCGCCTCTTCCTCCCAAGGTGGAGGAAGTAAATGTCCAAAGTCTGATTGCCATGCTGCAAAAGCAGATGGCAAGTCCTCAAGTTCCAAACTCGATTAATCGACTCTTCGTTTCCGTAGAACCCTCGGGTTCAGTATTGCGAAAATTTGCCGTCGGTGGTCACATGTTTGGCCAATGTCAATTTCAACCCCCTCCGCTCATCAAGTCAATTGTTTCATAACAATGGACAAGTATAATCCAATCACATGCCAAGTATGTGATGATCCGGGCACACTGCTTGCTTTCGTGTCCCATGATTGGACAGAACAGAAGTTGAATGCTTTTTGGCGCCGCCTAATCCGCGGTTCAATAACCAATTTCGCCGCGAATAATTCTCAAAACCAGGGCTTCGCCGAATCCGAGCTTTAATTCAAATCCAAATTTCAATCCGAGCTTTAATCAGAATCCAAACTTCAACAGAAACCCTGGATTCAATCAGAACCAGAACTCAAAATTTTCAAATAATACTCAGAGGTTCAATCAGAATTGGCCCGCCAATTCCAACTCTCAATTTCAGAATCGGCCCAGCCAGCCATACTCTCAAAATCCCCAAAACTCTCAAGGCCCCTCCCAGTCCAACAATCTCGAAGCTAAGTTGGAGGAGCAAAGCAAAAGTATTCAACTTCTAATGAATACGAACAAGAGCCTTGAGAGGCAAATAGGCAATCTGGTCGAGCGATTAGCTTTCTAGACCGTCAGGCATTTGCCAGACTTTTTACGGAAAAGAATCCAAAAGGCGGTCAAGTTGCTCAAGCCGAAGCGAGTAGAGACCAATGCAATCGACTGGTACCTTCAACTCCGTATGGTAAAAGAGGCCGGTGCAATGAGTTTAAGTGGCACTTTCGGTGAGTGGTCCCCCGGCTTACAGGAAACCACTAGCCCCTCCCGCCACCGATAAGGCAGGAGGGAAGGCCGAGCACCAAGAATCCCCTTTCTTTGCAAGAAAAGACTCGGGTGGTCGATCCCTCGAGAGGTGCAGAAGAAGCAGATCCTCATATGGCTAACCCTCGAGGACCGAGAATTCAAGTGAAAAGTCGGAAGTTGATCCACGACTAAGAAAGATTCGAAAAGACTGCTCGGTGGAAAGACACGGAGGATAAAGCCGTAAGTGCATCCTCAAAGAAATTTTTTTCGAGAGTGATCTAAAGAAACTCCCTTTTCCACCGAGGAAGAGCAACATCCTACGAGTGAAGATAAGAAATATGAAAAGGTGCTTAACCTTTTGAAAATACTGTAAATCTGCCATTATCCGAGGTCTTGGTCGAGATGCCTAAGTATACAAAATTCATCAAGGATGTTGTGTCTTGAAAAAGAAATTAGCAGGCATGGAAAGGCAAATTGGTGAGGATTGTTCCTTGATAAATTATCAAGACTTACCAACCAAAGAGGCGACCTCAGCAAATTTGTGCTCACATTGCGGATGGGAGGCCTAGTCTTCCCAAATTCCTTATGTGACTGGGTGCATCCATCACTTGATGTCGTTGTGCATTTGCAATCGACTTGGTTTACAAGATCTTCTAGAACCCGCCACCATGAACCTTCGGTTCGCGATAGATCTTCCAAGAAAGCTTCGGGGATCCCGAGAGACGTATTAGTTCAAATTGATAGGTTTACCTTTCCGGTTGACTCGTGTACGTCTTAGATATGGAGAAAGGTGAGAATGTTCCCCGATTCTTGGAAGACCTTTCCTTTCTCTGACTAGAGCCCTCATCGATTGTGATGGTGGGCAAGTAACTATTCGAGTTGGTGACCAAGAGGTGAGCTATAGTGTCTCTAAATCTATTCAAGTACCCTCGGTTCTCCAACCGGCTTTTCCATTAAGAGTCATTTAATGACTTCAATGACTGTATGGAAGAGCAAGTCAAGGCTGTGGAAGCGGAATATGAGCGATTGATCGATAATCTGAATAGTCATGGTGTGGTTAATCTAGATCAATTGGCAGCTGACCTTGAAGATGAGTTATTAAGAGAAGAAGCTTTGGCAGTGGAGCCACTAAGTAAGCTCAGCGATGTTGAGTTGAAAAGTGGAGGGCTTAAATCGAGTTTAGAGGATCCCCCCGCAGATCTAGTTCTGAAGCCGTTGCCTAAACATCTTAAGTATGTGTTCTACGGAAAGGTGACAAGCTTCCTTGATCATATCTCGCCAAGCTATCTCGAATAGAAGAGTGAAATCGTTAAACGTCTTGCTAAAAACGAAAGAGCCTTTGGATGGCGGTGGGAGATATCCGAGGAATACCTCCTGACATCTGCATGCACAAGATCAAGACTAGTGAGGGAGCCAAATGTGTAAGACAGCCCAAATGAGGCTTAACCCTCACATGCAAGAAGTAGTCAAGAAGGAAATCATTAAGCTTCTAGATATGGGTATCATATACGCCATCGCTGACAGTGAATGGGTATCCCCTACTCAAGTAGTCCCCAAAAAAGGAGGGATTACTATTGAGAAGAACGAGAAGGAGAAGAGATAGCATTGAGGCTCGTTATGTGCTATAGAGTCTCAGTATTGACTATAGAAAACTCAATGAGGTCACAATGAAAGATCATTTCCCCCTTCCTTCATTGACCGGATGCTTGAGCGTGCGGCGGGGCATGCCTTCTATCTTGTTTCCTCGATGGATATTCAGGATACTTCCAGATACCCATCGATCCTATTGACAAGAGAAGACCACTTTCACACCGCCCCTTATGGTACATTCGCTTACAGCGGATGCCATTTAGTCTCTGTAATGCCCCAAACCACCTTTCAAAGGTGTATGATGGCTATCTTTGACGGGCTAGTTGAAAAGTGTATGGAGATTTTCATGGACGACTTTTCGGTCTTTGGTCAATCCTTCGATGATTGCCTCGATAATCTTGATCAGGTGTTATCTA
The DNA here is from genome assembly GCA_026214975.1 of Gentiana macrophylla. Lineage (NCBI taxonomy): Eukaryota > Viridiplantae > Streptophyta > Magnoliopsida > Gentianales > Gentianaceae > Gentiana > Gentiana macrophylla. Next base: position 90,748,376 of record CM047817.1, read on the forward strand.
GGTGTGTGGAAAAGAACTTGGTGCTCAATTGGGAGAAATGCCATTTTATGGTAGATGAGGGGATAGTTCTTGGCCACAAAGTGTCCGCCAAAGGTATTGAGGTAGATAGGGCTAAGGTGGAAGCTATCGAGAAGATGAGTTATCCTAAGAATGTTCGTGAAGTCAGAGGTTTTCTCGGACATGTCGGCTTCTATAGGAGATTCATTCAGGACTTTTCAAAGATCGCCAAGCCCCTGTCTACCTTACTTAAGGAAGACGTTGAGTTCGCCTTTGATGATAGCTGCAGGCACGCGTTTGAGGAGCTCAAAAATCGTCTGATCTCTGCTCCAATACTTATATCGCTTTGACCGAACCTACCCTTTGAGCTTATGTGTGATGCATCCAACTATGCGGTTGGTGCGCTTTAGGCAAAAGCTTAATGGAAAGTTCCACCTATCTATTATGCCGATCACACACCGAATCCTTCTCAAGTTAACTACACGACCACCGAAAAGGAATTATTAGCGGTAGTCTTTGCTATGGATAAGTTTCAGTAGTTACTTGCTTTGGGTGCTCAAGTGATTGTGTGGGGTGATCACATATTTGCTTATGCGGTATCTAATGACAAAGAAAGAGGCTAAACCGTGCTACTTCTGCGTTGGATACCGACCCTCCAAGAGTTTGACGTTCAAATTAAAGATAAAAAGGGCAGTGAAAACGTAGTGGCGGATCATGTTTCTAGGATGTTAAGTGAGGAAAAGGGTGATTCTGATGATATAGATCTTTACTTTCCTCTAGAAAACATCATGTTGATAGATGGCTACGCTCCAGACGTTCCTTGGTACTCCTCCATTGTCAACTACCTTCATTCCCAGTATATTGATCCTGAAATGTCTTATCAAGAGAAGAAGAAGTTCTTCTCTGATATGAAGTCTTTCGTTTGGGATGAACCTTACCTCTTCAAAATCTGTAAAGATGGTTTGCTAAGGAGGTGTGTTCACGAATCGAGCACCGCGATATAATCGAAAGCAATGCCATAGTGGACCCACGGTGGTCACTTTGGTCCTTGGAAAACGGTTGCGAAGATCTTCCATCCGGTTTCTCTTGGCCCACGATCTTTAAGGACACGGAAGCTTTTCGTAAAGCTTGCGATAGGTGCCAAAGAACCGGTACTCTAACAAGGCGATTCGACATGCCCATCGAAACCCATTCTTGAATGCGAAGTCTTTGATGTATGGGGATTGACTTTATGGGTCCATTCCCATCTTCCTGTGGGAATAAATACATCCTAGTCTGCGTAGACTATGTATCGAAATGGGTGGAGGCAATAGCCACTCCTCGCAATGATCATAAAGCGGTCATGAATTTTACGAAGAAGAATATCTTTGTGAGGTTTGGATGTCCACGTGCCTTGATTAGTGATGAAAGGACACACTTTTGCAACCGACCCTTGGAAAAAGTCTCGAGAAGTATGGTGTTCGTCACAAAGCGGCACACCATATCATCCGATGACTAGTGGTCGTTGAGCGAAGCAACCGTGAGCTTGAAGAAGATCCGGAGAAAGCAAAGTGAAGCGGTCATAGAAAAGGCGGAGTCTAAAGTTGGATGATGTATTGTGGGCATATCGCGACCGCCTATAAGACCCCATGGGTACATCACCCTACCGAGATGGTTTATGGTAAGTCGTGCCACTTGCCGGTTGAGTTAGAGCACAGGCTTATTGGGATATAAAGTTTCTTAACTTCGATTCCCAATCCCGTGGCAAACACCGCTCGCAGCAGCGATTGCATGAGTTGGACGAGTTTAGGCTTCAGGCTTACGAAAGTGCCAGGATCGAGAAGGAAAGATGAAACTCCTTCATGACGCAAAGATCAAGAAGAGAGAATTTTGGAGAGCGAGTGTTACTATACAATTCCAGGTTACATTTGTTTCTGGGAAGTTGAGGACACGTTGGTGCAGTCCATTTGAGATTCTCCAAATCATTCTGGGCGTTCTAGAACTACTCGGTTATAAAGACCAACCGTTTGAGTTAATGGTCAAAGGTGCAAACACTACATTGGTGAACCTCTGAGACAAGCCTTTGATTGTTAAATTTCTCGATATCCTTGGATGTGATGTTAATGAAGTCGATGACTCGACGAGGTCTCACCCAATCTTTTCTCTCGAGGATGACGGTAGTGGTCTATCACAAGAAGTTCTAGCGGTAGTTGGGATATGGAGGAATATGAAAGGAGCAACAACTTAAACGTCATCGAGAGGACTCTACGAAGGAGAAAGTCAACCATGGGAAAGGTTCAACGTATCACGGAAAGCGTCAAAGCATTAATCCCATGCGTTAAGTGTCGCTTTCTGCGCCACAATCTCGATCGTAACTTAAACGAGGTAATGGGGCGAGAAAAGTCAAATGGCCTGATCCAGGTGAGCTTCAAGCGCGGTCGAGCTAACGACATAAACCAATAGCGCTACTAGGAGGCATCCTAAATATCCGTATTATATTAGTTACTCTCTTTGTGTGTTTTTGTTTTAGTTGTTAATGCTTTAAGCTAAGTCTAATTAAGTTTTGTCTGCTTTTATCGGTTTAGCATTCGATTAGATATGAAGTACGGTATTTTGCCGGAGGAGTTCCTCTCATTAGTAGGATTTCCTTCTCACCGTTTCGGATGGACTGGGGCACGATAGTTACGGATATAGATATAGATATTCTTACCCGCATCAGGATCGCCACTTATGTTCTCATTGTTCCCGATGCTCGGGGTGGAGATTTTACCATTGAGGAGTTGCGAGGCGACTTTAGGGCGACCATATTGGATCTGAGCGATCCGATCTTTGATCGATTTAGCCCTAGTACTGCAGGATGAGCACTTTCAGGGTGTAGAGGCAGCTGATGACGATTGGGGTGTTCAGGATGACTATGACTTTCCTCCGGCTGTTGATTTACTCCGTCGTTTTATCAGGGTTATAGACTGGGCAGAGCTTTATGATGACTAGCTATTGTTACTTAGGTTTTGTTACGTCGAGCCCCGACGTTAAACGAAAGCGCTGAGTGGGAGGCAACCCACTGTTTTAGTTATGTTTTTTTTTTATTTTTCTAAGTTATTTTGTGTTTTTGATCTTTCATCATTGTACTTTTGAATTTTATTTGATATTAATAAGAGTTGCACTTCGATTTTAATTTAGCATATGTGTGAAAAGTTATGATTTTTATCACCTTTTTTCTGGTGGACGCCCGTTCATGAATATGGACGCCCGTCCGGACTAATATTTTTATGGACGTTCGTCCAATATAGTGGACGCCCGTCTGCAAAAATCCCTCCTATCCTGTATTCAAATATGCCTTATGGACGAGCGTCTGAATTTATGGACGCCCGTCCAGTTCATGCGGTTACTAGTGAACGCTCGTCCGTCAGGATGGACTAGGGCTGTGAATGAGTTGGGCTACTCGTGAGCTACTCGTGCTCGACTCGCAAGAGAGATCGAATCGCTTCGGTTTTTTTCGAGTTCGAGCTCGAGTCGAGCTACTCGAATAATTAACCGAGCCGAGCTCGAGTTTTATAATATATTAATCGAGTAGTTCGCGAGCTTAATCGAGTTTGATTAAGTAATTATTTAATTAATTAAATTTATTATACTGATTAAAAAAAATTAAATTTATTATAAAATATTATTTTTCATAGTTAAAAAAATATTATTCGAGTCGAGTATTAGACGAGTCGAGCTCGATCTTTCCATATTTCATTAAAAATTAAATAAATTCTAGGAAAATAATCGAGCTTACGAGCCGAGTCGAGCTGTATCGAGTACTTAGCGAGTCGAGTTCGATCTTGCTTTTGTAAGACTCGATCGAGCTCGAGCCGAGTTTCGAGCCTGAACTTTTTTAGTCGAGTCGAGCTCGAGCCCTAGAGGGTATCGACTCGACTCAGCTCGATTACACCCCTAGGATGGACGAGCGTCCACCCTGAGCCTATATATATCTGTTCTAGACACGAACCCTCATTCTTTCTGCGATTTCAAAAGTGAACCCGACTTTCCCCCTTCTCCAAACCTAAAATCCTTGTTTTTGAACCAAATTGGGTGATTCAAGTTGCATTAGCACGCTCTAAACACCCTCTTTTCACTTCCATAACCCAAATTCTCCTACAACCAACAGAATTTCAAGAATCAGAGATTCTTCAGTACGGCCTCTTTGACAAAAAGTTCACATTTTGGTGGCCAATCTTGGTGTTTCTGGGCTTCAAATCTATTCGATCATCATCCTTACGTAGCGTTTGGTAAGTCTATAGCAACTTTTCTCGATTCCATTCAAGTTTTTGTGAGTTCGATCTTCGGCTCGACTCATTTTTTTGAATATGCACTCATAATGTTTTATTTTCTGTTTGTTGCTCTTTTCTTCCCCAAATTCTGTTTATGATGATGATGTGGTGTTTTTGTGGTGGTTATTGGTGGTGCGCTTTGCTTGAAATCCCGATTTGGACGATAAACGGGTAACCATTTGTGTGAATTATTTGGTTTAGATATAAATTTGACAATGGTGCGTGAGAAGGCAGTTGTGAAACGTTATGGTAAAGGTTTAGCCCGGGAGGAAGGTAAACGGCAACGTCCTGAGTTTGATCCATCCGAATTGGACCCTAACAGAGGCGTAGTCTTTAGAGATCAACCGCCTAGAACATCTCAACGAGCTAGAACTAATTTACGGGATGATTCTTCCTCCACCTCGATTAATCGAGGATGATGATCTTTGTCCCCTGAGTAGGATGTCTCGAGGTACTCGTGGTGAGGGGTCGTCTAGAGCCAAGCCGTCTAGAGTTGAGGGTGGTGAGGAGGATGTTGTGCAAGAAGAACCTGAACCGAGAGCACCTCCTAAGAAAAAGTCTAAGACTGTTGCCCCTCTTTCGATGCCTCGTCGGTTTGTCAATCCTTTAGCACATGGAGCCTACACTAAGCATTACTCAACCAGGAGTCTTATTTTTGATAGAGAGGTGAAAGTGTCTCAAGTTGATCCTGCTTTCGCTCAGATGTTAAAGACTAGGAAATGGTCTGCCTTAACAAAAATTCCTCCTACTCCTGTCAATGACTCTATTGTCCGAGAGTTCTATGCAAACTGTTCCGAGGCGGACTTAGATGAAAAGTGCGTTATGGTGCGAGGTGTTAAGGTTCCTTTTTCTGCTAAGGTCATAAATGAGAAATACAAGTTACCAGCTTTTGAGGGTTTAGATTATAAAGAGGAAATTGCGAGAAGGCAACGTGAGGATGGTCGTGACCCGATGGAGGAGTTGAGATTACGAGTTTGTCCGGATGTGGCTTGGACATTGAGACCCAATGGCCAGAGAAAGGAGTTGGTCACTACGACATGGACCGAGGATTGGAGAGTCCAATGCCGTTTTATTCAGAGTCGTTTGATCCCGAAGAATAATCTCACACATTTCCATATTAGTGATCTTGGGATGTTATATGCTTTGACGTTCGGGTTGAATGTAGATGTAGGTTGATGAGAGATAAATTTATGATCATTATTACGACATTTTACCCCAGTATTGATACCATTTTGAGCATTATTGTATCAAATCAAGTCAAAGTTACTAAGTTTTATTCAAATGTATAAGTAGTAGTTATTATATAAATTATCGTATTTTTATAAGTTTTTATTAGTTTTTGTACCGGTTTAGTAATCGGAGTGTAAATGTCGGATTTCGTTTGGTATTTTGGTGGTTCATTGCAGGATTATATATTGACCAAGATTCCACGTAACGACATGTTTTGAAGCCTAAAATATGGATTTTGAGGGAAAGAAGAAAATGCCACAAGCTTACGAGTTCAACGGATCAAATTATTTTTCCTACGCGCTTCTACCGTAACCTGTTTTCGATGGAAATTTGACCCGAATTAGAGGCATTTTCTGGAGAATAGTTCTTGACTAAAGTTGTAGATATTTAAATGAGCTTTCCAACGCATTTTGAATCACGTCAATCGGAGGTCTACAACTCAAGTTATGAATTTTTTACCGAACAGTTGATATCTCGGGTCGAACCGGATATTTTGGCTCAACTTGTTGCATGTTACTCCATGTGCTAACTAATGATGATGATGATGAGTCATAACAAACTCATCAATACCTCCCACATGCTTGTAACAAACTTGGCATATGTTTAGCATATTCCTTGGCATATACTTAGCATATTCTCCAAAAATATCTCCTCAAATATCACCTCCTCATTACAACCTCCTCAACTCCCTTATAAATACCTCCCATATCCATAAAAATCCTTGCCCCATCTTGGCCACTCTTGGCCAAGATCTCTCTTCTCCACCTCCTCCCATTTCTTCCATTCCCTCTTCTTCATCTTCGTTTCTTCATCTCTTTTCTCGTTTTATTTTATTTTCGGGCCCGTATATACATATGTCTATGTATGTATATATGTTTTTATAAATAAAAGTAGTACTGTTGTAATGCTCGAGAGAATTACCGAGAAAGTTGTTATTTTCAGAGAATACGGCTTTGATTTGCACTTAACGGGTAATTTTATCAAGTTATTACTTTTGTTGTTTATTTATATCTATCACTATGTTAAACTAAAAATATGTCTAGCCAAGATATGAATCTGAATTAGTTAATCTTTTGGTAAAATGAATGATCGACTCTGGTAATCATGATTAAAACTAATTATAATGAATGTTTTTCTATTTTGCAACGTATTGATAATATATTCGAATGACGTAATCAATCATGATGAATACCACATATAACCTGGCGATGTCTTGACCGGAGAAGTCGAGGATATGAGTAAAAATAGAAAACCGGAGGTAAAATGGCCGTCGATTAACGGAATCCTATTTCCTACCCGGGGCGATTTGTCTGGAAAGATGAATCTTATTGAAATTTGTACTCGAGATCTTAATAATGTTAAAATCACAGTTTAATTGAAACTACACCGTTTGTGTTAAATCGATCCGCTTGACAACCGGAGCCTCTTGAATAACATCGGCCGCCTGGACGAACGGAATAACCTCTTTTATCCGGGGTAGATTTGTACTCGGTACTGCTCGGACTAACTAAGATTAGCATGGGCGCGTTGTGGACCTTGGGTGATGACATTTGACATATGACAATTTCATACGCTCGTGTGAGGAGGAGTTGTCTAGCTTAGGAGTACACCGATTCATATATAATTTACACCTTGAATAAAGGAAGATCATCTCATTTATTTCTACTAAAAGATATTGATTCGAAGAAAGTATTCTTGGCTAGATCCAAAAATATATCTATATATCTATTTGTATTTATTCTTTGTTTTACTAACATCTAACTAATCTAACGATCTAACCCGATAAACCGATAAAGCTGCGACTTAGATCGAGTTAATAATAGCTTCTTGGTGTTTAACCCCACTTAAAAGAATTACCATGTTTTCCTGAGGAATACGACTGACTCACCGGACTAGCACTACAATTTGACCCGGTACACTGCCGGTTAGGATCTGTATAGCCTAGGTAATGTCCGTCAGCTTTCTGGCGCCGTTTCCAAGGTTAGGTTTAGCTCTGTCACAAGCCTTATTCGATGAGATTTCCATGAACCAGAAGGTATACACACGGAGTTTGATAGTTCCACATTTGATTCATCGGTTATGTCTCGATGCGGGAGTTTTGGAGTATGCAGCGGACCATAAGACCAAGAGTTACCCCCTATTCGTAGAGAGAAGGCTGTTCCCGTTTCTGAGCCTGGTTCCACATCGACCCCGCCTCGAGATTCAGTTCTTTCTGGATTATCTTCTTCCGAGATTACGCGGCATAGTATGGCTCATAGTTTGAGGGCGATGTTGAGTGATATCCGGGATGGCCAAGATAATATCTTATCGGTTTTGGAATGTATAGTTGATGGAAGGAAAGCGGGAGATAGGAGGGTATTCAATGCAAGTAATATGGATTATGTCTTCTCCGAGCAGATAGAGCGGGTGATAGCTGAGGTGGTCAAGTCAGAGGAAAAACCCGAGTCTGGTGATGAGGAGACTCCAGTGGATCCGAGGACTGCGAGAGTTCCTACTGATAGAGATGCTGAGCCGACCACCGCCGATCTGTTGCCTAACCGCGGACCTTACACAAAGCGCATTTCTGGTGATGTCCTTCTTGAGATCCTTCTCCGGTTGATGCTCCGGTGATGATGCTATTGACGATCTTTCTTGAGGCGACTCGGGCCGCCTTGAGTTATTATTTTTTTTATATATCTATCTTTCTAGTCGTTGTTGCACTTTTTGATACATTTAATTCGATTTGGATGTACCTATACATTTTGCTACTTTCTAGTTTCTCGTTCTTTGACTTGTGTTGCCGTATTGATCGACGACCTTTTCTTTTTATTCCGTTTTGATTTATTGTCTCTCCTGCCGTATTATACCCCGTTTTTCCCCGAGTTTTCTGTTTCTCGAGTTTTTTGCGATAGTTTTGTCGAGATCCGATTGAGTTAGTTTTGGGGCGTTTTTCGCGCGTTTTTGCGGCGTTGGCCTTTTCATGCTCCGGCTGACCAACGGCTCGGTTTTCCTTGTAATTCACTAAGTTTCTTATCCTTTTTACTTTCTGCACAACATGAGGACATGTTGAATTTTTAAGTGTGGGGTAGGGGATAGTTCGATTTGTACCTATGCATATAAGTTTGTTTAATACATTAGAATGTTTTTATTATGCAAAATGAGCGTAATTTTTCAAAATTTTCCGACACTTTTGTCGTTGTTTGGTCCCGAGTAGGCAATTCAATTTGAAGTTCGTTGTTTTTATAGTCATCTATGCGATATTTCATGTACTTGATAAGTTAGTTGTTTCACCTGACACTATTTCACGAGCCATAGTGACGACGAGCTATTTTATAAAGCTATACCCCGTTTTGGATTAGTGATTTTTGATTTTCTTATAAGTCATGTGCTTAGTGCTACGTATATATCTCGTGAATTATGATAGTTTGTATTCGGTTCCGAGTATGATATACTGTGAATATCTAGAGGTTTGAATGTGATAAGTAAAACGTAGCTATTGTCGAAGTGAAAAAGTTGAATTAATGAATTATTTGGGTGTGTCGGAAGCTAGTCGATGATTTGAGTGAGGTAGGGTGTACCACGTATGTCCTATACCACCATGATGACTAAAAGCTCACGACAGTTAGGAAGAGCTGCCTTATGATTGGAGTAAGGTAGGGTATTATCTCGAAATGTCCTATTCTACTATGAGGGCAATGGCTTATCCTAATGTGTGTTTAAAGTGAATAAGTTAAATCGACTAAGATATCGTTACGAAATTGAATATAAGGCTTAGTTCTCGTTAATCTTATCCCCAGTATAAGCTGAAAGATATGATGTTGGGATTATCCTCTGAGTATTTCAGAAAGGCCCTAGATTCATTCGATCATCTTTTTCGGGATATGTCACGTTTGTAGGGTACATCTTATGAGTGTCATTTATTACTATTCTACGAGGGGGTATTAGCTAGTTTTACTTTGAGTTCCTCAAGTTTGGATTTAGTGGAAGTTTTCTATGGCTATGCACACACACAATGGTGAACTTCTAAGTTATTGAATATATGTTATATTTGTTGAGATGTCTGTTTTGTCTCGAGCCCTAATTTTTCGTTTTTTTTTGCTCGGGACGAGCAAAAGCTAAGTGTGGGGGAGTTGTTAAGGGTGAAAATCTATGAATTATAAGGATATATTTTACGATGTTTTTCCCCTTTTATTTGTATAATTTGCATAATAATAAGGTCTTATATGGAAATATTTAGTAAACGATATTTTTAAGGGCTTAATCGCAATATTGATGTAATTATGTGATTTTATGGTTGAATTATAATTATTTGGATATTATTACAGTTTGCAATGTTTTCCCATGTCTCATAGGTATTATTATGAGGTTCAACTAATGATAAAAAGAGATGAAATTCGAGATATGGTGATTAAAGAAAGAGATAATGATGATGTGGATTGAAGAAAAGAGATAGAGATGCAAAAATCACATTCAGGCCATATTGGACGAAGCGTCGAGTCCCGCCCGAGTGGGACGGGCGTTTGATAAAACAGACGGGCGTCCGGAAGAGCGATTTTGATACAGAGAGCATGAACGGAAGGCTGACGGCGGCCTCGAGAGAGTTCAATAATTGCGTAAGCAGCGTCCATTATAGTGAACGCCGTCCATCCGACCGACTTAGAGACCGACTTTGGAGGCTATAAATACCCATCTATTTTCACACATTAGGGATACCAATTGACATTATTCAAACCCTAATATCGGGGCGGCTTTAGTCGCATCTTTACCGCTTTTATTCAGTTTTCATACACTTTAATTCTAGATAAAAGTAGGTAGTTTTATGTTCTTAATTCTGCACTTTTGAGTTCTCTGAGGATGTTCAGAGGCTAAGCTTCTACAAACGAGCATTGTGAAGCCATCCAACACTTGTTGACTTCGTTTTCTTCGATTATATTGTAAGTTTCTAATCAAAGTTGTTCCCTTTATCATGTTTTATGATGTTAATTGCATTTATATCGAAAGATGTGCATGTATGAGGTTTTATATTTGATGAAAGTCTTTATAAACATTAGATCACCATGATTTAGGAATGGATCTTTAATCTATGTCAAACGAAAGTTGATAGGTTGAATATCTAGGTTAAAACATTAAAGTTTACATCTTTGCTTATTTTATGATGGCGTTAATTTCCGTAAATCGAAAGATAGGAATTAATAGGTAATTATCTACTTAAAGTAGAATTCATACCTTTGATAAGATGAATCACAACTTGTTAGAAACGAAAATATAATCAAGATAGGAAGTTAATAATTGTTGGATAGGTGGATCAACTCGCTCGTTTGTCCGCTTGAATTTGATCTAATCCTTAGAACTTGAATTTGTTTAGTTTAGACATGTTTTTCCACACTAGTTTAGTTTGTTCGCAACCAATTCTTCCTAGCTTTGGATTTTGTCCTCTGTCTAGTTTATTTTCAGCATATTTGTCTAGTTTAGTTCCTGTTTAGTTAAGTTTTCGTGACATCGTTTAGGTAGGCAAAAACTAGGATTAACAACCATCGTTCCCGTAGGATCGACCCGGCATTAACCACTAGTACTACGATCCTTATACTTGGGGTTAACCGGATTATAAATTATATTACTTGTTTATTTCATTAGCAATAATCCGTGGACAATTGACCACCGCGATGCAGTGACCACCGCAATGCATTGACTACTGTGATGCAGTGACATTCGGGATGCAGTGAACACCGCATTGTAATGACATTTGATGATGCGACACCGTGATGAAGCGACACCGCGATGACATTCGATATTTTTCCGACTAAATTTCAGAAAATCGATTTCGTTTCTTCAGAAAATCGACGCATTGATTGCCATGATGCAGTGACCATCGCGATGCATTCACCACTGCGATATCGGATGCTTAGCGAGTCGAGTTTGATCCTGCCTTTATATGGCTCCACCGAGCCCAAACTCTTTTAGTCGATTTGAGCTCGAGCCCTACGGAGTATAGACTCGACTCGGCTCGATTACACCCTTAATGTGAATGACACTACACTTATTTTACAAAGTTACCAAATTTGTGTTTGAAATTGTAAATGCAGTGACATCAATGTCACAACATCAATTTTACTCCAAATAATACACAAACCCACCATCAAATTCATCTCAATACACCAATCTGGATGCCCACGCCCATTCAAGCTTTTACATGTATTCGGAATTGAATTGAGCTGTAATCATCCATTTTTTTAGCTCAGTTCGTGACAGATTTTTGTATATAAACAAATAGAAATCTTTTAGAATATATATATATATATAAAATTAGAAATCAAAACAGGTGCCTACGCAATATCAGTTGATTCTCGTGCTTTCAGAAGGTTAACAGACCAAGAAAGAAGAAACATGTTCATAATAACAAAGAGCAAAGAGCGTACACCTAAACTCCAAACAAATATATTTTCATAGTAACAAATGCAAGCACTGAAAACGAAAACCAAAGCTACAATAATTTTTTGGTTGAAAAAAAAAAAAAAAAAAAAAAACTCATCGAAAGCTCAGCCTCGAGCTCTTCAGGCTCATGAGATGCATGACCAGTAGCAATCGGCATTACATCCTGGACTTTTTCGTGGTAGCCAAATCTCCTAAGCAAACAAAACACATCAATAAGATGAGGACAACTGAATTCGCTTACGCCGAAATGCCAACATAATTATAAATGAACAATGTTACAAAAACTAAATATTGGGCAAATGGGTTTGAATTGTGCTGCCCAATTTCCAAAAAATTTACTACTACTACTACTATTTCAATGAGGGGGTGTGTTAATCTGAATGCATATATAGAACAATCAAAACATAAGGTATGTAACTGGCTTTATGATGTCAAAATCGTTCTCTTGATATCCTTTAGAAGATAAGTTCTTTATCGTCGTTTCCTCGTTAATCATACCATCATGATCGTTTCCAATTGGAATGAGTAATAATTGTAAAATACAAACTGATTTTCATTGATTCAATTGATTGAGAATAGGTACAATATAGTGTCCAAGATACTTGGGCTCCAAGCAATAAATAATAAAAGGTAAATATGACATAAATATATAAACTAATGATAATTACGTAGTGTCTTCGAGAGTAGTCTCAACACGCCCCCGCAATCCCACGGAAACAGAGTGGACGTGGAGATTGGACTTCAACAGATGGAAACGAGGATTCGCAAGCGGCTTGGTGAGGATGTCGGCGAGCTGATCCTTGGAGGAAATAAATGCGATTTGAACTAACTTGGAGGCGACCAATTCCCGGACATGATGAAAATCAATCTCAATGTGCTTTGTGCGAGCATGAAAAATAGGATTAGCAGCTAGATAAGTGGCACCAATGTTATCGACCACAGAATAGGGACGGCGGCTAGAGACACAGCCAACTCACAGAGAAGTGCAAAAATCCACTGAACCTCAGCCGCAGTGTTGGAGAGAGATTTGTATTCCTCCTCAGTACTGCTCTTGGAGACGGTCTGCTGTTGTTTCGAACGCCAACTGATTAAGGAGGAGCCAAGGAAAATGCAATAAGCTCCGACAGAACGACGGTCGTCAGAGTCAGCGGCCCAATCAGCGTCGGTGAAGGCATGCAATGCAAGGGAGGAGGCCGGAGTGAGGTGAAGGCCGTCAGAGATGGTGTGCTTAAGGATGCGCTTGACAACCACCCAGTGATCATCAGTAGGGGAGTGCATGAATTTGCTGACACGGTGGACGGCAAAGGCGATATCAGGCCGTGTAAAATTGAGATATTGAAGGCCGCCAACAATGGTGCGATATAACGTGGGGTCCGAGAAAGCGGGACTGCCGAGTTGCTGAAGACGACAATTGGCAGCCATAGGGGTGGCACAAGGCTTGGCAGTGGTCATGCCGGCCTTCTCGAGAAGCTGTAAAATGTACTTGCGCTATGTGAGGTAAAGACCGTCAGAGACAGGCAGAACCTCAATCCCAAGAAAATAAGAGAGAGGGCCAAGGTCCTTGACCGGGAAGTGAGATGATAAGTGATCAAGAACCCGCTGAATTAATGCATCGGAGGAGCCAGTAAAGACGATGTCATCAACAGAAGATAAACATGTTCAGAGCCATAAGAGTGTATATATATAGTGATGTGTCTGCCTTGGATGCATGAAAGCCATATGCAAGAAGGACCTCAGTAAGACGAAAGGAGAGGGATATGGAAAGAATGAAGTAATGAAAGAGGAAGTCATTGCTAGTAGTAACGACTTGTCACCGAGGTGCCTGACGTAAACCATAAAGAATGCGTTTTAAGCGGCACACATGATGGGGGTTATCAGGGTGAACAAAACCGGCGGGTTGCTGCATGAAGACATTATCTGTTAGATATCCATGTAAAAATGCATTTTGAATATCTACCTGGCGAGTGGACCATTTGCGAGAGAGAGCAAGTGTGAGCAGAAGCCGAATGGTGATAGGCTTGACAACAGGACTGAAGGTCTCCTGAAAGTCAACGCCCTCGGTTTGATGAAAGCCCTTAGCAACTAACCGAGCTTTGTGACGTTCAATAGTACCATCTGCATGAGACTTGACACGGAAAACCCATTTAATACCAATTACATTCATAGTGGGGGAATAAGAACAAGATCCCAAGTGTCATTACGAATCAGAGCATTAATTTCACCCTGTATTGCATCATGCCACACACGATGTTTGGATGCTTCGGTGTAACTGGTAGGGTCAGGAGCAGTGGATGCGGTGGGGTAGCCCCGGGGAAGAGGATAACAGATGAAATTTGGGTTGTGCTTGGGCTTGAGAGTGTTGGTTTGAGTGAGAGTTACAATACGAGGGGGAGACGGAGATGGGGAGGCTGAGGGTGGTTCCTTAATGTGAGAGAAGGAGGGGGATGGTGATGGATTTGACTGAGGAGAAAGACTGCGGAAAGGAGAGCTAGGTGGGGAAGTGGGCCGAGGAGAGGGTGGAGCTGGGGTAAGTGAGGGTAGTTGTAAAGGCATGGGGATCGTAAGGTCAGAGTAAGTGAGAGGAGTTGACGACTTGTGGTAAGGATATGAGGACTCGTCGAAGATGACATGGCGAGCAACATAAATTCGACCGCTAGTGAGATCGAGACATTTGTAACCATGATGGTTGGGACTGTAACCCAGGAAGATACACGACTTGGAACGGAAATCTGTTTTGTGATTATTGTAAGGGCGGAGGTCAGACCAGCAAGCACAGCCAAAGACACGTAAAAAGGAATAGTCAGGGACACGACTGTTGGTATAGTGTATCGTGTGTGGAGTAATTTACGGAACAGATCCGTAATTTACGGATTAAATTACGGAAAATAAAAGTAGAAAATAAATCATGCAAATAGATAACTCATATTATCTAGCAGATCTAAAGCAAAAAATCTTACTGTACAGATCTAACTCGAACAACGAACAATAAAATTATGATGTATAAAATAATGGACTAGAGATCAAACCGAGGCGAGTTGTTACTCTTTCCTTAAGACAAATTGCTCTGGTACGGTGCCCACGGTGGTAGCAATTGTCTCTCAAGATACAATGGCTTTCGTCTCGGATTTAGAGGCACTTAAAAAATCCGAGCTCCAGCGAACTTACAGAGTGCTCCGACTTCTCTTCGACTCAATATCTAGATCTATATGACTGACTCTTTGTGGTGGAAAGACACAAGAGAAAAATCTGATGATTCCATTCTCATCATAAGGATTCTTTATATAGTAGAGAGGAGGAGCCAATGCTTGAATCTGATTGGCTGAAACACATCATCAAACTTTTCCCCTTGGAAAAGTAATGACCGACTTCTCCCTCAAGGAAAGAAGCTAGGCGCCACTTTATTCCCCATGGCATGTTGCGATTAAAATCCCGCAATCTGATTGGTCGGATGATGTGTCTTCTGAAATCTAATTGGTCGAATAACTCAATGAATTCTGATTGGTCGAATGACACAATCATATTCCAAAATTAATTTAATGGTTAATTTCAAAAAGAAATTTTGTCCAAAAAATTAATAGTAACACCCGAACCGAGCTGAGCTCGAGCACGAGCCGAGCCGGACGGACGGAGACGGCGGCGCGCGCGCGTGTGGAATAATCTAAGTCCTCCCTCCTGCACAAAAGTGCCTTGCCCCTTAGGGCACATCCATAAGAGACACACTAGCTTTTATCACTTGAGTTCCCAACACTCAAGTTTCCAATGTGGGAGAATGGGGGGAGGTCCTCCCTTCAACTCCTATCTCCTACATATTTTCTACCAACTCTAGCCATTAATTTGTCATTCACCTGATATCCGAATCGAGTGATTCAAAAACCCATCATCAACTACTCCATATGGAGTATTTAATGATATCATTAACTCTCGATGACTTACATCAGAGCCCATCCGTAATTAGCGCTAAAGTTGACCATTCAACCCTTCAAAAAGGGCTTTTTCTCCAACAATCCCCTACATGAATGAAAATTTATGTAAATGCAAATGCAGACTCTGAAGAGAATGCTGATGGAAAAATATTGCATCAGGAGAGGTAGCTTCTGGCCTTGAACCTGCCTTAATGAAGTACAATCGGATTTAATCAGCTAATCAGTGAACTAGGTCTTGAACTGTTCAGCTTTTAGTGTAAACCAAGACGATAGCACTCACACAAAATTTCCCCTAGCACCTTTCGGTTCTCATGGTTGTGTCCATCTCGGCCCTGGACAACACTTGGTTTCAGAAAGTGCTTTAGAGAATTCAAGCCTCAAAATTCTCACAGCAGTGGCCCCACTTCGCACTTACATAGTTGACCTCCTATCAAGGGTATTCTGCCTTACCCCACTTGAATATCAAGCTATAGGAATCATTAAAAGCTAAGCTTAACCTCATACCCTCTGCAGACAGCACTTTTATTCTCTCAGAATGGGTAAGTGCTAGATTGTTCCTTATAGCTTAGTTGTCCCTTTGGAACCATGATCTTAGGATCTCCAGTCAACATGGTTGGGTTTCCACTACAAGAAAACATGCGTAATAGGCTTCAGTCCCATTCCGGTTGTCAAGATTGACATCTGATCTCTAGCTAAACCTTTTGTAAGCGGATCCGCAAGAATCTGCTACGATAGTATAATCGACGGAAATCAAACCATTAGAGATCAATGATTTAATGGTATTGTGTCAACGACGTATATGTCGAGACTTACCATTAGACATACTACTCTGTGCCCTTCCTTTTGCCGACTGACTATCGCGGTGTATGCTGATAGCCGTTACTGGCTTAGGCCAATACGAAATTTCCTCAAGGAAATTCCAAGCCATTCAGCTTGTTCACCATCATTAACCAATGCTATAAACTCATCTTCCATTGTGGAACGAGCTATGCACGTTGGTCCTGTAGACCTCCAGGACACAGCTGTTGGTTGTAATATCGCCGGACGGATCTAGATCCGCCCGATTACGCAACAGAATAACAAGGATCACGATCAATATAATATTAAAGCACATAAAATAAATAGATCTAAACTACAAGAAGGTTAGATCTACTTACCAATCAAAAGATTAGATCCAAAGATTGAGAAGCCGAGATCCAAATAGTTGAGATGCCACAGTCTTTCGATGTGTATCTCCAAGCAACAACCGGTGGATGTTGATCCTTGATGCGTGACCTCATCGATATGCTACCCGGAAAATCCCGAAGATTTTCCCAACTCGAAACCCTAAGCTTGGCCGAAAATTCCAAGCTTATTTGTGTGTATGTATGCGTGTATATGTCATAATCAAATGCTTATGAGAACTCTCTTTATATAGGAGATAAATCTTTGTCCTCCAAGGATATAATAATTAATTAAATAATCAATCATAATAATCATTTACTACCTCCGGTCCAAAATATAAGTTATCCTAGCTTTTTTCCTTTGTTCCCATAATATAAGTCATTCACAATATCAAGAGAGCATTAATGAACATTTTCCTTATCTTACCCCTAATTTATATCAATCCAACCACTTTTATTTACTCCACAATTGTTGTATTTATGATAGTCAAGGGGTGTATTAGACATTTTATCCCTACATTAATTACATTTAACTACTTTCTTAATCAAAGTGAAAATTTTAAGATGTCTTATAATTTAGACCGGAGGTAGTATTAAATATAAGATAAATCTAATATATTCTAAAACTAATTTAGATATATATAATAGATAATATCTAATATCTCCCGATTAATTATTTAACAAATAAACAATTAATCACATGATATGTAATTATCCAAGAAAACTAATTTATCTCTAATTACAACATGTCACAACACGCCATGCCCTAGTCAAATAAGGCTAGCACACGAAATTTCACATAATGGGCCGAGTCCACGAAAAATGTCTTTTCCATGTATTTAATTATTTAGCCCACTAAATAATTATTCGCACATCAATTAAATAGTCCAACTATTTAATTATTATTGAGCCCAACGTCCAGAAACATATGCATGTATCGGGGACCATGGACCTATAACCAGTAGCTACAATAAATTAAATAAAATTATTCATCGAACAGAACAATTCTTATTCAATCTATTAATTCCTGGATTACGCCACCATAAACCCAAAACTGAACTCTATAGATTATAGATATTACTTACACTCTAATCATTGAGTAAAAGCGTCCATTGATATAATCATTACATACGGATAAATACTCCATAGACTGTTCGTTTTGATTCGGGATATCTCCGTAAACCCTTCTCAAAACATCTTATCCTTATTTACCATTAACCCCCTAGTGATAAATTAGTTCATAACTAATATAATATGAATTGGGCCCATCGATCAGTTTCTAGGATTAACAAATAAGAGAACTGTCTATCTACTTCCCGCAGGAAGGAATGGATTCCATATCTGTGAAGTCACAGACTACTCACTCATTCCAGAATAGAGCCAACGAGAAGTGTTCAGATCACATGTATCCAAGTGATCCTTAACTAACACATCAAACCCTACTTTGAACCAAGCAGTAGACTGTGATCACATCAGGATTGAGATTAATCCATATATGATCATCTTGTGATTCGATAAGATTTCTCGATCACGGAATTATATCGAGAATTCAAATCAAATCGATCCAGTCCTATATGATAGACATCATATACAAATGCCCCACTAAGTACCCTATACCGACGGTCCGGATAAGACGGTCACACCATTAAGTGTTCTGGGCGCATTATTGGTATATTAATTATGAGACCCATACTCTGATTAAATTCACCACGGACTAACTAGTTTTAAGCATATCATCACTAACTCAATCCTCGTGTGTATGCCATACACTGAGTTATGTGATTACATATCGATATACTTAGGGTTTTCAGCTGTGTATTAATATAAGCATAAATGCAAATATTAAGATGAATTATAAATCATGTAAAAACCAATTACAGAAATTGTCTTTCGGGCACTACACCTAACAACAGCAACACCACCAACCATGAATAAGTATCCACTGGTGGACTACGAATCTTTCGTATATGATATCCAATTGGCATCACAGTATCCTTCTAATACTGCTGGATATCTCATATATCATAATCCCAGACTCATAGCGTACTTCATATACCTCAACATCCTATTTAAGGCTTTCCAATGGTTATGATCTGGATTACTAGTGAACCTACTCAGTTTATTCACTGCACATGCTAAGTCTGGTCGTGTACAATTGGTTATGTACATCAGACTTCCGATCACTTGAGTATATCTCAATTGATCCACAGGTTCATCTCTGTTCTTGGCTAAGTGCACACTTAGGTCAAGTGGAGTGCTCACAGGACTTTCATCAAAGACATTAAGTCTTTTTAAAACAGACTCATGATAATGAGTTTGTGACAACACAAGTCCACCAGATACACTAGAGATCTTAATCCCTAGTATCACATCGGCAACTCCCAGGTCCTTCACATCGAAGTTCCTTGCCAGTGTCCTTTCCGTATTCATGATACTCTCATGAGTACTTCCCATTATCAGCATGCCATATACATACTATCACAAAGGTGTGTTCTCAATGTAGACATATATATGTCCTACCCACATGACAACATAACATTGTCAAACTCGATATGCCATTACTTTGGCTACTATTCGAGCCCACAAAGAGACTTAGCAAGTCTACACACCTTACTCTCTTGTCCTGGAACTATAAACCCCTCGGGTTGTTCCAAGTTCATCTCTTCTTTTAACTCACCGCAAACATCCATTTGATGGATTTTTAGGTTATAGTCTCCAGCTATACCGAAGAGAACCCTTATATAAGTAATTCTCGTAACTGGTGAGTAAGAAGTCAAGGCCTTCTTTCCGTCGATACCCTCAGGATACCAACAACGCCTTACAATAAATCCATCAACCTTTAACTTATTCTCGAAGATCCACTTGGAAGACCAAACGACTTTCAAGTGTGGTTTTGCATGATGGATTTTTATTTCACTACATATAGCTTCTTTCCAGAAAGGAGCTTATGGAATTGACATTGCCTCAGCATATGTCCTGGGGTTCATATTCTACCACACAGGTTATAAAATCAGGAGCAAAGGACTTGGAAGTCCTAGCCCTTATACTACAACGAGGCTCCTCAGTTCTTGAGGATCACACTCTAATTAAGACTCATATGTCCGCTTACTCATGCTTGTTTATCTGTTTTCTTTTATGGAAAGAGATCTCCAAAAAACACAACATGGTGATGATACCATCATGTCTGTTTTATGCACCAGAAACCAATAGGCACTACTTTTGAGAGTATATCCGATGAATATACAATCAAACGTTTTCGGTCCTATTTCCACTTGCTTTGGTTTAGGTACTTCTACCTTAGCCAAACACCCCCACATTTCCATAAATCTGTAGCTAAACCACAGGCTTTCCACAACTCATACGGGGTGTCATCCTTCTTCACTGGAGGGATCTTGGTCAGAATGAATTTTGCTGAGAAGGCAGCTCCCCCCACAAGTTCTGAGGTAAACTTGAACTTATAAACATAGCATTCATTAACTCCTTAAGAGTTTGGTTCTTGCGTTTAGCAATACCGGTTGGCTGAGGTGTGTATTGTGTAGTTGTTTGATGAATGATGCCGGGCCCTTAGCAAGACTCATGAAACAGTGCATCATATCCACCACCACAATCTCTATGGATACATATCATCTGTTTGCTATGTTTATTCTCTTTCACCTTAATTATGATACCCCTCAAGGCATCACGAGCCTTATCTTCGCTCTTCAGCATATCAATATCACAATATTTGGTGCTATAGTCACTAAAAGTAACATAATACTTTTATCACCTCTAGTTTACACGAGTCTAGAGATACTGTGTTCCTTTCTACCGGTCAACCAGTGAGTTAGCCAACATGGATTCAACACATACTAGACACTTGTGATTGGGATCAAATTTCAAGTCCTAGTCACAAGAAAATATTACTCAAGCATGTAAGGAGATCTTAAAGCCAATCTCACTAGCTCTTTACGGAGCATCACTTTTGTGCTCAATAGACAGTTTCACTGTCAAAATACTGATCAATCCGGTTTGACCATTCACAACATCGTTCGTCGCACCACCGAACTTCTCCATCCAAGGGATGGGATTAACCAGTCACTGGTGCTACGTCTAGTGCTACAACAAGCACGTACACTTGTGTCACAAAGACATATTCACTTTGGATGCACCTCGGCGTATCCTTTCATTTCTGTTCAGCGAACAGAAGATCGACAAATATCCAGTTTGTTTCTGCACTACCTATACTCATCACGTATCCAGTGTGCACAGAAATGAATAAGTAACCAAAATTAGCACCTACTATACCTTTAAAATATTGTGCACACCTAAGCTGTTCCAAAATTCATAAGGCACTAACTTGTTTAATTCCCTGAATTATCAATACTGGTAGATCGAACAAACAAGTAGATAGCAGTTTAATTTAATAAACTTGAGCACAGAAAGCCAATACAGTGCATGTATTATATAGCTAATGACTATACATATAACACGTTGAGTAGTATTTAAAGACCACACACTTAGTCATATGTATCATAATTCCGTAGCAGCAAGGGGAGACATATATTTTTTGATGAACAAATCAATCCATATATATGCACCGTAGGACTTTTTACTTGTACAAACAGAGTCACCAAACTCAACTACAACCACCTGAGCATATTGGAATATACAATAGCAGCTATAACAACCGAATCATCGCATAGATAAAGTCATAACATGAGTCACTAATGGATAAAAGCAACGGTCCATTTTTTTTCCTTTTACTTTTCTCCTCACATAACAGTAGATCACATAAATTATATATTATTTGCGTGAAATTTTAGGGTGGTCCAGGTGCAAGTTTTGGACCACCAAGTCAGCACTTTGAAAGGATACATTGGTGGAAAGTTTTTACAGGTAGGGGCCCATTTTAAAATATTGGATTCCTATTGGTTTTGGTGCACCAACTAGGATTTGCACCAGGACCAACATAAAATTTGTGATTATTTGCTAACACAAACGACATAACCACCGACTTAGCTTTTTTTTTTTTTTTTTTTTTCCTTTCTCAAGAAATTTTTTTTTTTGAACCCCAATATCTAATATCACCGGATCAAATAAAAAATGGGAATATCTTTTCACACAAATTTTTATCTTACCACACAGATTTTTTTTTTCTAATTTCGCCCTTATTTTTTTATTTTCTGCTCATTCATTCGACCAAAGTTTGGTGTGAATAATATATGACACATTATCCATCTTGAAATATGGGTGAATATACGTGTTGAGAAGTCCACATTGGTGATTTCGACCATATTTTAGGTAGAATGTTTGAAGTTTTCCAAACTCATACATAGTCAGAGCATCATTCTGACCAATATTGAGTCCAGAATACTCTACACATTCAGACTAGAATTGGGTCAGGATAACAACAACAATATAAGAGCACCACTATTGATTCTGACTGAATTTCAGACAGAATATTAAAAGTTTTTTGTACTCAATTTTAGCCAGAATGTCTTTCTGACCGGTATTGAGTATGAAAAACATTCAAAATTCTGACTAGAATAAAATCAGTATAATGATCGTATTCAGACTCAAATTGGGTCATAATGGCTGCTGTGTGAATTGACCATAAATTGGCCAGAATAGTATATATTTTCCGGGCTCATTTACGGTCAGAATGACATGCGTGTGGAATATCCAAACGAAGCCCACTCTCGGCTCTTGGTAAGTGTAAAACAACATTTGTGTGAAAAGATAGTCCCTAAAAAATTTACCCACATACTATGCATCAAACCCATGGTAAACAAGAATTTGTTTTTATTTATTTATTATTAACACAACAAATAGGGAGCCCATTGTTGATCTGTACCGTGAGCAACAATTTAATGTAATTAGTAATTGCAGACATCAAGGCAATTAATCCGGTGTAGCAGCACAACAAAAATATATAAGTATCAATTAATCTACACCATACTGAGACAAGTGCCTAACTAAATCACTATCTAACCCAAAAAAGCACTTGCACGGTTCTTGAACAAAAAGTAAAATTCAATGAACAACAATTAGGTTTCGGTTCATACACAGAATTTCCAGATACAAAGATGAGTACACATCCACCTAATTATTTTTCTCTATTCATTCCACGCCATCATATATTACGATCACAATAAATCGACAATTGTATGTATAAGATTGTACACACGAGTTTGTCTTAAGCTTGTTGGTATAGTGTATCGTGTGTGGAGTAATTTACGGAACGGATCCGTAATTTACGGATTAAATTACGGAAAATAAAAGTAGAAAATAAATCATGCAAATAGAATAACTCATATTATCTAGCAGATCTAAAGCAAACAATCTTACTGTACAGATTTAACTCGAACAACGAACAATAAAAATATGATGTATAAAATAAAGGACTAGAGATCAAACCGAGGCGAGTTGTTACTCTTTCCTTAAGACAAATTGCTCCGATATGGTGCCCACGGTAGTAGCAACTGTCTCCCAAGATACACTTCAAAAATTCGAGCTCTGGCGAACTTACAGAGTGCTCCGACTTCTCTTCGACTCAATATCTAGATCTATATGACTGACTCTTTGTGGTGGAAAGACACAAGAGAAAAATCCGATGATTTCATTCTCATTCATAGGGATTCTTTATATAGTGGAGAGGAGGAGCCAATGCTTGAATCTGATTGGCAGAAACAATCATCAAACTTTTCCCCTTGGAAAAGTAATGACCGACTTCTCCCTCATGGAAAGAAGCTAGGTGCCACTTTATTACCCACGCCATGTTGGGATAAAAATCCCGCAATCTGATTGGTCGGATGACGTGTCTTCTGAATTCTGATTGGTCGAATGACTCAATGAATTCTGATTGGTCGAATGACACAATCATATTCCAAAATTAATTTTATGGTTAATTTCATAAAGAAATTTTGTCCAAAAAATTAAGAGTAACACCTGAACCGAACCGAACCGAGTCGAGCCGGACGGAGGCGGCGGCGCGTGCGCGTGTGGAATAAAAGTGTCTTGCCCTTTGGGGCACATCTATAAGAGACACACTAGCTTTTATCATTTGAGTTCCCAACACTAAAGTTTCCAATGTGGGAGAATGGGTGAGGTCCTCCCTTCAACTCTCATCTCCTACATATTTTCTACCAACTTTAGCCATTAATTTTTCATTCACCCAATATCCGAATCGAGTGATTCAAAAACCCATCTTCATCTACTCCGTATGAAGTATTTAATGATATCATTAATTCTTGAAGACATACATCGGAGCCTATCCGTAATTAGTGCTAAAGTTGACCATTCAACCCTTCAAAAAGGGCTTTTTCTCCAACAACGACCGTGTACCATCTCAAATGGAGATTTGTTGGAGAGGACGGGGGTAAGGAGATGGTTGATAAGATACGTGGTAGTAATGAAGGCATCTTCCTAATAGGGTAATGGGAGATTGGACAGGGCCAGGAGGGATAGACCGATTTCTACGATTTGACGATGACGCCGCTCAATGGCACCCATTTGTTCATGGGTATGAGGACAAGATTGACGATGTTGGATACCAAGGGAAGTGAGGTGAGAAGTTAGGCGTCGAAATTCGCCACCCCAGTCAGATTGGAAGGCTTTAAGGGTGGTGTTAAATTGGCGTTTGACTAATGTTTTAAACTGCAGGAAAATTTGTTCAACATCAGATTTTAAGCGTAAGGTGTATATCCAAAGAAATTTTGTAAATTCGTCTAAAAAACTAACATAATATTTATTGCCATGAATTGAAGGTTCGGCAAAAGGGCCCCATAAATCAGAATAAACCAAATCCAAAGGTGCAGAGGAAGTAAAAGACGACAGTAAAGACGTAGTGTCTTCGAGAGTAGTCTCAACAACGAGCTCCTTACCGGTTGCATCCACATGACCCAAACACGAATCTTTGTTCACTGATTCTGGTTTATCAACAGCAACTATGGCTAGCTTCTCCATTTCCACGAAATCGTCCATTAGATTCATGTCCTGAATCCCCATTTTACTGTGTCTAGGTGTTTTATTGTTGAGTTCAGCATCTTTTACATTTTCTGATTGTAAAACCAACGCAGAAGCCTATGATCGAGAACTATTAGTATCGTTTTCATCACAAACATTGGAAGAACAGCTAAAATTGTCTCTGTTTGATAAAATGTCTCTGAGAAATTTGTTTTCTTTCTCCACGTTCTGCAAACGATCAACCAAGAATGTGATCCTTTTACTCGATAAATCAAGATCGTCTCGGTTTGATCTTGATGGCTTAACAATTTTGCCTCGTGTTAACGGATTCAAGCTTGTTCTCCTTGTTTATTTTGATCTGATGGTCTCCTTGTTGTAACTCGAATTTGTTCCATATGTTTGCTAATGAACTCGGGCTAGGTATCCGTTTATGCAGCAAGATGCGTAGTCTCTGGCATTATGCTTCTAACTTCTTGATTTTCTTCACCATTTCTGCAACGAATCTACAGAATGATGATTGAACTCTATCTCCTCATTCCGGATATCCACGTCCTTCTCCAACATCCGAATCTCATACCCTAAAAACCCGTTTTCTTTCTCGAGAAGATCCAATCGAGATATTAGTGCTTCGCATTCCGTTTCCACCAGAGCCTGTTGATTGCTTACATCCTTTAGCAAATTCACTTTAGCCATTAATGCCTTAGTAAGATGATCATTTTTATCCATCAAATCCGCACATTTTTTCCCGTTTCAATCCATGATTCTCCAATTCCATTGATGCATTCTTCAAAGATTCATGTTCGTTCTTCGTAAAAACAAGTTGCCGCACATTCATGTTCGTTCTTCGTAAAAACAAGTTACGGAATTGGATTTGTCCCTTATTCTTTACAGGTGGGTGGTTGGGGAAAACTTCCTTCTGCGGCGATGGAAGTCGTATGAAGTAAGCTGAACGAAGAGCGATAAAAGATAAACAAGGGTAATTTTATCCGGTCATTGTTATTTTGTCCTTATAATAAATGATTTTTTTTTGGTGTCCTGAATGCCTAATTAAGTCTTAAAACCAGCTCTTATAAACAAATAACCATTAATTCGATTATCGGTTATTAACCAAAACCGTTTTCAAAAGACGCAGATCCATCATAGTTTTCATTTTTCCTTTATTTTCAGAGTAAAAATGTAAAACCCTATAATTCTTATAAGAGCATTTTCGTCATTTCAAGAAAACCCTATCGGAATGTCCTTTATTTCATATCTTTTTTCTTTTAAAATTAAAAGAAAATAGAAAAGGAAACAATAAGTATTTCTATTCTTTAAAACCTTTTATTTAAAGGAAAAAAAAAAACTAATATTAAAATAAAAACACTATATAAACAATGTGAAGTGCAATACGCAGTCGCGCATATTTGCTGCACCAAACCCGTCGGCAGCAGCAACAAAAAGAGAAAAGCTTCTATTTTAAATTATTCCGGTGATCTGTTTCACACCTTCGGATATTCGAAACGATCACAGCGAGGAGAGCATAATTCCACCTGAATAATTCGTAGGTGTTCAGCAAGGTAACTTTTCCTTTTAATTCGACTGTATCATCATAATTAGGGTTTTATTGTGTTATTCGTAAATCCGTTAATTATTGTGTTAATTAACGTAAGATCTGATATTTAATATAGGAATCGTTTGCAGCTCGTGATTTCTGGATTGGTATTGTATCGCTGATGTTAGTAAGACATTAAGGTAAGGATTGAACGGTTATTTTTATTCCAGTGGTTGTGTTATTTTTATTCCAATAGTTTTGACTTATATTTGTATTTCTGGAAAAGGTTGCATGTAGGTAAGGTTACTGGGATTTATCTATTTGGTTTCTATTGGTGCGCCGCTCGTGAACAAGCTCGTGTTCGGCTCATTAGTGTTCGTGATCGTTTGTTCGTTTAGCTTAATGAGAGAGCTCGAACATGATTGTAGGCGCGTTTGCTTAACGAACAAACACGAGCTTGGTTCGCGAACGTTCGATTATGTTCGCGAACATGCTTATATAAATACATCAATTTACAGTATTCATTCATTCAACTAACAGATATTATAGATTGAATTTATATAATATTTAGATATTTTTATAGTAATTTTAGTTGTGTAATATATGTAATTTTAATGTCTAACTTGTTATTTTTACATTTGCTTTATGTTTTATATTTTAACGAACCGAACTCGAGCCGAATTCGAGCCAAACTCGAGCTAAATTCGAGCCAAACTCGAGCCGAAAGACAAAAAAATATGTTTAACGAGCCGAGTTTGAACACGAGCTCGAACATTTCATCTTTTAAACGAGCCGAGATCGAACATATTTTTTTGTTCATTTAACAAACGAACGAGGTCGTGAGCTAAACGAGCTCGAGTTTGAATCACCAATACTCGGCTCGGCTCAGCTCGTTAACAGCTCTAGTTTCTAGCCTATTTGGTGCAATTTGGTTTTTGGCTATTTGGTTTCACGTATAATATAATTTTATTATATGCATTGCCTTATTCATGATTCTGGCATTATGCATATTGTAGTTTGGAGATAGGATGGAGTAAGTGCTCATAGATGAATTTATATGTATAAGTAGTATGGCTTAAAATAATGTATGGCCTTTATATGTATGGATGATTCGATGATACGTTTTAGGATAATGTATGTGAGTAGATTGCACTAAGTAGTAGTCAAATAGGGCACATGGCTAGACCACTGGTAAGGTATCGTTTTACATCGGAACGCTACCCATATATGGGGGCTATGGGTCATTCCCTACCGTATAGTCGGGTTGCAAAATAAGCTTTCATAATGAGCAGCATTATGCGAGGTACCCTTGGCTAGTTGTGACATGTATGGAAGACCTATGCATGCTAACCCATGCATGGATGACCTAAGTATGTAGACCAATGTATGACAACCCAATATGTATGTATGTTAGAGAAGTATGAAAATTATGGAAGTAAAAGTAAGTAAATGATGAACTGAATGTTGAGAGTAGAGCCTTCATGATTTTATGCATGTGAAGTAATATATATAGTATGTATTCTATCTAGGAAGTATTGATGAATACTTTTATTTATGCTAAAATGTTCCAAAATTATTTATACGCTAAAACGTGAGTATGTATGTTCATCCCAGTTGAATATACATGCCCACCTGTGTTAGTTAATACTTCTTACTGCTACTGAGCCTAGCTAGATCTCTCCTATTGTTGGTCCCTTGAAAAGGCTTTGGTTAAGTTTAGAGGAGGGGGGTGAATAAACTTAACACTTAAAACTTTTTGGAGTTTTACAAACTCAGCAGGATCGATAGTCTGCTGACCACTCAGTAGTCTGCTGACTATCAAAGCTCTGGAATTTGTTGCAGCGGAATATATTAAATTAAGCCTTGTTACTTGTTTAAAATATGATACTAAGTTTTGGATACTCAGTAGTGCAAGTGGTGTGATTCAGTAGCTAGTTAAGTCAATTTGATGTGATAAGCATGCTCATAAAGTAATTGCAGTAAAGTAAAGTAGGCAAGTTTTATTGTGGTTTCAGGTGGTGTAATCCTGTCAGTCCACTCTTCTATTGTGATGTTGGAGGAAATTCACTAGAGATTCTTGAGGTAGCTGTTACAAAAATCCCTAAACTGTTTGTCTTTGACCAATAGCTATGGCTTCACAAACTGAACACTAAAGCAGTAGGATTCTTTGCTTCAAAGTATTCCACTGGTCCTTGAAGGGTGGGATTGCCTCTTCACCAGCTCCACCATAAAACAACAGTTCTTGACACTTCAAATATGCTTCTCAGTCTTGACAAAAACTTAAAAAAGAAAATTTGAATCAAAAATTGATTGACTTTCAAACAAGCTTCTGATCAGGATGATAAGATCAGCAGCTTAAGATCTTCAAGTGTAAGGACTAGATGTAACTTGATTGCAGATAACACTTGAATAAAAACTTGATCAGTATATTATAGCTCTGTATGTATCAGCAGGGTCAGATTGCACTTTGATCAATTTCTTGCTAAAAAATTTAATTGCTCCGTGTGAATTCTTGGTTATTCTTGTTGTTGCAATCTGAATCAGGAGTCCTCTATTTATAGGTGTAGATCTTGTGATTTGAATTTGAATTTGAATGATAACCATTACAGGATTATCTGAATATTCCTGAAAATCCCTCGATGTACTGATCGATGATCGACATCGTGATGTCCTTCCGACGATCGATCAATCAACCAATGGAATAATTCCATTTAATATGGCTCTGAAATCCTTACAACGTTCTTTTCATCTTGGCCATTGATTGACTAATTATTCCAAGGCTTGTAAATCATCCATATCCATTTAATCTTCTAGAGAAACTTGGATTAATTCGAGTTATACATCCAGCAGACACCTGTTGTGTAAGTCTGCTGATGTACACAGATGTCAGCTGACTTTTAGCCTTCTGAGTTTTATGAACACTTCAGCTGGCTGCTTATCATCTAACTTTTTATTGTTAAGTTAGAGTACACCATTTTAACCTTAACCAAGTTCCAATCACAATTTAACTTTAATTGAACTTAGACCTTATACACAAGGTATATGTGATCAATTTATGTCATCACAGACTTTCCTAAACTCTGATCCTATATACTTGACTTTAAATACTAAGTTTGATCCCTTAGCCTTCATTACTGAGTTTGAAACCTCAGCCTTCATTACTGAGTTTGAACCCTCAGCTTTCAACTATCAGCAGGTTCCTAGACTCTACTGTCCTAGATACTCTACTGGCTTAGATAGGTCTACTGATCAAGTCAGCTGACCTCATTACAGTGCTTGTTTGATCAAACCTATAAAAAGATCAAACTCTAATAAACCTATACATTTAATCTAAACATCTTTTGCCTTTGCTCTATAACAGCTAGTCTGACACTCTTCATTAAAACTAAAATATGTCTAACAATTTCCTCCTTTTTAGTGATGATGCCAATACCCTCCTTACAGCAAAGCAAAAATATAAAAACACAAAAACAGAACAAATTTCATTGATATATCATTGAAGTTCAAATTTGTTCAAAATTATTACAACTAGGATCAGCATAAAGATAAATGCATAAATAAGTGTGCTGATCTAGTTTTTATCTTTTTTTTTTGGTTAAAGGTAAAAATTTTTATAACCAAGGTATGCAAAATACAATAAATTACATCCTAATCAGAAAAGAAACTACCTACCTCCTACACAGTGTTGAAATGAGGTTAGATTTGTTGATTTCAAGAAGCATAAAACCCCTGAGGTTATATGCTACAAGGAACAGCCACTAAACCCAAGACAACACCCAAAAACTGCAAAAAAAAGGGTCATATGAGAGCATAGCTCACAGAGCATATCCCAAGGTGTGTAGAGAAACAAAATAATCTCAAACAACCACCAACAAGCACTAACAGAAATAACAAAAGATGTACAAAACCTAAACATTAAGGGGTAAAAATGTACAAGGGAAATGCAGCCTGCATTATGTAAAACATATGTGTTTTAATGCAAAACAGCACATCATCAATCTTCATAGGAACACCATCAAACCTTTGTCTGTTTCTCATGTACCAAATCCAGTATACAACCACAGAAACAGAGGCAGATTCGGCCACATTTGCATGAGAAGTTCCTTGCATTTCCACTTCATCCATCTAAATACAGTGATAATAGTTTCAGATCTTCTATTAATACCTAGCCACAATCTAATCTTGCCCCAAATCATACGAGGAGATAGGACACTGAAAGTATAAATGAGAGGCAGACTCATTCACCAAACCACACAAGGAGCAAAGTTTGTCATCAAAATGAAGCTTATCAGGAGTGAGCATACCATGTTTCATAGCCATCCAAAGCAAAAAGCAGTGTTTTGGAGTGGCCCTAGGGTTCCAGACAAACCTGCACCACCAAACCTTAGGACCATGGTGCCTAAAGAAATCATATGCTTTGCTAGGGCATAACGTAGGGCTAATAGACCAGGATTTCAACACAGCAGCAGCAGCACCAGAAGAACCGGCACTATTCAGAATCATATCCCTAATCCTGAACACAGTTTTTATTAAAGTAGAATCACCAGGCTTGTAAAGATAAGACCATTTCACACAAAGACAGTCCTTCTTACATTGGTAATTCCACAAAATCCTACATAAAAGAGCAAGATTCCAAGCTTCCAACTGAAAGATCCCTAAACCACCCTCAGATTTTGGCAAACAAACTTTCTTCCAGCCAACAAGGGATTTCTGTTAGAATCATAGAACCCCCCCCACAAAAACATCCTACATAATTGATCCATTTTAAGCTTAACACTACCAATGATAGGGTAATTACAAGCCAAAAATAGTACACACCTTGAATGACAGAATTCACCAGCTGTAATCTACCAGCATAAGACAAAGTGGCACCCTTCCAATTACCAAAGTAATTCCTTAAGGTAGTAAATAAGGGATCATAAAGCATAACATTTAACCTAACAGCACACAAGGGAATTCCAAGATACCTAACAGGCATCACACCTTCTTTCAATCCAGAAATATCTAATAACACCTGCTTGTTATAATCATCCAAACGAGCACGGAAAATTTCAGACTTTTGCAGATTAACAACAAGGCCAGAACATTTACCAAAATCAGTTAAACAGTTCATCATTAAGGAAACAGAATAGGATCCCCCTACTGAAGAGCATCAGGTCATCTGCAAAAGCAAGATGATTAGTCTTCAAATTCTGGCAACCATTATGGAAGTTAAACTCAGAATCTTCCCCCAGAATTCTAAGCATTCTAGAAAAGTAGTCCATGCCAATAACAAAGAGAAAGGGGGAGAGAGGATCCCCTTGTCTCAGGCCCCTTTCACCAGGGAAAAACCCCTTGAGCTCACCATTAATGGACAGGGAAAAAGATGTAGTAGAAACACATAACATGATCCACTTCACAAACCTGTCAGGAAATCCAAAACCTTTCAAAACTGCCTCCAAGAAGGACCAATGCACTGAATCAAAGGCCTTTTTAATATCCACTTTTATCATACATCTAGGGGGACCCCTGGCAACACCATACTTCCTAATCAGCTCTTGACACAAGAAAATGTTGTCAGACATGGCCCTACCATCAACAAAACCAGTTTAGCATTCATCAATAAGATCTGGCAAGCAAGAAGACAGTCTAGTAGCCAAAATCTTAGATATAACTTTGTAAGTAGTATTACAACAAGAAATAGGCCTATAGTCACTAACAGAAGCAACATGAGTAGACTTAGGAATCAAAGCAATGATGGCATGATTAATCTGATTCAATATAGCATCATTATTAAAGAACTCCAAGACAGCATTGGTGAAATCAGCACCAACAATATCCCAAGATTTCTTGAAGAAACCAGCAGAATACCCATCAGGAACAGGTGCTTTATTGTCAGAGAAAGAGAAGAGAGCTTTCTTTACCTCCAAGGCAGTAACATCCACCAACTGATTATCCAACTGAACCCTAGAAATAGTAGGGCCAGCATTAACAACATCAACATCAATAGGAACTGCCAAAGCCTCAGTACCCAATAAATCAGAGTAAAAACTAACAAAAGCATCTCCAATATGATCATAGGGAGTAGTGAAAGAACTGTCAGCAAGTTTTATGGATGAGATATGATTCCTAACATTGTTCCTCTTCACCAAAGTGTGAAAAAACCTAGAACCCCTGTCACTTAACTTCACATACTGCCCTTTAGCTTTCCGAGAAAGAAAACTGGATTCAATCTTTTCCAAAGTAGAACAGATCCTCTTCTGATCCCCAATTTGAGATAATAAAGACTCAGTAGGTCCCAGGTTGTATATAGATTGCAACTCCTCAAGCACCTTCTGAGCATTTCCTGACTTAACAGATATATGAGCAAAATGCATCTTATTCATCTCCTTCAAAGGCTTCTTCAATCTTCTAAGCTTTTTACAAAGTTGGTACATTGCAGTACCATAAACATCTTGACTCAAGCTACGAGTAAGAATATCCATATAACTTTGATCTTTGCATCCACATCATTGAAAAATTTAAAAGGTTTCATCCACGATAATGTAATCGTGATTAAAGAGATTCTACAAGGTACATCAATGAAAGCACGTTCCCTTCATGCTTTCTTCCTTAATGCAGTTTGTTGACATTTTTATTACATGTAATCTTTGTATCTTACTGTAATCCGTATATTAAATCGTAATCTGTATAGCTAAATCACATTAATTCTATTTACCTTAAATTATTGTATCTTACTGTCTTATCTTTCGAGGATCATTTGAAACGTTGTGAAGGAGCACGCTACACGTTCATTGTACACGCTCCTTGAACGCCACAGTTTACAACACCACTAAAAGTTGCTTATGTTTTGAAAGTAAATTGGTTTGATGCATGCATTTATGCTTTCAAACGTAAACGTGAACAAAACATCACCTCATGTAAGACGTTTATTCTCCTTTATATATAGATTTTTGAATTTTTTTTCTCATTTTTCTTTCACATGCTCACATAATTTCTTTTACTTTTTTATTCCAGGTGTTAAGTAAACTTTATTGGGATGGTTGTTGTGCAATTTCATGTTCGCTTTTCATGAACCTGCGCTACTTTTCATTCTCATTAATGTGACAGATGTTTACACTTTTATATTTCATTGTAAATATTTCATTCATGCCATCTTTTTTTTTTTGGTTATTTTTGTTTCACTTACGTAGCTCTTCAATTACTACTATATCTACAAATTTCTACATATACATATATCATTGTAAATATTTCATTCATACCATTTTTTTATTTTGGTTTCACTTAAATAGCTATTCAATTACTACATTATCTACATACACAGATCGACTTTTAAATATAACGTTCTCCGTGCATCGCATGGATTTCCTACTAGTATAATATATAATAATGAATTAACTCATTAATTTTAAGCTTCTCCCTTATCTCTATCTCCTTTTGCTTCTGAACTCTTATGAATCCCTGAGACAATTGAGTAAACAAATCTTTAGAATTTGATGATTGTTCTTTTTTTCGATGGGTATTTTTTTTTTTCTTTTTCTTCCTCTTTCTTTTAAATCTTCTATTTTTTTCGTATTTTTCCAGATTTGTTTGATTTTATTTTTTTGATGGATTTATGCCTCTAAAGCTGGGATTCTTTCTCTGTGATGAGAATTGTGGCTGAAAATAGTATGGGGTGGGAATGGCGAGTCGTTCATGTTCGATTTGCAGATTCTTGCCTTCCTTCTTACTCATTTATGAATAATGAGTGTTCTTTTACTTAAGAAAAAAAAAGAATAAAAAAAATAGGTGTTTCTCACATTGAATATTGTGGTAAAATAGTTTCTCACATTTAAATTTATTAGTACCGTTTAATCTGAGTAAAATTTTGTAGTTGTGAATTTAATGTTATAATTTTATACGAATTTTGTAGAAAATATTACAGCTACTTTGATGAGTTTTTGTTGTTAAAATATAATTTGGTAGGTATTTAAGGAGTAATTCTTCCCATATAATCTATTTACTTGTAGTAGATCTGGCGTGGATGATTCTTGACACTTGGTTTGAATTTGATTTGAAATTGTGTGGTCCAAAATCATCCACGTATATTACTTCTTAAATATCATCACCATAGAAGAACTTTCCTCCACAATGTCCATTTACCTCAAAAGGGCGGCGGATCCCCATGTACATATGGTGAGGTACAAGGTGATGTGCACCATTTCCGTCCAAATTTTCGTCGGATCCGTCGAATTTTTTTTTTTTTTTTTTAAATTTACTTCTCCGTCTAAATTTGGATAGATCCGTCGAAAATTTAGACGGAAATGATGCATAGCACCCTGTACCTCACCATGTGTACCCTGTTTGGTTTCGGGTTGGATTGAGGTTGAATTGAGTCATGAGAGATAAAATAAAATAAAATAAAATAAAATAAAGTAATGATTATAAAGTTGAAATGTTGTATTAAAATTTGTGTAGATGAAAAAATGATTGGTGAGAGAAATTTTAATGAAATATTATATTGATAAAGTAATGGTTGAATAATATAGGTGGTGAATAAAATGAATTGACTAATATTATTTTATTTGTTGATCATGAAATGATTGCTGTGAGAAATTATAGTAAAATAATAAAATCAATAAAATAATTATAAATAACATAGTGGGTGAATAAAATATTGAGTTGGATCCAAATGGATCCAACCCAGCCTGAAACCAAACAGGGTTGAGATCCGTTCCCCCTCAAAAGCCTAAAAAATATCTTACGTGGCATCACACTTGCCTTCCCATTCCCATTAACCTTCTCGGTGCTGCTATGTTCACTACATAGGTACACAACATTTGTACACTACATCCATATGGCGGTGGGACCCACCAAAAATCATTTTCATTTGTTAGTTAAATTTTTTTTTTTGTTAAAATAAATATTTTCGTTAGTTAAAAGGGAAATGCATTTCAGATCCACTTTCCCAATCCAGCCTTCTTCTCTCGCCCCCGTCTTCTTCTCAAGTCTGAACTGCTCTCCCGCCGCCCTCCTCCACCGGAAATCATCAAAAGCTCGGCCGTCTCTTTTTCGTCACCGGAAATCGCAAGCCTTGACGTCTCTTCTTCGGCACCGGAAATTGCGAGCCCAGTCATTTAACAACACAATCATTTATCTTACCGTCATTCTCGGAATCAGTATCTCCATCTCCATCTTCATCTCCATCTCCATCGTGTTCATCTTCATCTTCCACATAACACTCAGCTGGAAATGCACAATTTTCAGCATCAATCACTTCAACCAAGTGAAGAGAGTTCAAATCCGTCATTTTTCTTAGGTTAGAAACGGGGAATTGTTGGGATTCTTCGAGTAAGAGGCGAAAATTGATGGATTAGAGATTAGGGTTAACACATATTATGGAGATTTATGGATTAGGTTAATAGAGAATAACACCGACGAAATTGCTGGTGGAGAGAGGGCGGCGGGAGGATGGGAGGGAGAATGGGGAGTCAAGGAGGAAGAATGGTTGTTTTTTTTCTTTCAGAAAGAAGGTTTTTGGAACGAAGTGGAAAGAGGGGGAAGGAAATGGTTTATGTCAAGCAGTGCTGCTACATTCACTACACTTATCTCCACAACATCATCCACAACATCATCCACACCATACATTTAGTCAGGACCCACAAAAAAAAATATTTCTCTCTCCAATCAAAGGACAACATCATCCACTACATCTTTATGTAGTGGATGTAGCATTTTCCTATGTCAAATTTCATTTTGAAATGCAATTATTGTTTCACGGGCCTGATTTTTTTGTTTTTATTCAAATAAGGACAAGGGGAAAAAGAAAAATAGAAAATAAAATTTTAGATGGCCCCCCAATGCCACATAGGATGTAGTGGGGGAATGTTGTGTTTATATCATTTCCGTAACCCTCTCAATAGCCACTTTTTATTCTTCCCTTAAATATGGAAAGTTCTTCTATGGTGTGTATATTTGAGGAGTAATATACGTGGATGATTTTGGATCATATAGTTTCAAATCAAATTCAAACTGTGTGGTCCAGAATCATCCACCTATATCTACGGTGCAAATAGAATGACTAGGGCTAGGGGTGAACAAAAAAGCCGGAAACCAAACCAACCTGGCCGAACCAAACCGAAAATACATAAACCACATGTTTTTGGTTGGTTTTGTATAAAACCAAAAAGTGAAAAACAATTTGGTTTTGGTTTTCTAAGAAAAAAACCGGACTAAACCGGAACCGGATATATATATATATATATATATATACATATCGACACTAGTAATAAAATGGGCATTTATTTGCACCACACCAATCCACTCGTGTACTATCTCTACTGTGTCTGTACCACACTAAAACCAAATTTTTTCACAAGACATTGTGAGAATCGATCATCACAAATGAACCGACTTTTCATCGGTTTCACTCAATTATTGCTACATGTAAATAATTAATATCTCAATCCATGATCAATTAATACTTCAGTCAACTACCTCACACACGTAGTTTGATGCTCATTCTAATAGGATACATGTGAGATGAAATACAACAGATTTACATGGTTTTATATGACCGTCTTAGTTGGAAAATTTGATAATATAATGTTGTGTGTACACACACACACACACACACACACACACATATATATATATATATATATATATATATATATATA
This sequence comes from Gentiana macrophylla, assembly GCA_026214975.1. Classification (NCBI taxonomy): domain Eukaryota; kingdom Viridiplantae; phylum Streptophyta; class Magnoliopsida; order Gentianales; family Gentianaceae; genus Gentiana; species Gentiana macrophylla. Next base: position 90,785,504 of record CM047817.1, read on the forward strand.
TATATATATATATATATATATGAGAGAGATGACCCATTGACATTCGAGTTATGGTGTATGATAGATGGAGAATGAGAATCTAGTATGGTTTTCGTATTATAATAATGATGCAGAATTCTTTGAACCATGATAATGCCATTTCACTGTGGAAAAAAGTGGACCGAAAACCGAAAAAAGCAGAAATAGCAAAGTCGATCCAAACCGGGACAAAACAAAAATGGTTTTACTGCATTATGATTCGATTTTGATTTGTAAATTTTCAAACCATAAAAAATGGTTTAGTTTTAAAAATGGTTAAAAACCTAAAACCGGACCACGTGTCTTGACCCTAACTAGGGCAGCTTTCGTTATTGCATGTGCAGTCGGTTTTCTTCTCGTGTCTCTGAATACCGAAGAATCCTTTTGAAACCAAAACATCTATCAGCAGCCCTATATTTGACATCGAAATCACTTTATTTTCTGAATCAGGTATGGAAAATCCTGAAATCGGTAGCAGCCACCTTGACTCGGAGATGCATGATTCCACTGGGGAGGACGACGGTTTTTTATCTATGTTGCGTCGTACTAGGGAAGACCCCGCCGCTCATTCTGCTATGCTCTCCGCTATCGTCAACCATGACCTTTCTACCTTGAACCTCCCTGCCAAGGTCGAAGCCCGTTTATCTGGCATGCTCAACATTAAGAAGACCGTCCACGCCCGGAGTGGTATAAAAGGTATACATACCTTCCTCTCCCGTGGCCAGGACGACGCCCTGATTGGTAACCGTGTTTATCTCTACTTTTTATTTTTTATTTAACATTAACATTTGTTCAATCTTTCTTAATTCTAAGGTTAATTTTGATTCCTTTTATTTTCCGTTTTTAATCAGCTGAGGTACGTAGAAAAGGCCGAAAACTTGGCGCCGAAAGTTTCCGACGTAATTACACCTCCGGCAGTAGCTTGGGTAGACACTCAAGTCCTTTTGCTTTTGTCAATTTGAGCAATCTCAAATTTTTCCTCTTTCTGATTTATTCTGATTTGTTTCTCATATGAATGAAAGATCTAAAAATTTCCGTATTGCCCAGCGGTACTTATCAGTGGACGGGTATGCCCTTCATTGCTTTGATATTGTTCCACAAAACAACCTACTTTGGCACCATACTAGACACCATGCTTCAAATCCACATTCAAAAAGAACTTTTTAAAATTCGAATATATGCCCCATATAATCGACTTTTAAAATGGCCATTTCGAGCATGTTGCCGTGGTTGGTGGTGGTGCCACAATAGGTTTGTGTTTGATGCATTTAAAGACCCTCTATATCCTTGCATGGATATTGTGTGTGTGTGTGTATATATATATATCGTTTTATAAGAAGGTCTTTTTGAAACACAGACAATTCATCTGGAATCCCATGGGTCGGTGTGCATGGGATAGATTCAATCTGTGTGGTTACTAGGGCCGGATATCTGGTTCGTCAATCGTCACCTATTTCTTTGTTTCTTAAGTAATTTCATATAGCTTTTATGGCAGGAGAGCACTCCTCTAATTTTTAGATTTCATATGTTATGTATTACTGCTATAATTCATAATATGATCAGGACTTGACACGCGTGCACGGTGACTTAAAGTATCTTACAATACCGACAGTTCTCCGTAAATTCAGGAATACAGTAATCTCTGAAATCGAAGGTGTGTTAGATTCCTTTGCATTCTCGTGTTATTGTTGTAACAACTAAGTTTGATGTGTGGCCAACTTCATAGTTATTTTCTAGTTACTATGGTTGGTTATTGTGCCATTGCACGTGGAATAATTACACACGGCATATCGCTTTCAATCTTGGGTTGGGGGAGTACAAGAAATTCTTTTGTTGACATATGTTGTCAGAGCAATACTTAAAGGCCGAGCTCAAACTTTAGTTGATAAAAGCAAAGATAATTGATAGTGGGGGTGGTGGTGGTGTGTGGGGGTGTGTGGTGGGGGAGATAGTTTTATTGGTTGGTGATTGCTATGATTTCTTTTTCACTTAGGAGTTTATGTGAGCAAACATTTCAGTTGGAGCTGAAAACATTCGGGTTATCAAGCCATTTGTCTGTTTGTTTGTGTGTATGACACACATTGTTTTTTTTTGTAACTAAACATCAGTTGGTCATAATAATCACTTTATTAGAGTTCTTATTCGCATTTTGGACAAATCCTCTATGGAACTCTAGATATGAGAATAATAGTTTTATTTCCATTTTTGTAATGGAACATTATTGATGTGTTCACAGTAGTCCTTTTTCTACGATTAGCTTTTCTTTCTTTGGAGATCTTACTAGCATTATAGCATTATAGGTTCGTCCTCTGTTTAACTTTCGGTTAATGGATAACGCTTGCTTTGTTCGAGCAGACCTTGCAAGCCCGTCTAGTGAACTATGTAATATCTTTGGCCAGAGCATCCCGAAGCCTTTCGGTGTTGGTATGTTTGTAAGACCCTCTTTCTTTGATACGTAACAATCTTCTGCTCATTTTTGCTTTTCCTTCATGCAGTTTCCGTGGTTCTTGGCACTGATAATGCTCATAATGAAAGTTGTCATGAGGTACTCAGCTAGCATTCATCTTCTTGGATTGCCTTCTTGCTCTTTTTTATCTTCATATGCTAGCATTAGATATGTGTTGCATCAATTTCTTGCTTCTTGGAGTAAAAATTGGGAGCCCGATAGAGCATACTATTATTCATTAGCACCCATTCATCAACTCCAAACACTCAAAAAGTAAATAAAAATTTGCAGAATTCAGTATTGCTCTTTTTTTTTTTCCCTTTCTTTGTGACAGTTCTTTGAATTTACCGTGAGAAGTAGAAACTTCTATGAGATGCCATCAAGAAGGAATCATTCTAATATAAAGTTGGACCAATTTTGAAAGTACATATTTAGTGACACCTTCCACACTCGCTATCCCTTTTAAAGGGAAAAGAAAATGAGAAAAAAATCCCAAAAAAAAAAAGAGACAAAATTCGCCTATCTACTACAGGTTGGTTAACATAAAAATGCCGGTGGGATCGTATTTGTGGTGTTCTATTTGTAGATAGACCGACCGTTGCTTCATTGAAGGGTGCCACATGTTGAATGATACGGGCTTGCTTTGATGACGGCCTTCGTAAAATTTAGCACTTTAATGATTGACAAAATGATCGTTCTCTTTGTGTTACGGGGCTTCTGCTTGTTGTGGGATCCTATTCATGGTGTGCCATTGTAGATTGACCGACCATTGCTTCGTTGAAGTGTGCCACGTGTTGAATGATACAGGCTTGCTCTGACGGCCTTTGTGAAATTGAGCACTTTAATAATTGACTCGATGATTATTCTTTTCATGTTACGGGGCTTATGTTTGTTTTAGTTTCTAGTACTTTTTGTTTGTTTGTTTATTGTTTATTTTGATTTGATGCTCTGAGCTCATTAGTAACGTTGACAATCTTAACAGGCCTCAAGCGATGAGGATGAGAAAGACAAAGAGGATGAGGAAGACAAGGAGGTAAACAAAATGAACATAACTTGGGAAAGTATGTATAGTGAGCTTGTACAAGTACTGAACGGTTATTTTGAGCACACTTTAATGATTGGCTCAATGATTATTCTCTCTGTGTTACTGGTGTTTTGTCTGTTTTTGTTTCTGGTAGTTTTGTTTGTTTGTTTGTTTAGACATGATGCTCTGAACTGACCGGTAACGTTGACACTCTTAACAGGTCTCGACCGATGACAATGAAAGTATTGAGAATATGAGAGATAGGATCAAGAAACGTATACTGAAGACAGAGAAAATTAGACAGGTAAACCGAATCAACATAACATGGGTAATTATGTATTTTGTGGGCTTGTTCAATTATTGAAAGGTTATTTTAGCCTAAACTTTCGCGTTATGATTCATGATGTATATCTCCCTAGCATGCCTAGTGTTATTTTTTATGTTTCACATGTTTACCGTAAAACCAACATATCGATGAATGCAACAAATTTTTTATTGAGATAATTATGAATTTTTCTGTACATAATACACTCAATAGCTTTAGTATTAAGAAAAGAGGAAGATAATTTCAATATATTTGAATCTTGGACAGAGACTACAGAGTAGGTATAGACTAGAACAACTAACTGAGGTAACCTACAACCTTATGATGCACTGTATGGTAGCGTGTTCCGCATCAAACATGTAACTGACACCTATATGCATTAGGATACACACCTAGGGGCGAATTTGTAATTTTGAAAGTTGGATACGGGAGTAGGATATGTATCTTGTAGAGAATTTGATGGATAGGATTATGTTTTATTAATAATTGATATATATCAAAATGAGGCAGAGATCCTCTTTAAATAGAATAACAGTCAAGGAAACTTAACTTAATCAAACTCCTTAAAATAAGGAGCCACCTGCCAACCCTTGGGAATTGTGCTTATTACATAAAAAACATAAAATACCCCTTTTACCCTTACTAATAAAATAAGTAATTACATCACATATCTCAACATATCCATAGCTCAGATATGTGAAAGGAGGAATCGTGTTGAAATTTGAGTAAATACCCCCAGATAATGAAGGAAAAAGTGTATAAATTGATCTCGTATTATAGCTCGGATATGCGAAATGAAGAACCGTGTTTGAAACTGAGTAAATACCACCAAATAATGAATGAAAGAATGTTAAATTGATTGATGTAAAAAACTACCAAAACGAAGAGAACCACTAATCAATCTTATACATACATGTCCTTATATAGTCTTATTACGTGTAGTTTAATCATTAAACTTAACATACATATATGTCCTATGTATCCATACCTGCATCACATATTATTTTTCAAAAATCCAGCACCTATGTGTCCCTTATTCAATTAACCTGTACCCGTGCAACTGGCTAGAGAAATAATCAATCTCAGCAGAAACAAAATCGCCCATCCACTACAGGTTGGTTGATACTGAAATGTTGGCGGGATCCTACTTTTGTTGTGCGGATAGACCACTTTATCGCTGAGAGCATGCTACATATGTTGAATTATGGCCTTCCGAAAATAGTGTAATTCAATAATTGGCTCAATGATTACTCTTTTCGTGTTATAGCAATTTCTTCTGCTCTTTTTCTGGTATTTGTTTTTGTTTGTTTTGACACGGTTATGCTGGCACTCTCTGCAGCGTTTTCAGCCAAAAGTTGCTGGATATGATGAAAAAAAGACCATAAAGTATTTACAGAAGCAAATGAGAAGGGAGACAACTTTGACAATCAATGAGGCTATTAAGGTAAACGGAATCAATCTGACTTGGAAATCATCATGACCCTAAACTGTCGGAATTATATTTCATAATTTCTATTCTTGCATCTTTCTTTATATTTTAAATATCTCTATATAGCATGAGTGGACAGAACACATCATTTCATAGTAGACTGAAACGACTAAATAAGGTAACCTACCTTGTCTGTAGAATAAATCTCTGTAAAGCCAATATCGCCATCCGTTCCACTACTCGGTTAAATTAGAAACGCTGGCGGGATCCTATCTTGTAGAATAAATCTACAAGATAGACCATTTCTTCAGTTGTAGTGTGCAACATGTTGAATGATACGAGCTTGATGCAGTTTAATGATTGGCTCAATGATTATTCTATTCATGTTATAGCACACTTCTGTTTGTTTTTGTTTCCGGTGTTTTTGTTTGTTTAGACACGACGCTTTGAGCTCACAGTAATGTTGGGCACTCTCAACAGGCATCAAATGATATGTATGATGAGAGAGAGGCCATCAAGTTTCTTGTGGAGAAAATGAAAATGAGAATAAAGGCCTTTACTGTGGATGAAACGATAAAGGTAAGAAAGAAATCATCCTAATTGGGAGATTATGTATTGTGTGAAAGGTTATTCTAGCCTGACGTGTCTGCTTCATGATTCATAATTTATATTCTTGCATCGTTCTCTAAATTTCTAATATCCCTCTAGCTTGCTTGGTGTCTTTATTTTTCATGTAGCACATGTTACTCTAAAAATCAACGTATCAGCGAATGCAACATATCGGGGTGTGGATAGTACACTCGATAGCTTCAGAATCCCAAAACATTAATATCAAAGAATGGAAAAAGCCTTATATAGGTGAAAAAGGACACAATAGGTGGTGTTTGACCATTTGCCACTTGAGTGATTTGAAGAGTATACTGAACCATGACGAAGTTCCTAGAATAAAACAAAAACAGATTACACTTTGCTTTTTTGCTTACTTTAGATGTTGGTTAATGTTCTGATTATTTGTATAATTATTATTTTGGCAGACTGCAATTTCTGCTTTTCAGCATTTGTTCCAAAAGGAGTTCAAAGCCAACGAGATTGAGGTATGTTTTGGGAGGGACTCTAATCACCCCCATCCCCCCCCCCCCTTACTACAGTTGCATAATAATCGTCCTAATGGAAAGCAAAAATGGCACAAGCCATTACTGATGAGCAAATTAGGTTAATAAATGAGACAATCTTCAACGAGATCACAAATTAAGTAGTGGTGTTGAGAATTGGTGTACATGGATGTGTATAATCATTCAATTAATTAGGGCTGCTATACTTTGGTTCGATATTCAAACTCTGTTTTGCATTGCCTATAATTTTTACCTACCAATAGTCTAACTTTTTTTTTTTTTATCGGGTTTTGTCATGGACCCAAATTATTTTGTTTCTGTTGAGGAAGCCGATTACAAAGATATTTATGTAAAGCATTTGGAGACGAGTGACATTGAGGACCATTTAGCTGCCATCAATGAGCCTGGTAGTGGAGGCTCTTTGATCGTAGGCCCGGAAATCACCTTTGTCAAGGAATTGGAGATGAGTGCCAGAGGCTATGGGAGCGGAGGGGTCGAGTAGCTGGTACCTGTTATCCAAATTGAAAGGATGAATAAAGGACGAATATTATCTTTGTTGTGGGCGATGCATAAAAGTAGTAATTATCGTTAGCAATACATGTACTCCTTTGGATTTGCATTCCAGGGCCTGAAAGAACAACAACGAAAGAACACCAACCGATGATAAATAAGGAGATTCTCCGGTGAGAAAATAGGATAATAGAATAAAGACACGGGAGTTTGTTCTTCTAGAACACTGTAGGAAGCAGAGAACGTGGAGAAGTGAGGGGAGGTTGTTCAGCTCAAAGCCTCTAACTAACCATTTTTCATTATATATGGCAATGAATCCTTTATAAGTATGAGATGTGAGGATAAGTATTCATGTAGTGATTATTCCTTTGTAGCTTAAAAGAACAAAAAAAAAAAAAAATGTTTTATAGGCGATACCTCTAATTTCATGCACATATAGTGGATGGATCTTTGTTGACTTGGGAGGATCCAAGCCAAACATATTGAGAAATGGAAGCAATTTGGTCTGAAAAACGATCTTCTGTGTAAAAGAAGTAATTAAAGTCGATGCCTGGGCCATTTATTCGGCTAAATTACAATTTTCGTCCTCTAACTAGACACGTTTTCGATTTTGGTCCTTGTTTTTCTCCGGCAACAATTTTAGTCCTGTAAGTGGTCTTTTTTTTTGTAAAAATAGTCCTGAACGCCGGAAAGACCACTTACAGGACTAAAATTGGTCTTTTCCGGCGACAATTTTAGTCCTGTAAGTGGTCTTTCCGGCGACAATTTTAGTCCTGTAAGTGGTGTTTCCGGCGTTCAGGACTATTTTTGCAAAAAAAAGACCATTTACAGGACTAAAATTGTCGCCGGAGAAAAATCAGGACCAAAATCGAAAACGTGTCTAGTTAGAGGACGAAAATTGTAATTTAGCCTCATTTATTCGATAGAATGATACGTTGTAAAGTCTGGTTTCATCCTTACTACACATATAGAATGATTTTGTAGTAAACTGCTAGCGTGTTTTCTGATATTTAAACATATCCCTACCTGGACAAAATAGATGCCATGATGCAATGGTGGAACGAACTTGCCTCCGATGCTCTCATCTGGATGGATTATAGAAGTTAAGCTCTTTGAGCTCTATATCCGCACATGCTTCGATGAAGTCGACACCTCTGCTGTTAGCACCATTTCTCCGTCAAGAGGATAGAAAGGCACCGATGTTTTATCCAAAGCCTTCTTAAGAAGGTTAAACCATGGAGTGGTATGTGTATTTCTCAGGATCGTCAATAGGCTTCGTATAACAATAGAATGAAGTCGGATTAATCGGAGGCAAAGAATCAAGATTTGATAAGGGTAGCCCGTAACACATTGATTTCTTTCAAAAAAATAAATTGTCTCCACTCTACATTCCTTCAAGCTTTGATCTGCAAAACACTAAACATTATTTAGTATCAAAGAATACTCGTGTTCATGAATATTCAGCAAGATTCAAGAAACTCATAAAAAACGGATGAAAATTTTCAACAATCAATGTAAACAGTGTAACCATCGAGTCCATCAAGTTTTGAAGCTTTCGCAGCAGATCGCGATTGTCGACACCAATTTACCTCCTTTAGTTAACATTCATTCATTCATAAGTATCTGTTATAGTTGAATTTTGATGAGGGGAGGAGAATAATAAGGGATAATCTTGATATAGAAGCTCTTGTTGAGTGCACATTCAACATGGTTGGTAAACTATGTGAGAGAGGATGTCCAAAAACACATCTCATCTATTCAGTTGATATCACCTATAAAATCACCGTTGCATACATAGGTTGACCTAAAAATTTTGAATTTATTTATTTTTATTTTTATATAATTGCATAAGTATTCCTATTTGTATATCTTTATAATGCTTCTTTATTTTAAGTATTGCCACGATAGTTCAGTGGAATATCCATTGGCCACTTAATTTTTGTGATTTAATGGACAAATTCAATTGTAAGGAATAAATGTTATTCCGATAAAGTTGAGTAGTCATCGAATCTAACATACTAGATTGCTGTCACTATATAGTCGATATAGATGATGAAATCTCAAATATTTGTATGGCTTTTATCCTTGATATTTGGTGGGGGTTCTAGACATAGTCTCTGTGGAAGAGAAACATGTAATCAAATGTCATTCTGATGATGTCTGAATCATGTGATTATTGATGAGAGTCAACTTTACTATGCTCCGGTGCATGTTTTAACCCCGTTACTTACACTTTCGGCTTATTTTGGGTAGTCTTAGACCGTTTGTAGGGCAAGATCGCATTAAGCACTCACATTGAGGTGAACCGTCACATAGATGGGAAACATTGGCATTTAACGGTGTTTTTGACCCTATTCGAGTCCTAGTTATCTTGCGGAGTTATGCTCGGTATGTGTTAGATGTTGTGATGCAGGATCTAGGTGATCGTAAGCCCGGGAGATAAGGCATGAGGCTTAGAAAGATGAAACCAAAGCTTGGGAATATAAGAAATGAAGAAAAGTGGAGAATTTTGGAGTATAGTGATGCTTGGAAGTGTTTAGTGATAACGCTCTAAATAGCATTATTAATTATATCTTTATTCACCCTGAATTATGCTCAAAGAGAGGATAGATTGGCTCGTTATTGTATGGAATATGTGTTAAATGCAATGTGTATGTTCCTAAGTTCGTAATTCTGCATCTGTGTCATTTTCCCGAAGGTTTGGTACTATCTTGTCGTGTTTTGTGTATTTTCAGGATGTATCAAATCCGGAGCATTTAAAGACAAAGTTGGACCAGAGGAAAGCATGTTGGGCCAAGTGAATGAAGTTCAAGAAGAGATCTGCTGAAGAAAAAGAGGAAAGTGAGCCCGGTTTACCGTGGGCTAGGTCCGGTAAACCGAGAGTCGTGTGGGACACAAAATTGAATCTGCCGCACTTACTAGGTCGGTTAGGGTTTCTATGAGTCATAAGTCGGCTATTGTATCTATATAAAGCCACATCAATCGATTATTACATAAGTTTTGCATATTCTATCTTATACATTATACAATTTGATGAAATAAAGTTCCTTTAAGGCTTTTGAAGTTTATTTGCTAGTTTCCTTCCCTTCCCCACCATCTCTAGCTTGAGTAGATCGAGCTAGATCTCCATCGTTGAAGGTACAAAGCTTTGAACGTTCCTTTTTGTCTTTAATATGGTAGATCTGTTCGTATTCACGTGTTTTAGTTAATCTGCATGTTTAACGACCCCATGATTTACTTAGATTAATCGAAATTGAGCAATGTAGGCCCAAGTTTAAGAAAAGCCGCCCCCGGTAAACCGGCGGTCTATACCGGTTTACCGAGGCAAATTCTAGGAAACTTAATCTGGGTCTTCAGCATCATCTACGTTGATCGACATAATTAATTAAAACGAGTAATAGGTCTGGCCAATCTAGTATTCGTAATTCGTAAATTAATATGAAGTACTGACAGCGAAGTGTTAGTTAGGACATAGTCTTGATGGACCCTAGGAACATGCTGATCAGTGTCAACAGCTATCTAGGCGGGTTAGCGGTATGAGTTAGCTCTCGATATCAGAAATTCTAGTTCTTTATGCGTATGGGCTATTACGGACCAATTAAGGAGGGTAGTTGGCATATAGATTATCTACTACCATGGTCGGAGTAGATAGGGTTAGGAGTTGCACCCGTAGCTTAAAACTGAATTAAACAGCTCGCTCGATTAGTTTAAGGAAATTATGTACGGAAGTAAACGTAAGATCGGTAGGAAGAGGGGGAGGAATACCAAGTTTCTTTTATGTTGGTCAATTACCACTTCTATGTGGCTTTTTAGTTAGGTTAGAATCGTTTATATTTAAGTTGCATTGTCTCTGTGGGATCGACTTTGATTCGCCCTTACTATACTACGATGGACCTAGTATTCTTGCTAGTAATATCGACGTTAGTGACTTACACGCGATCAATATTTTTGGCGCCGTTGCCGGGGACAATGGCCAATTTCAAGAATAAACGTTTTAATTCTGATTAAGAAGTCGCTTTTTTTTAAATCTTTTTTCTTTTGAGTCTTGAGTCGATTCGATCAAAACTCAGATCGCCTAACCGCTTGCGAATAAGAAATTCTAGGCCCAGTTACCCCCGATTTATCGAGGTCCAAAAAATCAAATTCTGACATCATTTTTTATTCTGTGTTGTTCCCAGTTGATTTTAGTTAGTAGGTCCGCAATAGTTGGGTTCATCCCTAACTGAAGCAGAAGTTGCAAATCTTTTCTTTGTTTTATTTTGTCTCTTTTGCAGGAGTATTAAGACACTTCGAAAGTCAATCAAAAGCAATTAAGTCTAGACGAGTCAAACGCAATGCCTCGTACCGTGTTGAACATCAAGTCAATCTCTATGTATCCTAGATCAAAATCCAGAGAGAAATATGAAGCTGATAAGAAGCGTGTGGAGGAGGAGACTAAAATGCTTAAACATGAAGCCAAAGAAAGCCTGAAAGAGTACGAGACTTATCGGCCAAGTACATTTCCTATTGAGCTAATTGATATATCATCCGACTACGACCCTGATGATCCGGAGGAGGATCCGGACATATGTTCTCAGATTCTGAGGATTACCCGGATTCTGATACGGTAGAAAAGTTAGGAGACCCTGGAACGTTTCGATTCCCGATCTCTATCAATGGTATATCTGTAGGTTCAGGCCTTTGTGATTCCGGTGCAATTTGTAACATTCTTCCTCTATCCATCTGCCAGAAGATTAAGATTCTGGTTGTCATGGATCAAACCCGGTCCATGACCTTTGTCGATCGAACCAGAGATATGCCTGCCGGCCTGCTAAAGGATTGTACGATTAAGGTAGGAGGATTCTTATTCCCGATAAATTTCACGGTTTTAGACGTACCTGAGGATCTGAGTGCCCCGGTTCTATTAGGTAGACCTTGCTTATCAGCAGAGCAATCATGGACTTTGATAATGGGGAAATCACTCTAAGGCTAAACAATGATGCCGTATCGATGAAAATCCTAGAGCCCCTAGATAATAGGCTGGAAAGTTGCAAGATGACTTATGGTTCGGGAAAAGTGGAAATCATGGAGATAGAAAAGGAAGGGCATAGGCAACGAGAGGTTCTAGTGGAAACCTGTGAGCAAGAATTCATGAGATTAATGCTTTGAGAACATGAAGAGAAGGACCACAGCAAGGCGCTCATGGAGGCTAGTCCTTCCGTATTGCATAGTGAAAGACTAGAGCTTTAGGCGGAAAATGTGGAAAGCTTAGGCATTCAAAGATTAAATCTTGACGCAGAGGCGGACCTAGTACACAACCAAAGAGAGTGAGACGCGCTAGGAAGGGAGCTCAGAAAGTTTCTACAGGAAACCGGGAAGCACTCTTGAAAGATAATGACCAACGAGAAGAGAAGTGCATGCCGGTTGAAAACTTGAAGATGCAAGTTTGGCGAGTTAAAGCCCCAACTTTTGACGGAGTGAAGATCCGAAGGTAAGTTGAGATGACGACTTTAAACTCAGAACTAATCTTGTTGGGAACATTTTATTATGTTTTGATGATGGCCATACTAGCTGTTATAGCAAGCCTGAAATAAGTTAGAATTCTATGTATAAGTCTTTACTTAGAGTCTGACATGTTGTATAAGTTAAGTCAGACAAGTATTGTACTAGTTGGTAGGACGGCTAAGTAAGAACATCTATTCGGCAGAGTGAATCAAGTACCAGCAGAGAAGCATGAAGACATTATGGTCTGACTTATAACCAAGGAAGTCTGTGATGACCTTGGATAAGTCTAAGTTACATTCCAAGTTATAAAACTTAATGTTTAAATATGGTGTACATTGATCTCACATAAATCAAGGATCAGTGAAGTACAAAGATTCTCCTGAACCTAAAAGAATGAAGGAAACAGTGAATCGACAAAGTGAACTGCCTATCGGATAAGTGAAGACAAAGCAGTGAAGGAAGATCTAAACGGCAAAGTCAGATAATCACTTAGCTATTCGAGAGAATGGCCAAGTAAACCTTACTTGATCGATTTTGAAATATGAAGAAGATCTGAGATGATCAAGCATTAAATGCACAATCAATAGAGGATCAATCAAGGACGGATTTTCTGATAAACGTTTGAAGAAAAATCTGATCACTGAAATCAAGGAGAATATAATTAAGGGGGAATCAAGAATAAAATCAAGGATTATTCCCCTCATCAATATAGCCAACGAACGGAAATTCAAATCAAGAATTATCAAGGCTATAAATAGAAGGCATTGACAGACAAAAAGATAACAACACAAAAAGATAAAATCTGAGCAAAAACTCTGTCAAAGTGAAAAGCCTTCTATCTGTGCTGAAAAAGAATCATCTAGTGATCTACTCAAAACTGAGAACTAAAATTCCAACATCAAGCATTGAGTTTGATCAACAAGTTTTGTGAATCCAATTCACCTCAATCAAGCAACTGAATCAGAGCCATCTGAGAAGGAGTTGTGTGTGTGATAGCTGTTGAAAGATTTGTTCTCAAGGAGCAGTGAAAGAGACTGAGTCACTGAAGCCGTTGAAGCCAGGGAGTGATAGTCTTGAAGATTGTGAAGCTTGTGTAGTCAAGGATAATCATGCTATTGTATCTGTGAAAACAATAGTGAATTCCTCCAATCATCACATGAGAAGAGTGGATTAAGGGATTACACCACCCTGAACCACTATAAACCTTTGTGTCAATTTAACTTTAGCAATTTACCTTATTGTATTTATTTAATTGCTTATATTATATCTTATATATGTGATTGCATAATCTACTTTGAAACAATATATTAAGAAGGGACTTATCCGCTGCCCATAAGCTTTTAAATATAAGAAAAGTTTTTGAAACTCCACTATAGTCATTCACCCCCCCCCTCTGACTATAGTTTTACCCTTCTCTGGGACCAACAATTGGTATTTGAGTAGTGTTCCTAGTATCAGAACCTGTTCAGATCTATTTTCTGGTAACATGGAGATCACATATTTTCAAAATAGTTTTCAAATCAGTTGCTTTTATATATATATATATATATATATATATATATATATATATATATATATATACACACACACACACACACACACACATATATCTCTAATTTGTATTTATGGATTCCTCAAATTTTATGTCAAAGGTACCTGTATTCAATATTAATAATTTTGATGAATATAAAATAAGAATGTTGTCTCATCTTGCAACAACTCATGAGGAGATGCTAGATGTAATTAATGATGGCCTAATCGAAATTACAACTGTGGTAGCCACAAGAGCAGATCAAGGAAAACTAATAGACAAACTCAAGAAAGATTGGACCAAGGACGACAGGAGAAGAGCAAATCTCGATTTTGTTGCAAAAGACATGATTTTGAAGACTCTGGATAGCAACATGTTCATGAGGATCAAAGATTGCAAAACAGCAAAGGAGATATGGACAAATTGGCACTGATCAATGAAGGATCAGAAGCAGTCAAAGAAAACAAATTGTCTGTTGCAAAACAGAAATTTGAGAACTTCAAAATGAAGGCTGATGAAACCATTGATCAAATGGACAAAAGATTCTCAAGCATCAACAGTGAACTACAACAACTTGGACACACATATCCACAGAAAGAAGTGTGCCTGAAGATCTTGAGAGGCCTACCCGAAAGATGGAAGATCATCACATTAGTAATCAGCGGGACAACAAATCTTACAACCACTGATACCTTAACTCTAATGTCTCAACTAAAGGCTCATGAATTTGAATTGAACGGCGAAGACAGTGCACCAGCAGAGGCACATAAGACCAGTGCACTGGTTGCACCCCAGCAAAGTCAAACAGCTGATGCATATAGCAAAGAGACACATGAGCTGAAGGATCATGTAACTCTACTAGTAAAACATTTTGATAGGTTTAGTAAGAAGAATCAATTCAAAGGAGGTTCATCATCATTCAAGAAGTCTAGCAAAAGCAAAGACATAAAGAAAAAGGATGATATACAGATGCTTCAATTGCACGAAGAAAGGTCATTCCAAAGCTGGATGCCCTGAAGAAAAAGATAAAGAGGAGGACCAGAGGAAGTACAAGACAACTGTAAAGAGAAAGAGCAAGAAAGCACTCAAAGCTGAATCTACCAGTGAAAAGAAGATGATTCTGATGATGATGATGAAGCTGACAGCTCAGAAAATGAAAAGGCTTACCTATGCCTTATGGCTAAAGAATCTAATGAAACTGAGGTAACTTCTAGCCTATACTCATCATCAAGTGCATCCTCATTTGACACTGCACAATCTTCTATTCTTCCACTAGATTCTGCAAACCTAATTCAAAATCCCATGAGTAAATTTGAAGAAATTGAGTTGAATCATGAAATTCTGGAACAAGAGTGTGAGAATCTAAGAAAGGAGAATAAAAGATTAAAGAAAGAACTGACAAAGTAAAAAGCTGAAAAAACTAGTAAGGAGATTCACTCAACTGATCAACAAGCAGTAGATGATCACTCATCCAATGTTGAAAGATCAGCTGAGAAAATTTCCCTACCAGTCAAGATCACCACTGCACCACTGAATGCACCAGCTTACAAACCCTCAAAAAGGTTAGGATCCAGATATGGTCTTGGCTACAACAGTCAGGATGAGAATAGAAACAATGGACAACACAATTTTGAATCTAGGACCAACTGTTAGGTGTAGTACCCGAAAGACAATTTATGTAATTATTTTTATTTAATAAATGACACATTTTATTTCATCTTATTATTTTCTTTGTTCTTATATTTAATACACTGCTGAAAACCCCAAGTTGTATCATATGTATCCATATAACTTAGTAGTGTGTGTCACACATGAGGATTAAGTTTATGGTGATACACTTGAACTATTAGTCCGTGATGAACTTAATCAAAGTATGGGGTCTATTGATTAAACCACCATTAATGCGCCTGAACACTTTATGGTGTGACCGTCCTATCCGGTTCGTCGACATTGGTTGTCTAAGTGGGATATTTATATATGATGAGAGTCATATAGGATTGGACCGATTCCTCTGGCATTACGACCTTTACCACAACGATGCTGTCCATAGATCAAATTCTTTCTTGGATTTTCTTTCACTTGACTGTCTACGGTTCCATTGCGTGTGCTCAGGGTAGAAGTTTTGTATAAATGTATCTCCTTATTCCAATCCGGAAACCGGGGCTAACAGCAAACAATCATCCGCATGCTTAAAGGGTTAATCCTGTTCCGGTCCCCAACCGTTCTTTATTCTGCAATAATTCCATTCCGCGCTTCGCAAAGTGTTTAATGATGCGTCTTTAATCTGAGCTTCTCATATAATTCAGTGATTGAGAAAACTTATTAAATCACAAGATGATCATACATGGATTAACCTTAATCCTGAAGTGATTATAGACTCCTACTTGTTTCAGTATAGGGTTTGATGTATTAGTTAAGGATCGCTATGTGGCGCGGTCTGAATCACTTTCATGTTGGCACTATCCTGGAATGAGTGAGAAGTGTGCATCTCACAGATATGGAATCCATTCCTTTTCCTACGGGAAGTAGAGAGACAATCCCCTTATTTGTTAATCCTAGAAACTGATCGATCCCGGGAGTTCGTATTGGTTATGAACTAATTGATCACTAGTAGGTTAATGGTAAATAAGGATAAGATGTATTGAAGAAGGTTTACGGAAATAATCCTACTTCAGTTCGGATAGTCTATGGAGGGTTAGTTTATATGAAATGATTATATCAATGGACACTTATCGACTCGACTCGACGTTTTTGAGAATAAGTTATATCTATAATCGATAGAGTTCAGTTTCGGATTTATTGTGGCGTAATTCCGGAATTAATGAATTAAGTAGAAATATTATGTTCGATGAATATTTTATTTAATTTGTTGTAGCTACTGGTTATAGGTCCATGGTCCCTGAGTTAGCTCCTAACACGCGAGTGTTTTCTCGTTTTGTGGAACCTCGAGAATAAATTAAATAGTTGGTCTATTTAATGAATATGCAACATTATTTATTTGGTAAATAATATGTAAAATAGAAAATATATTTTCTATTAAAATGACATTAAAAGTCGCGCCCCATGTGATAGTTATTAGGAAATGAAATTTTTCTAGATTATGTCACATGTGTAATGAATTAATTATCTATTTGTTGGATAATTAATGGAAAAATTAAGAGATTGATTTTTTTGGGAATTATCTATTATTTTGTAGCAAAAATATCTTTTCCTTATGGGAATAGGTTTTTGTGGTGTGAAAAGGATAACTCTCTTGACTAGTTATTTTCCTATATAAAGAGAGTTCCTCCTAGCACAATAACAACAACACAATTTGCGCCATTAATCAAATAAAGGAGAGAAAATTTGTTGTTCTAGTCATTGAGAGGAGAAAAACTTAGGGTTTTTCTTGCAAGCATATTCGAGGAGGTTCTTCAACGAGGATCGACATCCACCGGTCGTCGCTTGGAGATACAATCCGGAAGATCACGGCATCTCTCTTTGGTCGATTATCTCTTCCTCTCCGATAAGGTAAATATTCAACCTTCTCGTAGGATTAATTAGTTATGTCTCATATCGTAAATCGCATAAGCTTCCGCTGTGCTAAGATCGAGTGTCTCTATCGGTGCTATTACTTCTAGCACCAACAATGGACCAAAGTTCAGAAAAGGACAGACCATAGTTTCAACCACCTATCCTGCACCGGTGAAGTCAATACCAGTGTAGTGAAACAGCAGACCAAACCATCAATCCAGTTAACCAAAAGCAAAGGCTTTCTGAAAGGTAAAGAAAGACTTTACCTATCAGAAGATGATTGGAATGTTGCAACTCCAAAATACAGGAAGAAACCATTTCATGTCATGCATCATGTGTTTAAGAAAAACCAACCAAGGGTCATTCCTAGATAGATGAAGCAACATAGGTTTCCTACTGCATATTGGAAAGTGAAAAAGGATGCAAATGCACCAAAAAGTAGAGAAAAGTATCGTAATACCTTCAAAGAGAAATATTAGAAGCTATTCTCGCCATGCCTTATACATATGAAGTTGATGACTTTAATTATCCAAAAGAAGATCATTTGGATATACACTTGGAGTAGGAGGCATGATCGCTATCAGTATGGACCCAAACAAGTGTTGGGTACCTAAACATAATTAATTTATTTTGTAGGATGTCCGGTACATAGAAAGTGGTTGTTCCGCACACATGTCGAGGAAGCAAGTGGATGGCTCAACGACTTTAAAGCTTTTGATGGACCCAAAGTCAACTTTGGAGGCAAAGAAAACCCTGGTAAAATTAAAGGGGAAGGCATAATGCTCAAAAATAATTTGAAGATTCAAAATGTGGCATATGTTAAAGGACTAAGCTTCAAGCTATTGAGTATCAGTCAGTTTTGTGACAAAGGCTACAATGTGCATTTCAACAATGAAGGATGCAAGGTGATTCACAGCCAAACCAACACTGTCGTTCTTGCAGGAAGAAGAGAAGACAACATGTATGTGGTGGATTAGAGAACAGCTAAAGCAAAAACATGAAGAAAATGGAGTACTGCACCCACTATCAGCAGCAGGGACTCCACAGCAGAATGGTGTAGCAGAAAGAAGAAACAGAACTCTCAAAGAATCAGTCAGAACAATGATTGCAGAAGTATGTTTTTCAAAGAGATTCAAATCAAGCAAACAAATCTTTGCATGCTATACTCAAAATAGATCAATCATCAACAAACATCATGGAAAAATTCCATATGAAATATGGAATGGAAGAAAACCTAATATCTTATATTTGCATATGTTTGGATCTAAATGCTTTGTGTTGAACATGAACCAGTTACACATTTTTGATGAAAAAGCTTATGAAGCAATCTTTATGGGATACTCAGACACCAACAAAGCATTTAGAGTGCTCAACAAAAGAACCCTGGTGATTGAAGAATCAATTCATGTAGTCTTTCATGAATCAAAAACAAATGGTGAAAGCTTTCAAGAACATGAAGAATCAGGACCAAGACAAGTCTACATGAATACAACAGTACCAGCCACCATTCTAAATCACAATCTTGGAAATCAAGATGAACCACTAGTCAATACAACAGAAGAGGTACCAGCACAAGAGTATGAAGCTAATACACAAGCTGAAGTTGTGGAAGCACCAAGTCAAGAACAACTTCAACCAGATCTCAACTGGCTAAGAGATCATCCTGAAGATCAAGTCATTGGAGACATTCACACAGGAGTCAGAACCAGAAGACAACTGGAGCATATGCTAACATGTTTTCTATCTCAGATAGAGCCCAAAACAATAGATGATGCAATCCAAGATGCTGATTGGATTACAACTATGCAAGAAGAACTAAATGAGTTTGAAAGAAATGAGGTCTGGGAACTTGTTGACATACGAACTTGTTGACAGACCAGACATAGCCAACATCATTGAATCAAAATGGGTATTCAGAAACAAGATGGATGAACAAGGAACAGTTGTTAGAAACAAAGCAAGGCTAGTTGCAAAGGCTACTCTCAAGGTAAGGAATAGATTATGATGAAACCTTTGCCCCAAAAGAGCAAGATTGGAAGCAATCTTTCTAGCCTTTGCAGCCCACAAAGACTTCAAAGTTTACCAAATGGATGTCAAGAGTGCATTTCTGAATGGACTTTTGGAAGAAGAAGTATATGTGGAACAACCTCCTGGTTTTCAACTCAAAAGGAAAGAAGATAACGTGTACAAGCTCAAAAAGGCACTTTATGGACTCAAACAGGAACCTAGAGCTTGGTATGAGACACTATCACAATTCCTGATCAAGAATGGATTCAACAAGGGAACTATAGATAAGACTCTTTTCAAATTAGAGGAAGGAACAAGTACATTTCTAGTACAAATCTATGTTGATGACATTATCATTGGATCAGAGGAGGAAAAGTTGTGTGAGAAATTTGCAAACCTAATGAAGAGCAAATTTCAGATGAGCATGATGGCAGAATTAAATTACTTCCTTGGGCTACAAGTAAAACAAATGAAAGATGGCATTTTCATAAATCAAGCCAAATACAAAGACCTAATTCACAAGTATGGTATGGACACAAGTGGCACATTAGATACACCAATGTGTGCAAAAGTCACTCTTAGAAAAGATGAAAGTGGAAAAGATGTTGATCAAAAAATATATAGAGGAATCATTGGATCCCTACTTTATCTAACTACAAGCAGACCTGATATAGCTTTTGCAGTAGGAGTGTGTGCAAGATTTCAAGCTCAACAAAAGGAATCACATCTTTTAGCAGCTAAAAGAATAATCAAATACCTGAAGAACTCCATCAATGTTGGAATTTGGTATTCAAAAGATGGAGGATTCAAATTGATATCATATTCAGACTCTGACTATGCTGGATGAAAGATAGATAGAAAAAGCACCTCTGGAACATGTCAGATGCTAGGCAGCAGACTAGTATCATGGTTTAGCAAAAAGCAAAACTCCATATCCACATCAACATCTGAAGCAGAATATATAGCAGTAGGTAGTCGTTGTGCTCAAGTACTATGGATCAGAAAACAGCTAAGGGATTATAGAATGGAGGAGAAGACAATTCCAATCATGTGTGACAACACAAGTGCAATATATATTACTGAAAATCCAGTATTATACTCAAGAACAAAGCACATTGATGTAAGACATCATTTCATCCGAGATCATGTTGAGAAAGGAGATGTCATACTAAGATACATACCTACTGAAGATCAATTGGCTGACATCTTCACAAAACCACTCAGTCGTGAAAGATTTAACAAGTTGAGAACTGAGTTGGGAATGATAGAAATCGACTAAGTACTAAGGAGCAGCTAATTGGAGTAATCAGCTAAGTAACTTCACCAGCTAATTCAACCTTTGCCATTACAGGAGATGTAGCAGGTAAGGCACTGGTACTCAGCGAGGTTAACTTCACCGATTGTTAGAACGATTATATACAACACACCATTGATGAAGTCACTACACCGGCTAAGTGACCATCCAAGGCACTCCACCGAAATATGAATTGGAGTCACCAGCAAACTAAAGTGTGAATCAATTCAACCTTATACACGTGGAAAATTAAGAAGTTATGGAGGATTATGCTGTGAAAGATTACACACGTGGAGATCAATTTACAATCATGGAGGTAACTATAATATTTTTGAATTACAAACGCCTCGATTCCGGGATCTATCATTACTTACCTTAATCCACTCCTCCACTATACTCAAATACCACAGTTTATATACAAAAAATCATGCCATTACGTCACAAAATCCTTACATATTCAACCACGTTCACACGACACAAATCATCCTATATAAACCACACTTAGAGATTTTTCAGAATTCTTTACGCTCTCTTGCAAATCATAAACCCTATTTTCTCACTGCAAAATCAAAGCTTTCTCTCAAATCTCAAACAATGGCCTCATCCTCTTCAACCTATCAAACTGGAAAATAGTATGAAAAATCAATTGCCACTGGGTCGTTCTTTCAAGATGAACACTACTTAAAGCTATGTGGAAATGACGAAGATGCACAAAAACTGGCAACTGGATACAAAAACCTAAGATTATCGACTTTTCTAAATCCTCCAATCACCGATATTTTCTATGAAAGTCTAATCTCTTTCTGGAAGACAGCAAAATATATCCCTGGGCTCCTTGCCGAAGCAGGTGACGAATGGGAGGAAGACAAAATTGTTGCATCTGTCAACGGCATAGAAGTAGTTATTACAGCGAAGGTAATTTGCAAACACCTCAAACTTTCAAATAAAGGTCAAGCAAAAGTGGTTCTTGTTCCACAAAACTTGGATGAATTCTGGGATACAATCGCTAAAACGGCAAACCCAGGCCCTAATAAATTCAACTGCCTTCGATCTGCCTTGAAGAAATCCTTCAATGAATTCAGTGCCTTAGTTGGAAAAACAATTGAAGGAAAGTTAGGGGAAAGCAATGCCATGACAGAGGTCAGAATGCGTCTTACAGGAATCATCTATCACAGTCTGGAGTTTAATTGGGCAACTTATTTCTTCCTGAGAATCAAAGAACAAATCCAGGGAGAGGCAATCGCTGCTAAAAAGGGATTAGCAGATGGAAGGAAGAAAAAGGGGATCTTCTGGGTAAAGAAATCATATGGAATTTAACTACACAATCTTTTGCAATGTTTGAAAGTACTAGTTGTCCAACTCCATAAGTTGCATGAATCCAAAACCATGTTTACCTATGTCAAACAGCAAAAGCAAGCAGGAGGAGGGAAGAGAAAGCAAACCACAAAACACACTTCTGGCCAAAGAAAGAAGCAAAAGGTTCAAAGAAATATGGACAAGGAAGATTTTTTAAAGTTAATTGATGAAGAAGAAGAAGATGATTCTAATGTAGCGGCAGATCAACCAGAGGCAGAAAGTGGAAGTGAGGATGAACAACCTCAAATGAGGAGGTTGCAGGAGACACTGAAGATGATGATGAAGAAACTCCAGAAGAATTGGCACAGCTGTCTACAAATGATATTGATAATCGAATTGCAGCATATCTTGAATGGAAGGAAGGTGATTCCAGAATTCAGCTTCAAGACTCAGAACGCATGCTTGCTGATGAGGCTTGGTTTTTTAATTTTCTTGGGATAACAATCCTGGTTGGTGTACTTGATGAGTCACCACTCTGGGATATGGTTGATGCAGCTAAAGCAAAGATACATCCACCCTCTGACAAGCAAAGTGATGAATCAGCTGATGAAAGTGATAACCATGATGATGATGATGGTGATGATCACAATGATGATGATGGTGCGGATCAAAATGGTGATGGAAATGATCCAAAGGATACTACTGATGGCCAAGACAAAGAGGATGAACAAATAGCTTATGCAATTGAGGATAACATTCTCTTAAGCTCTTTTCTACAAACACATGCATCATAAAAGCCAACCTCACCAGCTAAGACAACACATTAGCCACTATCTGTTGACATTCCGGCTGACCCTACAACAGTGTTGGACACTGGCTCAGCTGCTGTAACACCAGTCAAGGCAATTCCCAGCACAGAGCAAGGGGGAATAAGAGACAGTGCTACACCACAATTCACTTCCACTCAAGTCCTTGAAGAAGTAGAAGCTGGTGTAGATGTTACTCAACATAAAGAAAGAGACATGAAACATTACCAGAGCCAGCTGACATCTGTCACACACTTACTCAACTGAACACTGGTGTAACAAATGAGGCCTTTGAAAAGGCAGCAGATCGGCCGGCTGAGGAACTGGTTCATCAAGCCATGTATCTCAGATCCATGACTTCAGCATTTAAAGATGAAAGTCACTCCATTGAAAGAAGATTCCAGGTTGTTGCTGAGTATATTGATGCATAAAACATTGTTGTGCAACGTCAGGCCGACCTGATCAAACAGATGAATATCAATTTTACTCACAATTTCTCAGGACTACGACAACACATATCTCAGGAAAATCAAGCAATGGCCTCAGCACTTGGCACCAGGTTTGGCAGTGTAATCAGGAGGTTAAATGATCATGATGCCAGATTTACATCAATAGACTCCAAACTAGACACAGTGATTGGTACAGCCGAAGCTACAAAAAACATCTTGCTCCAACAAGGTATTGATACTGCCAAAAATAGGGAAAATGATAAGCCTGGAGGATCAACAGTTGACCCCCAAATTTTACAGAGGATCAGCTAAGAGCAAGGGACAGGGAACTGAGTATTCAAAATGAAGCTGAAGAGCAGCTAAGAAAGGCAAGAGAGGAGAGGGAAAATATGTCAAATGAACCCTGCATAGGTTTCCCTCATCCCATTCAAAGAAGAGATGATGATAGAGATAGATCAGGCAATCAAGAAAAGACTGGATCAAATCAAAGAAAGGAGATCAACAAGTCAACACAGAACTGTGCGAGTAGAGAGAAAAGAAGTTTCCCAACCCACGTAAAACATGTAAGAATATGAGGTCAAGTACGAGACAGGTAAGAGAATTCTTCAGAGTCCAAGAAGGTTTGTATCCAAACCAAACGCAAGATGAAGCATGGGCAGACTGGCTAAGCTATCAAGATGAAAAAAAAGAGAGTTGATATGGCCAAAATGTACAATGATGTTAAAAGACAACATGCATCTCTTAAGCAAAATGTTGGTACCAGCAGACCAAGTACCGCCATACCACTCTCTGCAAAAGGACCAGAAGATTTACCAACTGAGCCACAAGAAGATTTCAGCTACATGGTAAAATTCTTCAACCGTATGGGGAGAATGAACAAACAAGACCAATGGGATCTATACAAAAATCTCAAGTTTGCTGACTCACATATTGCTGAAGCTAGGGATAGACTTGAGAAATATTTTGGAGCACCTAGGGCAAATGAGACTATGCCTGATTTTAACAGACTCTTTGCCAAGAGAATATTTCATGGAGTCTCTGAGTACACTGCTATGGCATACTGGAAGTGGAAGTTCCTAGAAATTGATTGGAAAGATATAGAGGAGGTTCAGACCACAAAATTCAAGAGGTACAAA
Source organism: Gentiana macrophylla (assembly GCA_026214975.1). Lineage (NCBI taxonomy): Eukaryota > Viridiplantae > Streptophyta > Magnoliopsida > Gentianales > Gentianaceae > Gentiana > Gentiana macrophylla. The sequence goes on from CM047817.1 coordinate 90,809,884, forward strand.
GCTGAATTGAGCAAAATATAATTATTGTACTTTGAATATGTTTTGAACTAATATTTCCCACTTTCCTTGAATGGATGAATAAAATTGTTGAGTTTTATTCCAGTGTTTATTAAGAAAAATTTTGGTATACTTATGTTTAGGCTTATGAGTGTTTTGGCATCATCAAAAAGGGGGAAATTGTTGGGAACATTTTATTATGTTTTGATGATGGTCATACTAGCTGTTATAGCAAGCCTGAAATAAGTTAGAATTCTCTGTCAGATAAGTCTTTACTTAGAGTCCGACATGTTGTATAAGTTAATCTGAGACAAGTATTATACTAGTTGGTAGGGCCAATTGAGTAAGAACATATATTCGGCAGAGTGAAGCTAGTCAAGTACCAGCAGAGAAGCATGAAGACATTATGGTCTCACTTATAACCAAGGAAGTCTGTGATGACCTTGGATAAGTCTAAGTTACATTCCAAGTGATAAAACTTAATGTTTAAATATGGTGTACATTGATCTCACACAAATCAAGGATCAGTAAAGTACAAAGATTCTCCTGAACCTAAAAGAATAAAGGAAACAGTGAATCGGCAAAGTGAACTGCCTATCGGCTAAGTGAAGACAAAGCAGTGAAGGAAGATCAAAACGGCAAAGTCAAATAGTCACTTAGCTGTTCAGAGAACGGCCAAGTAAACCTTACTTGATCAGATTTTGAAATATGAAGAAGATACAGAGGATCTAGCATTAAATACACAATCAATAGAGGATCAATCAAGGACGGATTTTCTGATAAACGTTTGAAGAAAAATCCGATCACTGAAATCAAGGAGAATATAATTAAGGGGGAATCAAGAATAAAATCAAGGATTATTCCCCTCAATAATATAGCCAACGGACGGAAATTCAAATCAAGAATTATCAAGACTATAAATAGAAGGCATTGACAGACAAAAAGATAACAACACAAAACGATAAAATCTGAGCAAAAACTCTGTCAAAGTGAAAAGCCTTCTATTTGTGCTGAAAAAGAAACATCTAGCGATTTACTCAAAACTGAGAACTAAAATTCCAACCTCAAGCATTGAGTTTGATCAACAAGTTTTGTGAATCCAATTCACCTCTATCAAGCAACTGAATCAGAGCCATCTGAGAAGGAGTTGTGTGTGATAGCTGCTGAAAGATTTGTTCTCAAGGAGCAGTGAAAGAGACTGAGTCACTGAAGCTGTTGAAGCTAGGGAGTGATAGTCTTGAAGATTGTGAAGCTTGTGTAGTCAAGGACAATCAGGCTATTGTATCTGTGAAAACAATAGTGAATTCCTCCAATCATCACAGGAGAAGAGTGGATTAAGGGATTACACCACCCTGAACCACTATAAACCTTTGTGTCAATTTACCTTACTGCATTTATTTAATTGCTTATATTATATCTTATATCTGTGATTGCATAATCTACTTTGAAACAACATATTAAGAAGGGACTTATCCGCTGCCCAAAAGCTTTTAAATACAAGAAAAGTTTTTGAAACTCCACTATAGTCATTCACCCCCCCTCTGACTATAGTTTTACCCTTCTCTGAGACCAACTGTTTAGCTGCTGGTCCAAGTGTTATTCATTTGGGTAAACGAAATGCGGATGATGTAAATGACAAAAGATTGACAACCCGTCAGACTACTAAACAAACATGATATTTAACTGATGGGTCGCACGTAGTCAGTCTGTCAGGTGCTAATGTTGTGAGATGGACACCGTTGAAAAAATTTCTGGTAGAGTTGGAAATTAATTTAAGTAAGTAGTACGAACAATATCATCCACCCTCAATTACGATTCCCATGGGATACGCAGTTGGAGTACATTTTGTAGTTCAGGCAGACAAAAGGAGTGGTTCACATGTCTCCATGAGCAGTATAAAGAGTTAGACCGAGATGTATATTCTTTTGACTTCATTTTCATATTTATGAAATTTTCATTTTTCTGATTTCATTATCTCTAACTTTTTTTTGCATGCGTACAACATGTCGAGGCGTGTCTGGACCTTATACAACGGCAAATGGAACCACATCAAGAATGCTTTATACCAAATACGACCATTGCCTACTCTGATTTATCCTCCTTTTGCGGTCAGGGTCATGTAGATCAGAAAAAGACGCCAGACACAACGGAAATTCCAAATCATGTGATTGAGTGCGCCAAGAAATGGGATGCAAACACAGTGGTGCACATTCCCTGGGCCATTACTCGTGGTCACTAGGTAGCTGTCCAAGTGTCTATTCCCAAGTGGAGGATTATGGTGTTTGATTGTCTAGCGGGGAAATGATATAAGGCTGAAGTGAAGAGTTGTATTAGAGCATGGGGTGTTTCGTTGAGGAGAGTGTTGGAGATGGATGCTCATTTATGTGAACTCTCACAAATGTTTGATCCAAAGAAGCCTCCTTTTGAGGTCAGAGTAATATCAGCTGATCACGTACCACAAATGCCAATCCCGTAAGTGTTATAAACTTCAAACTATTTATCATATTATACATTTTACACTATTCTTATCCTTTGATAAAAAAATTGCATACTGTACAGGGCTGACTGTGGGGTATACGCGGTCAAGCACATTAAGCATTTGCTGCATAAAAAAAACTTTACTATGATCAAAGATGATAATATGCCTTTAATAAGACAGAAACTTTATGTCCAGGTACTTAATCAGTCCTTAGATCCTTAAACATGTAGGTATTTTTGGTGAATGTTGTTAGCTACTACTATTTTGGTGTATGTTGTTAGCTACTATTATTTTGGTGAATGTAATTTGTGTTGTATTTTGGTGAGTATTTAATCTAAAACCTTTTTGTTGAATTTACTTACATCATTTACTATATAACACTAATTACACACACTACTTTCATAAGTGTTCTTAACGGAGGATCTTGACATTTTTCTAATGATTCTCTCTATAGAGTTTCTACGGAGAATAATGGTTTCGGAAGGAGATCTTAAACATATGTGAAAAAAGGTATAAAAAAAGATTGATTCCAATTAATAACTTAATACAATCATTACTACAATCTATTAATAACTTACTACAATCCATTAATACGTTACACAACAACGATCCATTCTAATATCACCATAACAAAACAATGACTTGCTACCGGTATTGCGTGCAACTAGCTCTGTTATCTCCTGGATGTTTGCAGTTACTACATACATTCTGATGGCCTGGACGTTCCCATTCAGAAGGGATTCTAGTGGTATTAATTCTACCTCTTCTTGGAGACCCACTAGCATCAAGCTCATATCTCATATTAGGCGCTCCGACTATCATGTTTCTTACCGCCTCCGAAACATCCCAACACTCCCTGTTAGGAACTAGATATATGCTACCCATGTAAATCTGCTTGAAACATTCAGCTCTATAATATGGCGAACAGAGTTCGGGTGGACTAATTTCGCTTGTTGTCGCAAATTTGTTATAGCATGCGTACATGGTATTTCCATTCCCTGAAAAACAAAGCAATAACAAGTCCTTTTCAGTAGATTTACCACCCCATGACATGAACCTCAAACTCGTCGGGTTAATAGGCTTAACCTCGAACTTCCTTCTCACGAGTAGTATTTGAAGCCACTATTGCATCGATCTCTGGTGCTAACACAATCGCACAATCAAGCGCTTTCGCTGCCTTTCATTATACCATCTCTGCAGTAGTTCTAATGAATTCCAAGAGGCTAGAACGGGCCAATGACGAGCTCCTCTAATCGCACGATTGAAACTTTCAAGCAGAATTGCTTATCATTAAGGCATATCTTTCCTAGGAAATTCGCACGCGCGCCACCGCTTAACACCTATTTCTTCTAGTTTTAGATATGCGTCAAGACATGTGCCTTGATCAGGGGCATACTGGAGAAATTTGGCCTTCGAGAATGCATAGGCTTCTTGGTGGAATGTGTCTTCACAAAAACAGTAATCCTTCCATTTTTTGATAGATTGCCCTTTAAATGATGATAGAAAACACCGTGATATGCTTCGGGAAATACCTGACCAACCGCATTTCTAATAGCCTTGTGTCTTTCAGATATAAAGCTCAAATTTTCATCATGAATACCTCCAATGGCCACCCTCAATTGTCTCATGAAATACACCCATGAATAATTGCATTCTTTTTCAGCAATACTGAAGGCAAGCTACAGGGAATAGGTGGTCACCGGCATCTACAGCAACAGCAATAAATAGTTGCCCTGAGAAACGGGTTTTTAGATGATTGGCGTCTACACACAAAATAGGTCGACAATACTTAAACCCACGATGACTTGCTCCCAAATACATGAAACAACTACCAAACCTTCCCAGATTATCAAGCTGAAAGTCAACTTGGGTCCCTTCATTGGCCTTACGCAACATCCACAAGTAGGAGGGTAACACATTGTAACACTCCGTCGGTGAACCCTTAACCATCATTCTCATCATCTCATGAGCTCGGTATGCTTGGTCATAAATCAATTGTACACTGTAAGTTGTGAGAATGTCCTCTATAATATGTCTGAGTTTATACTCATTTCCGATTTCTTCCGTTTTCTGACTTAGCAGACTCACAATAACAATAGGTGTTGCTTGTCGATTGTCATTATCCACATTCTGAGAGGCACAAGTATGCACATCATTCAACGTTGTGATAAAAAAATGTACGCGAGACATTTGTATGCAGATCTTTCACCTTCACCCTTTTCGTCTTTACATGCCATTTGCATGTATTGTTAAGACATTTGTAACACAATCAACATGTGTCCAACCTACCCAAGCTCATCTGAAAATTATTGGCAAGCGCATACGATTTTATTTTCAAATTAAAATCTTCTTTCGAATCATATTTCTTCCCAATGAACAATTCGTTCACGTCATTCATATGTAACGTACCGGTGGATAAACACTTCAGTAAATCATCATCTTCAAATGTGAGAATCCTCCATGAATAATCTTCTCGTACACTTGCCCTAGCATTGGCACCCTGATTATTATTGTCATCCCTGCCGGTTTGATCGGTTTTAATATCATGTGCAAACGGAGAAGCCAAAAAACTAGTGACTGATCCACCAAACAAATTATATGGCTGTTGGATAGGTGCAGCACGACTACTTGAAGGTTGGTTAGGAGGATACTGAAACGGATGGTGTGATTGGCTATTTATAACATTATAACTTGAAGGACCGAATTCAAACGGAGCAGAGTATTCACCAACCATTTCAACACGAACAAGACTACTTGAAGGTTGATTTGAAAGATTATGACTTGGTCTGACTGGTTGATACTGAAACGGTTGGTCCGAAGCTTCACCAAGCCTTTGTGTAGAAACATGGTTTTCAAACCCACTACATCCATACTGTTGCTCGAACAGATTAAAATTTGGATCTTTAGCAAGTTCTTGTACCGGAGAAGGGAAATTTTCAAGACTATAATCTGAATTATTGTTATCATCCGGGGCATTGCAATCTTGATTTAAATCATTGCCATCATCCTCAATTATCGGTACATTTTTACTGTCAGAGGCCGCTTCGATGTAACCCTTTAGTGTCTCGTCATCTAAGATATCATTAGGTGGTATATTCTCCACACTACAATAAGTAAACAAAGCTTTTATGCCGAGCTTTGAATCAGACCGATCAATACCAAGCCTCACATGCAATTTATCTAACAACGCATTCAATCTTATGTTCTTTGGGACAAATAATGACAACATCGATCCATTTACATGATTGCACCGGTTATAGAGAGGATCGTATGTAAATTTGTCGTTGAACGAGACAACAATCTTAGTGTTGCGATTATCTGTTTTAAAAAACTCAAATTCAAGTCATTATTAACTCATTCAATATCAACTTAGATAACAACTTAAAATGCATTATAGACATTCAATATAGTAATTCAAAACCCTACATAAACAAATTCATCATAAATAGAAACAAAACATACTTACACTAAGCCCTACTGAGCCCTAAAGAATAACACTAAGAAAACACATAAACACACTACTTAGATGTATAAACATCACATAAAAAAAATACTTAAAACAAACATTTCGGTTAAATACATATCATTACCACAATATAAATAACATAATCACATTGAGCACTTGAATTAAGACACATTACATAGCAAAAACTTAGCCATTTGAGCACTTTAATGATAAAGAAGTGGTTAGAAAATTGAGATTAACTTGAAAGACTTTGAAGGAATGAGATAAATGGCTCGTTCATGTGGTGTATATTGAACAAGTACCTGTACAACAACCTTAATTGCCATCTACCACTTCCAAACAGAGAGAAATGCACTTTAAACATAGAAACACTACGTTTGAATCTACGTTTAAACGTAGAGAAATGCACTTTAATTGAATCTACTAACATCATAATTTAACTACTACGTTTGAATTTCCTTACGTTTAAACGTAAGGATCCTTACGTTTATCTTATTTTCTATGTCAGAAAAGGCATGACCTGATTTGCAAGTCACGGGTCTGACACGACCTGATTTTTCAATTTCTATTTTTTTAACCCTAGACTCGTTTGACCCGCTTTTAACCCGTCCAATTTAAACCTAGAAACTCTGAAACCCGAGTTCATTTCTCTATTTCCATCATTTTTGTAAAACCTAATTTCCATATATTCTCTCTAGCTGCTCCTTCGAATATCCAAATCTCTAACCATTTTTGAAGAATTATTCTAAATCCCTAGATTACCGGCCTCACCTGTTCATCTCCATGGCCTTTCTGTTGCTTATCTATTCGTATATCAGATATTCATGGTGTATTTCTCTGAATCGTTGCTAATCTCTTTGAGTTATACGGGTGTTGGCCTCTCTATCCTCTAGTTTATGACTCAATCGCATTGCGTTTTTTTTTTCTAAAAACGTGATAGCTTGAGTGTTTGAGAGAAAATCGGTGAAACCATTTTGATCCCTGTCTGATTTCTGATGGGAGTCAAATTGTAGTGTATTTCTTATATGAGATTACCTATTTTTACGAGTTATTCATGGTTATTTTGGGCTATTATGGGTAGGATATGAACGATATTCACTTATATGCATGTTTCGAGACTAAAGGCGTTTTCGTCCTAAAAACTCGTGTTTTATGTGGATTTCATTACGTTTCTGTCAATGTATATTATGCCTTGGTGTTCGTGTCTTTGTTTTTAGGCTTATATTGATGTATAATCTTGAGAATAAGGAAGAGAGTCTTGAGAAAGAACGAGATTTGGGGCCAAGGAGGAGAAAAGAGTGAAGAATCATTGATGAAATATGAACCAGTCACTTCAGGGGCATTTTGGTCACACCTGGAGACACTTTCAGGAAGCGTTGTCTTCATGAAAGTTGTAGTTAATTGAACGAGCTTTCCAACTCATCTTGAATCGTTCAAATTGGAGCTCTACACAAGACGTTATTGCTGATTTACTGAAGATAGGATCCAAACGAGCGTTTACGGAGCTAATTTACATACAGCGTGTTGGCTTTTCTGGCAGACGGGCGTTTGCCTTGTCTCAGACGCCCGTTCGCGGTCGGGATGCGGCAAAAACCTATAAAAACCCCTTTTTTCCGTCCTATATGATATCTATTCGATCCTGGACGACTTTGGGCATCTTAGGGGCGATTTTAGGGCGGTTTTTGAGTAGTTTAAACACCCTTCGATCCCCATATTCCATAGATTAATTCCATTGATTCTACATACTTTTATTAGATTAAATTTCTGTTTCAACACCAAAGATTCGACTTTTAGCGCAAAGACTTTACTCAATATTCAAGGTTTGATTTTTATGATGATTATGCTTTCGTTTATTATTGTTCTTAGTATAATTTCCTTTAATTACTTCATTGTTAGTATGTTTATGAGTTGCTAAAGTAGTTGTGTAGCCAAATTATGTGAAAACGGGTGAAAATCCCAAAAGGGGATGAGATGGGAGTTGTGTAGTGCTTAATTAAACGTTTGTATGATGAATTCATGTTCTAAAACTTGTTTTGATTGTTTTAATAGCTTTGAATGAGATTGACAACCTTGTTCACTGTTACACACACATCGAGCTTATATATGTATTTTGCGGCGAGGTGTGGGATACGGGTATTAGAATCACTAGACATAGCCTTGATTGTTAGATTGACAACCTAGCTAGACGTTAGGACTATGCCTATGTGAGGTTCTTATCAGTTCCCGAGCGGCTCATTATTCTGGTCAACCATGTTAGGCGAGTTAGCTTTCTAAAAGGAGGGTTAATAAGCCTAGTATAGGGGGTTAAGCGAGAGTTTTTCAGACCTTAACGCAAGAATAAGGAGTTGACACCCGTGGATGTCATATAAACTGATTTGGATAGGTAGGTCGGTTAAGACACACTCCTTGTCAAGTCTTTCCTGTGGGGTAAAAGTAACCTATTGGATCATAGTTCGGCTATGCCTTTTAATCACCTAGATAAATCCATTAGAATAATATTTATTTTCTGCATTAGCTATAATACTTTTCACTTAATATTGACCTGAACCAAGTTTAGACGTCGACTTTGGTACTTCACTGTTACTCCCTGTGGATTCGACCTTGAAACCACTATACTACCGTTGACCCGATACTCTGTCGGTTAAGGTTAGCGGTTAAGTATTTTTCTATCAATTTCTGTTTTGATTTTATAGAATTTCTACCATTAACATCTCTGATCTACAGAATAATATGATAAAAACGGTTCATCTGCCTTGGTCTTGGACAAAACGAGCTATTAAAGATAAGATTCAGGGATTTGGCCACCCTGAATCCACAGAATCTGTGAAAGGTCCATGCTGAAAGATCGGAGCCTTGATAGTTCATCTCTCATACTGAGTTCTATGCCGGTTTGACTCTTGTATAATATCTTGACCCGATTACTTTCTGCAATTCGTCTAACCACGGTTTTAATACCCTGTGAGGTCTAGTCTAGAGTCCAATAAACCTACTTCAGTTCAATGATGGGTCAATCATGCCTGGTTGGATTGTCGGTTTAAATAGCATGATTAGACCAGCTCAGTGTTTGGTTTTAGGCGTCATAGTCAAACTCTGAGTCAAAATATTTTTGATTCAACACTGAACCTTATATGGTACATGTATAAAATTTTGGGGCGTTTATTTAAGAAGGCCAGCCAAAGGATGTATTCATTTAAAAGGGTCTGGTTTATATTGAATCATTTACGAGGGATTGTTATAATAAGAGGGGCCCACTTCATTCCCGTTAGCTTGGCATCCAACTGTTGCCGTTATCTGAATGGGAATATATATATTTATTTTTAAAAAAATCTTTTTATTTTCTTTATTTTTAAATGGGAATTCATGGGACCCACCCACAATAATCGGGTAACCAATTCCCGGTCCAATTATGGGAATACTGATCTTCTTCCCCATTTCACTCCTCTTCTTCCCAAATTATCTTGATTCCCAATTCTATCAATTCAGCTACAAATTCGAGATTCCAACTACAATTCGACATCATTCCAACTACAATTCGAGATCCCACTGTAATTCCATCCCCCATTTCATATCTTCTTCAAGCTTTAAGTTTAATTCTTCATTCAATCGTGCAAACCCATATCTGGTGAACCTATTCACACTGATCCATATCTTGCTAATTCAACTTGCTGCTGCTCGTAGATTTCACGCCATTACACAGAGTGAGTGTTTATATAGCCTTTAAATTGTTTCACCTTAGTTAATTGAGCCTGTAATAAGAGGCAAATATATGTCCGCTTGTCGGATCTATGGAGATTGTAGTTATTTGAGGTTAATTTGTTTTGATTAGTTGTAAATGGATAAGATTAGTTGCTTATATGTCAGTTTCGGGGATTGTGGGTTTTGGTTAGTTGCAAATTACTCAATCCAAAATTGATAAGATTAGTTGCTAATAGTATCTTCGTCTTTCTCCTTAGGTAATCAATTCTTCATTATAACTTAAACAGTATGCTTTATATCCATCTTTATGTTACATATACAGTTTTGTTATGTTTTTTTAGAGATTAATACAAATTAATTGATTATGGTAACGGGTCCTTTTGGAGTAATGGATGATGTATGGATATATGTTTGTTATCCGGTTGAGTTTATAGAAGAAGATAGCGATGGTAAATGGGAATGGAAGTATGTTGGTGTAGGAAAAGAAAATTGAGGGCAATCATGATTAAGTAAAAACATATCCTTTGCAGAGTTGTACGATAAGGTGGTCAATGAGTTGGGGATTGATACAAAGCGGAAAAAATAGAAATGCAATGTGTTGTGCCAAGTAACATCAAACTTTCCCATGCACCACCGATGGTGATTGATTCGGATAGTAGTGTGAAGTGATTAGTATCTTTTACGAAAAAACATACGTAGTATTAGCCTCATTGATAAAGATGATAGAAATGATGGTTTGAATGGTGTGGAGAATGATGGTTTGAATGGTGTGGAGAAGGAAAAGTTGAATGGTGTGGAGAAGGAAAAGTTGAAAGGTGGGGAGAATGTGGACAACTGTGAAAGCCCGACTATGACTGAAAATTGTGAAATGATTGATGCTTATGTTGATGAAGAATGTAATGTGGAAGTTAATAGAGATGATCCGTTATTGTCAAATGGAGTGGTGATGTGACTTTGGAACCATTCGAGAAGCGTTATGTTGATGAGCCTCCAAATGAAGAATCAGAAACATCTGAAAGTGTAGATGATGATGTGGAAATGGGTAGGATACCTGAAAGTGTATATGATGATGTGGAAACGGGTAGGATACCTGAAAGTGTAGATGATGACATGGAAATGAGTGCACCGAAACAAAATTCAGTTCCTGACAAAATTAGCGGTGGGAGTGATGTTGATCCTAATGTACCACTAGAGAGGATCCCTGACAGTGAAGATATTCATGTTCATGACGTGTTTGAAACAAAGGACTTATTGAAACAAGCGTTAGAGAAGTTGGCCGTGAAATATCACTTCGAATTTAACGGAAAAATCATCCAAAGCCATTTATGCCATGAATTGTAATGATAGAGCTTGTAAATGGCATATGCGAGCAACAAGGATAGGAGCAACAAGGAAAGGAGAAACAGGGATGGTAGAAGGGTCGGAAAAGTTTGAAGTGCGAATTTACAAGAAGTTACATACTTGTTCTCTCACTGTTCGGAACAAAGATCATACTAACGCATCCTACACTTTCAAAGCAAAGGAGTTTTTTCATAGCTTTACGGATCCGAAACATGAATTTTTACCACAAAATGCAATTGTAGAATTTCGTCGGATCTATGGATACACCATAAGCTATCCAAAGGCATGGATGGCAAAAAACTATGCAATGGAAATGTTAACGGGTAATCCAAGTGAAAATTATCTTTGGATTGCGAAGTATTTTCATATGTTGAAGATGAGTAATCCGTAAATCGTATTTGAGATATCCACCAATAAAAGCAGTGAATTCAAATATTGTTTTGTTTGCCTTGGCGGAACAAAAAGAGCATTTCGATTAAATTTGTTGCGCCCTGTTGTTGTTGTGGATGGAACCTTTTGAGCTCGGTATACAAAGGTGTTTTACTAATGGCGCTATGTGAAGATGCAAATAAGCAAGTGTATCCTATGGCGTAGGCAATTGTTGATTCGTAAAATAATGCATCATGGAAATGGTTTTTTTGATGAGTTGAAAAAATCATCGGGGACACGAAAGAGCTCGTTATAGTTTACGATCGTCTTTGAAAGCATAAAGCACGGAATGAAGACAGTGTTTAAGAACGCTGTTCATGGACATTGTATGTTTCACATGAATTAATTTGCAAACTCAATTTCCACGACATGATATCAGATGCTTGTTCGAAAGGACTGCACAGGCGTATCGAAAGAATGAATTTACAGCTTTGTTTGATGCCTTATGTAGCAAAACGCATGATGAACCACCACCATGCGCAGGAAAAAGAAAAAAAGACGATTAGAGAATATTTGGTTGAAGAAGATTTTCATTATTGGGCAAGGGCATGGTTTAAAGCTAAGAGGTACAACCTCATGACGTCAAACACTGCTGAGTCATTTAACAGTAAGCTAAAAAAAGCTCAAGAATTAAGTGTGATTGGTTTGCTCGAACGTATCCGTGAGATAATGCAAGAATGGTTTGCTAAGAGACATCGTCTTGCCATGGCTTGTACGACTCCTCTAACCCCTGAAATGGTTTGTATAATGCTTGAGAAATACAAGGCAGCTTTGGGTTTAGAATGTGACGAAGTTCAAAACCCTGTTTATAGTGTTCGTGAAGGTGTGAAAAGCCATATTGTGAACGTGCTAAATAATACATGTTCATGTGAAGAATTTGAGGCACACCTATTTCCATGTAGACATGCAATTGCTGCGATAAAGATGCATGGAACAAAAGGGTATAATCATTGTAGCGGTCATTACACAACGGAATGTTGGAGGTTGTTATATTCTCAAGCTATTTATCCTTTGACGAATAAAGATGAAGTTTCTTTCCCTAATAATGTGCTTTCTAAGAAGGTTTTACCCCCATTGGGAATGAAGAGGCGGTGGTAGACCCCAAAAGAAGAGGAAGAAATGCATGGAGAAGCACAAGAGAAGAGGAGAATTCTTGATAGTGTTGACTAATGGGGTAAAGAGTATAATTAATTAACTTGCAAGGTGTATTTCCTAATGTTTTATTGTTGATCATGTTGTAATAAGTGTTGAATTGAATTCCTGGATATTGATGTGTTGGATAATTATGTATTGGATATTTGTGTTGTGATGTTGGAGAATAATGTGTTGGATACTTTATGTATTGGATATTTATGTATTGTGATGTTTCTTTGGTTGTATTTGCTTGTTAAACTACTGCTGAATATTTAAGGGTTGTGAAAAACTACGGTTTCAGCAACCTTAAATATGAAAATATGCAGTTATAAAATCAAGCATTATCAATATATGTTAAGTTATAACAACAATTATGTGATATACAAGATGGACTCATATATGTCCATAACTTTATAAGTTATAACAATACACATTGCAAAATCAGAAACATTGCAAAATCAACATTGAGTTGATCATAAATGAGATGCAAACTATAGAAAGTTCAAGACAACCTTAAATATGAAACAAAAGATAACACAACAAATCAATGGCTTTCTTGAAAATGCTTCAAGACTCTTCTTTAAGATAATCATTTCGGTCTCAGTTCTTGTAAATCTCTCATTATTAATAGTTTGAATGTCGATGAATCTTCTGAATTAACCACATCATATATTGGTCAAGCCATTCGAATGTGTCACAATGATTTTCTGTCATTACAATCAAGAATTTCAAAGGATAAATAAGCAATGAAGGGTTGAGTTGTATGTATACGTAAAAACAGATTCCAATTATACCGCAATTCTGTATTTTATACACGCAATTCAAAAAAAAACATAGATTTAGTTTTATATACGCAATTATAAGTTACGTTGAGTTTGCATCCGCAATCCTTAATTTTCGTAAATCCATTGCATAAATTTTCCTGAAATCAATTGCATAAATCCTAACCCAAAAATCAAACACCAAAAACAAGTATATTCAAAAATCAAGTCATTGTATTCACAGGAAAGCAGAACACAAATCCTTAATATTCATAGAAACAATAGGCAAAATCCATCCAAGAAGTCGTGAATTTCCTTCATTCGAATTAAACACCAACTCTAGTTTAATGAAACAAATTCGAATTAAACACCAACCCTAGTTTTAGGAAACAAATTACCTTCATTTGATTCTAGCAAGATTTGCGTGAAGTACGGGTGGAGGAATTGAGGGATTTCCGGTGGATGTGGTTTGTGAGGGAGAAAGAGTGAGAATGGAAAAGTATGTTTGACCAATTTACCCGGTTTTGAAAAGGAAGCCAAGATTTTGCCGGAAAATCAAAAAAAATTGGGTTGTTATGGAGAAATTTCCGGCGGGAATATTGGGAGAGATTTCAGGCGGGAAAAATTGGGTTTTTTTTAAACACATAGAAAAATATATAATAATAATAATAATAATAATAATAATAATAATAATAATAATATTAATATTAATAATAATAATAATAATAATTTTTAATAAATAAAAACACATAGAAAAGTTATACGCTTGTTCTTAGGTTTGACTCTCACTGATCCATATACTGAATCATACGGTTGTTGTTAGGTTTGACTGTCACTGATCCATACACTGAATCATTCTGGTTGTTGTTAGGTTTGACTCTCCCTGATCCATACCCTGAATCATACGGTTGTTGTTAGGTTTGACTCACACTGATCCATACACTGAATCATACGGTTGTTGTTAGGTTTGACTCTCACTGATCCATACACTGAATCATACGATTGTTGTTAGGTTTGACTGCCACCTTTGAATCATCTTTGGTTGTTCTTAGGTCCGATCATCTTCGATCCATACACCGAATCATACGGTTGTTCTTAGGTTTGACTGTCACTGAATCACACGGTTGTTGTTAGGTTTGACTCTCACTGATCCATACACTGAATCATACGGTTTTTCTTAGGTTTGACTCTCATTGATCCATACACTGAATCATATGCTTGTTATTAGGTTTGACTCTCACTAATCCATACACTGAATCATACGGTTGTTGTTGTTAATTTTAATTTTAATTTTAAATATTGTCATTGATAACAATCTTTAATTTATTTCTCGATTCGACTCGACTCGTTATTACTCGATTTGATTCTTTCCCACTATAAAAGGTACACAAGGGATAAGCAAACATCTTTCCCACTCGATTCGGCTTGGATTACCCTAATTTCGGCGGTGGCTAGCAAAGATCATATCCGGATCCAATTTTCGTGGCAAGCTTCATCTCCAAATCCATTCTACTTGAACCATGAACGGTAATTTGTTAAGTGTCATATTTTTTATTTTTCGATAATTATAGTAATTGGTTTGGATTAAAACCAGATTTCGTTGCTTGTCACGTCTCCATGTCAAATTGTTTACGATGAAGGGTGAATTTTTCTAAATTGAAAAACTCTAAAGTGTAAACTGGTTTCTAATGTTTGGTTTGGTAAACACAGTGAATTTTAAGCACGTTTGGTTTGGTAAACACGGTGAATTTCAAGCACTAAGCATCGATTCGATCCTTAATGTTTTACGATGAAGGGTAAATTTTGCTTTGTTTGAAAGTGTGTGTTTCTTTGTGTGTTTGATTATTAAATTGAGTGATATACAGTGAATTTGAGTGATATACTGTGAAATTGAGTGATATCATTGATGTTTCTTCTCGGTTTTTCTCCACATGTGTAAACAATGTATCTAATTTAGTTGATTGTGATAAAAATCTGGGTTAACAATTTAATGATTCTGATGAAGGATTGGTGGCTATTAACGAGAATCGTGTATTGAGTATTGAGGAGGTTGAAGATCTTCAACGCCAGGAATATGAAGAGATGATGAACGACGTTAAGGAACTTGAAGATCATCAACGTAAAGAATACGAAGAGATGATTAAGGAAATGGTGGATTTTGAGGAACTAATGAAAATGTCCATTGAAATGGAAGAGGAAGAAAAAGAAAGGCAAAGGCCCGCACAATATCGGGATTACTATGATTCCTGTGGAAATGAAGTCGACTCTTCGGACTCCGAAGGTGTAATCATTTTTTAACAAAAATGTGTAATGTAAACATTAATGTAATTTTGTTGTTTAATGTGTTAATTTGTGTAATTTTTAATGTAAATATGAATTGTTATCCTTGCTTATAATCGTTCACGGCGTGTTATTAGCATTGTTGTTATTATCAATTTTGTGTTATCAGAATCATGAAATGATAAATTGATGTGCAGACAAACATAATAATGAACTCCAATGATGAACCAATTTGTAGTTACAAGATAACAACCAGAATGAGTAAAGTACCATACTAAAGACACCATATAAAAATAGATACATAATTCATAAATAGATTACAAATAGATATTATTCTAATTGATTATGCATACATATCGAAATAGATATTTCATACATATAGAATTTCATACATAATATAATTCCTATAAATAGATATATAATTCAAACCATTTCATTAGATTCTTCATCTGATAAATGCCATGGCAAGTCTCCAATGTATGGTTTCAAAAGCGAACTTCGTTTCTTTTTCTTTGGTGTTCTCCTTCCGATCTGAAGTGGTGTTAGAGAGACGTTTCCATGCCCTGGCCATACCATGAGATCATGATATACCATGGCATATGATGTTGCAACAGCGATTTTATAAGCGTCATTCAGTAAAGGAGTTGTTTCATAAATCTTTGCGCATAGTTGATTGACTTTTGCCTGCATTTTGTCCATATCACGATCATGTTTTTCACCCATTGCCCGTGTTCCGCTGTCTTCAATTGTTCAATCTCCTTTCTAACATGCTAACTCGATTTTCCATGTTTGTTGATTGTTATGTTTTCTTTCGAATTGTTTGCAAGTTAATTGATGTCTTTACTTATTTATACACTAGGCATACCTCTTTAGTTAAGTTGCGTCTCTTCGTGTGAACAGTCGTGTCTCTTCATTAAGATTTGTGTTAAATAATGAGTCCGTGTATTAATAATAATGAGAATAGTGATGATCAGTCCGTGTATTTATAATAATGAGAAATGTTCAAGAGTCCGTGTAAAATTGAAGTGTCGTCCTGTCGTGTCGTTTCGTGTCGTATTGCATAATGTACATTACTTGGACCAATAAATAAGGTGAATAATACGTACTACCTCCGTCCCATAAAAAGTGTCCTTTTTTTAGTTTCACACAAATTAAGAAACGTAATTAATGTGTTGTGTTATACTACCTCCGTCCCGAAAAAAGTGTCCACATTTGAAAAAAAAATTGTCCCACAAAAAGTGTCATTTTTCAATTCCAATGCATCATTTAATGTTTTTTTTTCCAAATATACCCTTCTTCTAAAATTACTCATTCTTCACCTTTTCTAATCCCAAAACAATCATTTACTACTAGTACTACTACCTAGGCACAAAGAAGCTGAAAATTTGTGGAAAAGAAAAGTGAATAAGGCTGTCAAGCTTTTTTAACCATGTGAAAAGTCTCTATTATAATAAATGCATCTTTATCTCAATACACATACATTAAGTGAAGAAAACTCATTAATAAAGGTATATGTGTCCATCTGCTAAAAGAAAGAACACATTAATTGAGTTTCTTAATCTGTGTGTACCACAAAAAGTGGACACTTTTTATGGGACGGAGGTAGTAGTAGTATATTGACATTTTAGCCTTCACTTTTAAAAAATGCTTGTATTGGAATGTGAAATGGGTGCCCTAAATAAATGTTGGACTAAGTATACTTTTGGAAAATAAGCATACTTTTGGAAAATAAGCATTAAGGTTTGACCTTGTGGGTTCATAATATTGACTATACCTCCCCTATTCAAGACAGTCTCACCATGTTTATGCTTTGACTCCGTAGATATAAAGCCTTTGGTTGGAGATATCGAGTCTTCCATTTTACAACAACACAATTCATAAAATTCATGTCCACTTAGGTTACTAACCAAATTCATAAAGTTCATAAAATTCGGATTACAAAACCATAACATTCATAAAATTCGGATTACAAAACAATCACTTAGCGTAACCAAGAAACGGAACAACATCCACTAATTACCTTTTCTTATCGTAACCAAGAAACGGAACACATCGTCGGTGCTATGTTGATAGAAGCTAAAAACGAGTTCATCCCCAGCAATCACTTGGTTGTCATCATAAAAGAACCGCATTCCTTTTATCCGGACTCGCTTATTCCCCTTAGTCGTAGCATCAGTCCTAGCATAACACCAATTACGCCCAGCAACACGCACACCCACACGCCTATTTTTTAGCAATCCTTTTGCTCTTGCAAAAGTGATTGGGACATTCTGAAAAAACCGGAAAAATAAAATTTACCATTATGAACTAAAAAACGTGATAAATCACTATCAATCAAATTCAAAAAACAACTATCAATCCGATAACACCGTACCACATAGCCACAGGATAAATCTGTAGAGGTTATAATCTTAGTGAACGAATTATCACCGCCATCTAACTCGAGATCTTCATCACTACTGCTGTCACTGCTTATAATGTGGACTTTTGGTTACGAGAACAGACAATCTCATTGCTTTGCTATCACTATCCGCCATTGCACCTAGCATAAGAAGGAGAAATGAAATGAATGATCACTTTCCGTCCCTTTTTGGAAATTTTACTGAAGAAATTCACTAGATCGAATCATCCAAAAGCAATTTCAAAAACCCTAAAAATAACAAACCACATACCTGCACCGCCTACCTTCTCTGAAAATTTCGATATGAAGGTATGAAGAAACAAGAAGAAAGTGAAGAGTTATGATGGGGTGGCAGGCAATAAATGGGGAGGGAATTGAACTGTGGGCAAGTGAACAACCGTCTACTCTTATTTTGGAATTAAATAGTAAACCTACCCCCCCCTCCTACCATTTACTTAAAATAAAAAAACTAGAAATGAATATTGTATTGTAATTGATACACAATGACAATAGATTACAAATACATATTGTACTTGATTTTACAAATAAGTACTTCTAATCTATTAAAAAAAACATGAAACCCTAATTTTCCCATAAATAAATAACAATCTAAAAAATCACATAAAATCACTTAAACTAAAACCCTAATGTTTACTCCTCCGCCTTGATATATATTAGAGATGTAGATATGCAATATGCTAAGTTAATAATGCTTTTCTTATATTTGACGAATGTGCTAACCGTGGCATAAAAAACATAAAACCCTAATATATCCCATAAACACATTACAATCAAACAAAAATCACATAAAATAACATATATCCTATTAACACATTTAAATTATATCGTCTATAGAGCCTCAAATTTTGTGTCAAATATATAGTATACATACTATATATTTTTAGGCTTTTTAATACTATATAACATTTTTTTAGTTTTTCTCTTAAAAAGTTTAGATTTATACTATGTAAGCTTGTAGTAATCTCATAAATTGATATTTTGAGATGTATACTATGTAAGCTTGTACTAATCTCATAAATGGATATTTTGAAAAGTTATATAGTATTACCTATAATAGCTCTTTTTTTGTTACTCATTTTTCGGTGGACAACAATTTTTTTGTACTTACGTAAATAAACCAAAACCCTAATGTCCATAAGCAAATTACCCTAATGTCCATAAACAAATTACACATCAGAAAAACAAAATTTCGAGTAGGAGAAAGACATATTGTTGCAAATTAAAACTAAATCGAATTGAAAAAGAATTGGAATTGAACAAGAGATAAACTGGAAAACTAGTTCATCAAGAACATGATGAACATATACTATGGTTTTAATTACTTATGTTGTAGGCAGCAGCATAAGTAGAATTATATATATTACATATCTGCAATTTCAGTCCAAAATAACATTAAATTACGCCCTCTTTCAAATCATATACGCCTTGAGATCAATGTTGATCAACAAACCTTTTTTCAAGACTTCATTACTCAATAGCAATATATTTGTAATGGAACCTCCACATTTATTCATAAAGACAAACAAAAAAAGTGTAACATTTCCTCCCTTCATATATTCCATAATATTGTATTGTAAGCACCATTGTAGTTGTAATACAAAATCCAAAACTTACTTCATTCAAACTTTTTCGTTTTCCCTGGATTTTTCAATTCTAAGACACAAATCCCCTTTTGAAATAGTGAAACCAAATTTTTTCTCTTGTACGCAAAAAATCAAATCATTTAGCACAAAAATCAACAAATCTAGAAATGAAGGATCAAAAATAAAACCATTTAAAATTATCAGCAAACCAAATCACTTGCAATTAGCAAACAAGTTCCAAAGAATTTCGAAAGAGATTGTTATGAACACAATCTGTAAATAGCCGTAGGATTCTCTAAGTTGCTAATGGGAGTTAGTTAGAGCTGTAATAGTTAGTTGGAGTTTGTTAATGAGTTTGTTAGACACAGTAATTGATTAATAAGCAATGTAATTAGGTATAAAAGGGAGAATGAACAGAAATGTAAAGGTTACCGGTTGATAATCAATAAACTCATACCTTCCCAGGCTATTTTCTTCTCTCTTCTCTGCAAATCTTCTGTTTTTCTGCAATTCTCCCTAATTTTCTCCTCTCAATCGCTAATAGAGATACTTAATGGCTGAAATTCTCCATAATTTTCTCCTATCAAACCCCAACATTCAATGGATTTCTGCGTTTTTATGGGAAATGGATTTCTGCACTTTTCTTCCATGGATTTCGTGAATTTGGAGAAAAAAGAGGAGAAATAGAAGTTAACGACAATTCTCCTCAATTGATTTCTGCGTTTTTTATCGGAAATAGATGGAAATGGATTTCGGCTGAGTTTTTCTTCCATGGATTGTGTGAATTGGGTGGAGGAAAAATCGGAGAAATAAAAGTTAACGCCAACGTGAAGGAGTCCGTGAAAGAAGGGGGCATTTTAGTCTTTTCAACTGTTTTTAATATTTCCCTCCTTTTTCATTTATTTTTTATTTAGCAGTTTTAGTCAAAGCCCTTTTACGCAAACATATCCCCTCGGGGACCTTTCTAAATGAATTCCCCTAAATAATTTTTTGGTTCAGTTTTGGGTCAATAGGGACGCTTTAACTGGTTGTAGTGGATAATTTGACCATGTCAAGCTCCACAGTGTTAGAGTCGATTTCTGATTGGTTTAATACTCTGGTTCAACATTTTCACTACCAAATATACCTCTAGTATAGGCCTCAACTAGAAAACCGGGGTGACACACACAAAAACCTAACCAATTCAGAAATTTAGCAAGTGGTGAATGGTGCCTCGGTTATTTGAAAATTAGGGGGAAGGGGCCACAAGGACAAAAAGATTAATAAATGGGTCTGGAAGGACAAAAGTAACATATTCATGATTATAAAGGACAAAAATCACAATTGTTACTTTAAAATTGTTACTTCATGTGTTAATGTTACTTTGTGTTTCACAATTGTTACTTTATATTTACTCTATTCCACATTTGTTACTTCATATTTGTTACTTCATAATTGTTACTTTTGTCCTGATTAAATTACAGTTTCCTTCTATCCCGATTTTTTGATAATTTTGTCCTTCTGGACAAAAATCTATAAAAATTATTTGAAATTCAAATTATGAGCTAATTTGGTAAAAGAGTCCTATGACTTGAGAGTTCCTCATACTCTCAGGCTATAAATAGTCCATAATAATGAACTAGGATTGCAACAACTCAGAACTATTCTCTTGAGCAATCTTACATTCCATAAACACTTAATGTTTTTATCCTTTTTGGTGTCTGTTATGAACTGAAGTTGGAGTCTTGGCTTGGTGATCCTGCTTGGATGGCCAAGTCTGATTCTAGCATTGGCTATTGTGAAGTAGTGGTTATGATCAATGGCTAGTGTAGCATCTCCGCAAATTGAGGTTTCTGTGTTCCTTGTGTCTAGGTAACACTTTAACTCAATTGCCTTTCAATTTTCTGTGTTTTTAAATGTTTGTGATTGCCTGGTTAAGCATTATAGTAGTCTATGACTAGTTTTGCTTGACCGTTTCTGTGTTGGTTCATTGTTATGAAGTCTTGATTTTGGACCCCTGATCATTTCAGTCATTTTAGTAGTCACAAGGGTGTGAACTGTATTTTGACTGTGTGTGAAGGATCAAGAATCCTTGAGTTGGACCTCAGGACTTTGAAGGAAGTCTTGTGTTTGATTCTAGTCCTAGTCCCAATGTTGTTTTCGTTGTGAAATATACACTGCTGATAAGTCTATTGTATCAAGGTCCTTGCAAATTGTGACTATAGAGCACACTAGTTTTTTAGTGCTAGTTGTGCCTTGCCTTGTGGAAAAGGTTGTATGTCTTAATTTGGTGTTATTGACTTGGTTGGTCTGATTATTGGGCAGTGTATGATTCTCCGTTTTGAGTTATCCCCTCAAAGCGTGTTGGTTCTGATTTTGATCCTCGGTATACTTCATTGTTGCTGTTTATCAATCTCAGTAACACCCCTTGTGTGTTTCTTTTAAGTCTGCAAGTCCTGTCCAATTGCTGAATCTGTGTATCTGCTGCACTTGATTGAAACTGTCTGCTGAGCCTGTGATCATCCTGAACATATTGTGAACAAACTGTGATAGTTAGGATATAATCTTGGTGTTTACATGATCTGAATTTTGTGCCGTTTTATTAATCTTGGTGTTTCACCTTGATTATCACCCTTGGACTTGGACTCATAGTTCAGTCTTGAATTTTGTGCTAGAACTGATGTACTGTTACATGATCTGCTTTGTAATATTTTTCTAGATTGTTGAATATCTGTACTAAATTTACATACTATTGTATCTACTAATAGACTGTTTTGACCAGCTTGAGCATTATTCTGTAATAGTATAGTTTGCAGCAGATTTTCTGCACCTGTTTCATATTGCATATGTCCTGTTCAGAAGTACTATTGTGATCAATTTTTGTATAAACTTGAAAATGCAATTTGATTTGAATTATTTTTACTTGCTGAACATTTGTTGTGATAAATTAAGCTTGATTTAGTATTCAGTTCTGCAAATCACATTTATTCATTACTTGAATTGAACTGTATACTTAATCAACCCACCTAATCAAGTTTTCTAAATATGTGTTTTAAGTGGTCATATCAAACTGCTTGAAACTTGACTTGGGTAGTTAAACACTTTCACTTAGTCAAAAGTCCTACTTCCAGATTTTACCAAGTGTGTAACCTGTTTTATACTCTTTTTTTAATACTTTGCTTGCCCTGGTTTAGCCTTCAAATATACGAGGAGTCTATGAGCTGATTCCATGTGATTTTCAGTTGGGCTATCTAAAAAACCAACTTAACTGTTGAACTGCAAATGCAATGTCAGGTCTGTTAAATATGAGATAAAACAGTTTACCAACCAATGATCTGTATGCAATATTGTCATTTAATGGAGTTGAATCCCCATGTTGCAAAGTTTGTTAAGACTCCATTGGAGTTCTAACATGTTTAGCACCCAGAAACTCATATTCTTGCAAAAGATTCAAGTTATATTTCCTTTTTGAAATTGAGATGCCGTTGGGTGTTCAAGCAACTTCAATTGTCAAGAAATATCTTAGTTTACCAAGATCCTTGATGGTAAATTGCTAGTGGAGATTATCTTTGACTTGTTATATCTTATTCAGATTAGGACTAGCTGCAATAATATTATCTATATAAACCAATAAGGCAATGAAAGGCTTGCCCGATCATTTGGTAAAGAAGCTGTGATCATGTTTAGACTAAATAAATCATTGACTTTCCAAAGATTCCGTGAGTTTACAATTCCATTGTCTGCTAGCTTGCTTCAATCCATATAATGACTTTATTACTCTGCAAACCTAGTTTTGTTTATCTGACTTACTTACAACCTTATGGAAGCTGCATGTAGACTTCTTCATGCAAGTCTCCATGTAAAAATGTAGTGTTTACATCCATTTGATGAAGATGCTAATTGTTGGTTGCTGCAGCTGCTAACAACGTTCGGACTATTGTAATCTTCACAGTTGGAGAGAAATTCTATTGATAATCAATTCCATATGTTTGAGTGTAGCCCTTTGCTACCACTCTGGCCTTGTACCTCTTTACTGATCCATTAGGATTGTATTTTATCTTATACACCTACTTTCATCCAACAGCCTTCTTTCCAGGTAGCAAAGTAACAATTTCCCATGTGTAGGTATTATGTAATGCCTCAACCTCCTTCTGCATTGCCTCCTTCCATTCATCGTGTTTCATTGCCTTTTTGTATGTCTCTGTCGGAGTGACTGCATCAATTGCACAAACATACTTGGCGTATTCAGTTGAGAGTTTATCCAGACTCATGACTTGATTAAGCAGATGAGGGGTGTGCACAACATTGGCAGCATCTTGATAGAAATTTGGTGTCTTTTTATTCTTGTAGACCTCCTCAAATTGAACTTGTTGTGCATGTGCCATTGGCTAGTTCTTGTCTTCGAGTAGATTCCTCGGCTGAGTGACTCAACTGATCCACAGAGCTTTGCAAGACAAGCAACAATAGTGGCTTTCAGTGGTGTACTTAGCTTTGCTTAGAACATGCTAGAATAAAGGTAAACAAGTCTAATGGAATTGAGTATTTATAGCAACACATATATCTTAGTTACTGATGCTGAATATAGACTACCCGAATCGGCATCCGAAACGCAAAAATCCCTTTCCGGAAACTTTCCGGAACAGGACGTGCTGGGTACGGTTTAGCTGAAGCTCGGGTTATTCCGTTTTTTCAAAATGTCCGGATCGGATTTGATTCAAGCACTAACCGAGACACTCAATCATGCACATCGGAAACTACGAAATGAAATTCAATTTTGATTTTACCACATTAGTAACACATAATTAATTAATCTAATTTACAAGAAGGTTTGAAGATTTACCAAACCAAAGAGAAGCCACAGTCTTACGAGTTGTATCTCCAAACAACGACCGGTGGAATTTGATCCCGTACAAGACACTCTTTGAATATGTAAGAGAAAAACCCTTTGTTTTTCTTCATTCAGTGGTTAGGACAAGAAACTGATTACTCTCTCCTTTTCTCTCAAAAGTGGCGCAGGTTGTGTGTCAATGTGTTGGGAGAAAATCTATTTATATAGAAAATAATCAAGGTTTGAGAGATTATCTTTTTCACAAGACAATTATCTTCTACTCTAAAGAAAAGATAATATTTATTTAATAAGAAAACAAATTTCTTATTTATCCAGTAAAAAAATAATTTTCTTATTTATCCATTAATTAATTAACAAAAAAATAATTAACTACACATATGACATAATTCAAGAATTTTTTTCCCAATTTTCCTCACACATGGTGCTAATAATGTCATGGAATAATAGAAATATCTTTTCTATTTTCTATACTATTATCGAATAAATAATATTTCGCATATTCATTAAACAGACCAATAATTTAATAGATCATCGAAATTTCACAATACGAGAATTCACTCGCGTGTTAAGAGCAACCCGGGACCATGGACCTATAACCAGTGGCTCCAATAAAATGAATGAAATATTTACCAGACAATATTTATATTCAACTTATTAATATTTCGGAATTACTCCACTATAAATTCAAAATATCGATTATAAATATTTCTTATTCTCAATATATTGAGTCAATAAATGTCCATTCATATAATCATTATGTATTTGGAAAAAGAATATCAAATTTTGGGGTGGTTTTGGAAACCACCCCACTAATAACATGGATCCGCCCATGTGGGTAGGTTAAGATATGTGGTTGGGAAAGTTTCGTGGGAAAAAAGACTAGCTAAAAATAGATGGAGGGGTTGTATGATCATAAAAATATTTGTTAAGAAGAGAGGAAGATCGGGCGTGGGTTCATCATCGTTATGGCTCCGGAACCCTTGCACTGATGTCATAAAATTAATGAGAATAACACACGAAAACGTAAACACTGAACTTGTGGTTTAATTTATTGGATTAATCAAATTGACACAATGGAACTCTTTTATCTAATTGATAAATCAGATAAAAATTGAATTTAAAATAATTAGAATAAAGATAAAACTATGGATAAATATCATTTAAAGTTAGTTATTTCAACTAAACTCTATCATATCTCTCTTGCAAAGAAAATTTGTAATGAGAATTATTGAATTAATAAAGTGAATTTTCTGGTTATTATTGAACCTTTGTGTCGTGAACAACAACTTACCAATGTAAGATTAAAGCTTCATTTTGATAACGGCGTTTCTCTTCTTAAGGGAAGATATGGATTTTTTGGAATAATTTTACAAGTGATTTTGTGGAAGATTGTGATCAGACGAGTACTAATGAGATAACTACATCCAGGGGAGAAGTGTTCTTTATCTCGGATAATTATGCGAAGCATAATAGGTGTTCTAGGAGTCATCTTTGGGCTGCCATAAATGAAAATTCTTCTAATGCATTGGGGCCTTGGATGTTGAGATGCGATTTTAATGTCATCAGGACGGCTAAAGAGAGGAAAGATGGTAATAATCCGTCCTTGAATGATATGACTGACTTTAATGAATGTGTTACTAATACTGGTATCACAGAGGTTGCTTTTGATGGCCCTGAATTTACTTGGACTAATAAAAGGATGTGGCAGCGACTTGATATAATTTTTATTAATGATCATTGGGCTTCAAAATATGATTTAGTTCCTGTTCACCACCAGCCATGGGTTAGCTCGGATCATTGTCCCTTGCTTTATCGATGTGGGAGTCTACACCGGGCAAAAAGTAGTTTTCGATTTCTTAATGTTTGGCCAAGGCACGAGAGTTTCTTTATGACCGTTAAAAATTGTTGGGATGAAAACACGAATTCTATTGGAATGTATAGTATAGTCTTGTGGAAAAGTTCAAGCGTCTCACTAAAGAGTTAAATGTTTGGAATAAGAATGTGTTTGGCAGCATACATGATAAAGTCCACACGGCTTTTAAGGAGTTGAAAGAAGCAGAGGAACATTTTGATTCGGTTGTTGATCAACAAAGCAAGGAGAAACTTTATCACGCGCATTCGATCTATTCAGATTGTTTGATTGATGAAACGAATTTTTGGAGGCAAAAAGTTGCTGTCAAATGGATTGCAGCTGGTGATGCAAATACAAAATACTTTCATGACTTATGTAAACAGAGAAAGAATGAAAATTACATTGGTCTTATTATTGGTGATGACAACCTACCCATCGAAGGCCAAGATCAAATTAAAGCTTCATGCACTTAGTTCTATCCGAACCTCTTTGCATCTAGTCGGGCTGGAATTGGAATAGAATTGAAGGAGATTGTTTTACCACAAGTATCCGAGCAAGATAATGTGATGCTTATTGATTTGCCCTCTACTGAAGAGATTCGCCAGGCAATTTTCGAGCTTGATAAGGATAGTGCAGCAGGACTAGACGGGTATACAACCTTATTTTTTCAGCATTGTTGGGATATTATTAATGTTGACATTTGTGCAGCCGTGCATGATTTTTTTTTCTAGGATTCACCTGCCTAGATACTTTGCCACGTCCACTATTATTTTATTGCCAAAGAAACCTGTAGCGAATTCTTGGAAAGAGTTTAGACCTATCAGCCTTTGTACCGGTTTTTCCAAAATAATCACCAAGATTATTACATACCGAATTAATCATATCCTTCCACAATTAGTCTCGGCTTGTCAAACTGGATTTATCCCTGGGAGAAGTATTATTGATAATATTTTGTGGCACAAGAGCTTTTTTGTGATCTAAATATGAATCTACGATCTCCTAATATATGTCTCAAGTTAGATATGGAAAATGCTTATGATAGAATGGAATGGAGTTTCATTATGCATATGCTTAGATTGTACGGATTTGAGGAGACTTTTATGGACTTGGTGTTGGGTTTCATGCTTTAGTCAATGGAGAACCTTCTGAAGCGTTTCATGCAACTGGGGGTGTAAAACAATATGATCCTCTTTCTCTAGCTCTTTTCATTCTCGCAGCTGAGTATTTTGGTAGATGTATTACTGAGGTCATGCACCATAACAGTGGTATGTCAATTCAAATCAATGGTTCATGATATACATTATCTTGCTTTCGCGGATGATATGATCATTTTTACAAGATGTAATAAGAAGGGGCTCAAAAACCCGAAGATGTCTTCCAGCACTACGAAGAGATTTCAGGGCATCATATCAATGTTCAAAAAAGTGCTTTTATTGGTGAAAAACTTTCTATGGTCAAGCAAAGGTGGGTTAGGAATATCCTTGGGTTTGTACAGGAAACCACTCCTTTCAAGTATTTGGGAGCGCCTCTTTTTTATGGGAGAATGAAGTGCATCTATTTCGATGATCTGTACAACTGCATCTATAAGTGGATTAATCATTGGGGAAATAAGTTGCTCTCATATGGAGGTAACTGCAATTTATTAATATATATATATATATTTTGCAGGTGTTATCTACCACTAAAGAAGTTATTTCTCGGTTGCATAAGCTCTTA
The DNA here is from genome assembly GCA_026214975.1 of Gentiana macrophylla. Classification (NCBI taxonomy): domain Eukaryota; kingdom Viridiplantae; phylum Streptophyta; class Magnoliopsida; order Gentianales; family Gentianaceae; genus Gentiana; species Gentiana macrophylla. The sequence continues at coordinate 90,837,868 of CM047817.1, forward strand.
TAAATTCCCTTGGGATAAATCGGTGAATGAAAAACGAGTGCAAAATTGGAGGGCATGGGAGCATATGTGCAAGCCTACAGAGGAAGGGGGATTGGTGTTTGATCTTTGTCTGATGTTATTGACACTTTCTCCATGAAACTATGGTATCAATTACGGCAAAATGAAGGTTTATGGACGCATACTATGCTTGCAAAGTACCTACAGCGTCACCATCCGACTCACTTACCTTTTTCTAATACTTTCTCTCATGCCATGAAACGCATATATATGGAACTGTTAGAAATAAAATTTTATGTTTGGATGATGATTCATCTTTATTTATTTAACTGTTTGTTTACACCCCATTGATGAAGTGCTGGAACTAACTGTTATAGTGAAAAGCTAAAATATGTCTAGAAATGTATGTATAAGATTTATTAGAGCCTAATCCTTATATAGGTTGCATCAGAGAAGCACTGTAATAGATAGGGAGCGGTAGAACTGAATACTGGAAATCATACAGAAACTGGAAATCATATTGAAACTGGATATTATATCAAGAAACTGGAAGTGTTACTCATAACTGTAACTGAGAAGTACTCAGAACTGAAGAAGGTAAGTTCGCTGAGGGACACAGACTTAGTTGACTTATCTAGAAACTAAAGGTTGAGGGGAAAACCTCAGTTAAGAAGGCTAAGGGTCACAGACTCAGTTATTGAAGAAGGAAGAACTGAGGGTTCAAACTTAGTTTATGAAGACTAAAAGCCGAGACTGTAAAGTTAGAATTAAGGTAAGTCTGTGATGGCCTGAACTGACTTTATAGATCTTGTATGTAGACCTAGGATACATAAGGACAATAATATCTTTGAAGACTTAAGTGTTATGGTGTACTCTGATTAAGTCAATAAAAAATCAGATGAAGATAGGTACTAAGTTTTGAAGAAGAGTAAAAACTCAGTTAATACTCTAAGTCAGTTAACGACTGAAAACTGACCTACTCAGTTTATAAAGCTTAAAACTGACATTTCTTAGACACTTAGTTTAACTTTGAAAGCATCCAAGAACTGAAGGAAAATCAGAAAGTTGGAAATCAAGCATTTTCATTGGATGATGGTCGACATGTCGAAACGATCAACGACATCGACATATAACCGTTGATAGCTACAAGAATTCAAATTCAAATAAGATGAACGTTGGACTACACACTATAAATAGATGACTTAGCAACAAAGATCAAACACCAAGAATTCAAGAATTATTGAGCCTAAGTTCTGTGCATTCAAGAACATTGCTATCATCATCATGCTTACAAAGAAATATCAAGAAATCTTCTAAGTGTTCAAGCTACAAAGAATTCATCAAGACGTCAACACTTTGAAGAAAAACAAGCAATAATCACTTACTTGATTCGAAGCCCAACTTTGATTTTTAATCATAGTTGAGACTGTGAAGAAATCCGGTCTAGGATTTGCCAATGACAGCTGTTTTTCCAGTCATGGTAGACTGTGGTTGTGGTGGAGCTGGAGAAGAGGCAATTCAACCCTCTAAGGACCAGTGGAAGCAGTTGCAGAGCAGGGCATTGTACTGGATTGAGTGAGTAGCCTGTGTTATCACATATACGGAATCCATTCCTTCCATTTATGGTAGTAGATAGACAGTTCCCTTATTTGTTAATCCTAGAAACTGATCGATCCATGGTGTTCGTATTACACTGATTAGCTACCAGTGAGTTGTATACTACCTGTTCTTTAGTTGCTTAGATTGTGAAGCTAGGGATTATCCAAGGACCATCAGATTAGGACTTTTTGTAACCGATCTACTTCAAAGAGTTCTAGTGGAATTTTCCTCCTACATCACAGGGGAAGAGAGGAGTGACAAAATTACACCACTTGAAACCTCTATAATTTCTTGCCTTACTTTATTTTACGCATTTAAATACTGTCATTTATATTTCAGTACTTGTGATTGTTTTTATATTGTTTGTTCAAGTATACAGAACTGATTGTGATTCACATAGAACACAAACTGACATTCACTAGAATTCAGTTTTGCATATCAGCTTTTTCATCAATACAACAAGATCAGTTAAAAAGGCTAAAACTTAATCCGCTGCCGGTTAACTTAGTTTGAGCACAAGTCAGTTTGACTTATACTAAGCTCAGTTAGCTCAACTCCACACAAGTTTATAACTGAACCTAATTTTTTTTTAACTTATAGTTTTTTGTGACAAGTTTATTCACCCCCCTCTAAACTTGTGTCAGCCTTTTCAAGGGACCAACATGAACGTTCAAGAGCAGGCAGAGGAAAACATTTATTGGAAAGTTGGTAAAGGGAATATCAATTTTTGGAAAGATAAGTGGACATAGATTAATTTGGAACCCCTGAATGGGTCAATTAATAATATGACAATTGCTGCTTGCAGGCTAAATGGACAATGGAATGTCGATTTATTACGTCAAATTATCAATGAGGAAGCTGTCAATTACATCATTAATATTCCAATTGATGAGGGTGCTGATGATATAAAGCCATTTGGGCTCCTTCGCCTTCGAGTTTTTTCACTTCTAAATTAGCATGTAATGTAGTCCGCAATCACGGTATTCAACAACCGCTCTTCCACATGATTTGGCATAAACTTCTTCCCACAAAACATCATTTTTTTGCTGGCAGTTCTTCAAGAGCTCCTTCCAGTTGATAATGTTATTCAAAGGCGGGGTATTACCCTTGCTTCCAAATGTCATTGTTGTGGTGATCAAGAAACCGTCCGACATCTTTTCCTGGAAGGGCAACTTGCGCAACAGGTTTGGATCTATTTTGTAGATTTTTTTGTGCTTCGCCTACATTCTTTAATTTGTATTGAAGCTCTTTTATATTTTTGGCGGAGTTCAACTTCTACTATTCATCATGTCCGCAACATTGTTCCTTGTATTGTCCTCTAGTTTTTGTGGAAAGAAAGGAACACTTGTAGGTTCGACAATGATAAGCCATTCCTTTGGAGAATTATTCTTCATGTTGAAAGATTGTTAAGAATTATCGCAAAAACAAAAGATGTTGCACGGAAATATATCCAGCCTGATCATGATGTGCCTTTCTTCATGGGTACTCATGTAAAATTGAAGAATCCAAAGATCCCCACTCTTATCAAATGGCATCCGCCTAATGTTGGGCGAGTTAAGTTAAATGATGATGGAAGTGTGCGACATGGACAAGCTTATTGTGGTGGCATTATCCGTAATTCTAGTAGTGATTTTATTCTTGCTTTTCACCAAAGTTTCGGCATGGGTGGTGCACTTTGGGCCGAATTTTCTTCTTTTCACCGAGGAATAAGCTTATGCATTCAATCAGGTTTTCAAGTGGTTGATATTGAAGCCGATTCTAACGTTATGGTTTCTATGTTGTTACGTGATGCTGTGAGAGGATGGCATTTATGTACGATCAGTGCTATAATTGGACAACACCTGAAAATATTAATTTTTTGTATTTATAGGGAATGCAACTCGGTGGCTTATTCATTAGCGGGTCTTGACATTAATGAAGATACCATTTATTTTAATTTACATGATCTGCCTCAATAAGTTACTTATGCTTTTAATGACGACAACCAAGGCGAGTTTCGAATTTGGCGCATACGTACCACATAAGGAAGCACTCTTCAATCATTTTGAAGAGTGCAAAGCAGGTTATTTCGTTTTGGAAAGCTTATTCCGTGTTTTTATAATCTCCAGATTTCTCGCTTTTGGTTTTGTATTTTACGGATGACTTTGATCCATGGGCGGAAGGATACTTTGCGGCTTTCAAAACATTGGACGACACCCTTCACGCTTGGAGGGTGTCAAACAGGTCGTGTTGGTTCTTTATCTAATTCTTCTTTTTGGATTCTTGTTTTCTTCAATCTACTATCTTTTGCTTCCTTAGGACCTACATGCACGAATTGGAGTGCTTTAGTTTTTGTTAACAGAGGGTGTGGTACTCTTTCCTACTATGACGGATTTTTCCACACTGGGTTTGCCGCTACTAGTTTTTAAGGAGGCTGGACTATGTTCTGACACGTAATGAGATATAGGGGGGCGGGGATATGGCATGTTTGGAACTTTTATTTCACTTTTAATAAAATAAATTTTTTTCCCGGAAAAAAATTCTCTCATTTGATATCATTTCATATCTCATGAGATTTATCTGCTAAAATAGTTCATTCTCGGCATACTCAAACAACTTGTTGGACATGTCTATATATATATATATATATATATATATATATATATATATATATATATACTAGTAATATAAACCCGTGCATGCACGGGAATACACAAAACACAAAAATAAGGTATTTTAAAGATACATATTCATGATTATCAAACGTAATTAAACCGATCAAAAATCGATACACGAAATACGATGTAGCATTTTTTTTAACTGGTCAGACATAATTCCTATTACAAAAGCATGAAAAATTCAATCTCACACACACACACACATAACTTCACTCAATTTTGAATTGGTGTATTGGGATCATCAACTGCCACACATAGTCCAAGATGCTGCAAATTTTTTTTTCCTTTGAGAGAGAGATGCATACAATTGTGATGAGCCCATTTACCCACTCAAATGAATCATGACTGGATCCAACCACGATATGTGAATCATTAAGTGAGAAACCATTATGTCACTACAAAAAAAACACTCTATTGCTACACTAGTTTTTGCCACACACATAAAAAAAGTATAGCTAAAAGCACTTGGTTAGACTCTTTTGCCACACTCATGTGGCTAAAAGTAAGTATATAGCTACACTTTTTTTTTTGTGTGGCAAACAATAATGTAGCAAGAAACTGTTTTTCTTGTAATGTGTGAAAGTTCCTTGTCTTGCTTGGCCAATGATGCTAGCTTTGAAGTAGCACCAATATTGTACTACTTATCATCGTATTTGAAGGTAGCAGACTTTTTTAGCCATTCATTCTAATCCTCTGCAGAAGGGCATCCGTAGCTCAAAAAACATCTATAGCAATAAGATACAATAATTGACGGTGCAATATAATCCGATGGGACTTCCTTTTATCGGGATTGTTTTGGTAAAATGAATACCTTAAATGTGTTGTAGCATTGGTCTTATTTCAGGTAAAAAAATAATCAAGGTTCTCATCATCTTTCACGCGTCACATTTTAGAAAACAAAATAAAAACAAAAAAGTAGCCTAAAAACATGAAGACAAATGAAAACAGTGAACAAAGAGCTTCTTCAACTTAATCTGAAAAACACTACCCAAGATAAAAGGAAAAAAAATGAGGGGAGGGGGTTGTGGAGTCTTACTTGTACGATACATAAAAATATCATTGCAATACTAACTCGTAAAATTACTTCTCATCATTGGTAGCTTGGTATAACTCAAAAGCAGTTCACAAAGAGTTCATCCTGAAACCTAAAACACACTGATAAAATCAAACAAACCATATCCAACTGATAAATGATTCATAAATTTGAGCCGAGAGAAAAAAAATAATATCTTTCTATAGCCACATATGACGCACAGTTCTACGATCACCGATTAAGAAATCATAGAGCTATTTATGAAAATGAAGAAGGATATTGCTACCTCATTTTCTGAAACTGGATCGCAGCCATCCGTTATCATAGTCGCTCGTATAAACAAAACAAACCACCCACCAACACATTCCATGAATCAATCGAACAGCGTAATATTTCCTCTCCTTAAAACACAAATTGATCCAAAGTACACAGGAATAAGAATATGAGCAAATGAAGGTACCTGATTCTTTTTTGATACCATTAATATATTAAAAGGAAATTCAGCAACCCCGAAAAAAGAAAGGGATATTCAGCAAGGACACAGTCCAAAGCCTCACCCACATAAGCTTTATCAGTACAGATGACTACGCGCAATTTTCTTCAAACATCATCATCAACATGATTTCAGCCTTCCTAATATGATATGCTGCAATGTGTGAAGCATGAATCATTCACAAAAACTGCCGAAAATTGAACTGCTCAATCGTTTTAATGAAATTCCTCTGCGACCTTTATTCATAAATGAAATCCGTAGCTTTGAACGATGATTTTCTTCACTGTTTAAGAGTGAATTGATCAAATAAGTACACCAAGAGTAAGAGATCGATACCGATGAAATTCCTAATTGATATCCGTAGCTTTGAACAATGATTTTCTACACTATTAAAGAGATAGATACACCTAATTGCTCAAATAAAAATATCAGATAAGCAGATAGCAGGAGTTTGCTTTGCATTTGAATTTGAAGAAGTTTGTTTTGATTTGATACTGAAAAAGGGTTACGGTATAAGTTTGTTTGAGTGATTTCCAGAAGGGATGTTCAAAGGTTTCGCGTGTTGTTTAGTAGGGTTGCAGTGGGGGTTTTTCGGGTATGAAGCGGGTCAATTGGGTAATTGGGTCCTTTCAAATATATATATATATATATATATATATATATATATATAGGACCGGAGGCCAGGAAGAAGACAAAATAAGATCTGAAATGGGAAAAAAAAGACAAGAAAAAAAAAAACAATGGTTGAGAAGGACAAAAACGCGCATGTTACTACATGTGGTTGTAGCAACATGTAGTAACACATGCATTTTTGTCCTTCTCAACCACTATCTTTTTTTCTTGTCCTTTTTCCTCATTTTAGATAAAAAAACAGTCTTCCACAACCTTTAATCTTTTATATATATATATATGAAAAAAATATTAGGAAGAAAGATGCTAGAAAGTACTTCCAGGACTCAAATATTTTAATGGGTAGAGTTTTCAATTTCACATACAGAGAAAAAAGAAATTTTTTTTTTGAGGGTTCAGAGAAAAAAGAATTAAAAAAAGAAAGAAAGGCAAAACAATTCCCTATAAATTGACCTTCTGATCAATATAAACGTTGTAAACAAACTGAAGAACTCAATTTGTATCAAGTGTTGGAGAAAAGAGAGAGATCAATGAGGAGCTTCATCAATGGAAATATGTTCATCAAAGGGTTTCTCCTCTTTCTCATTTTGTTTGGCTTCTTTGCTAATGGTACGTATTTAATTAGCTTACCTTTCTCACATTCTCATTTTCTTTCTTCTGTTTATTATAATATTATACGTCATGTTTTACTATTTCTTCAACCACATGTGAAGATTTTCACACACTTTACAATCCAACCATATGGCTGGAGCATCACACTGTTCAAGAAAATCCTTTCGAACCCATTCCTTCGTAGCTCTAGATTTACAGCTAGACAGGCTAGTCCTATTGGACATAGTGACCATACTAAAGTTCTTGTTGGTATGTGTTCTATTTCATTCTTTGAAACTGCTCTTGCCGAAAATACATTTGAGCTATAAAATGCATGCGTGATATGCATGTGGATGTCTATACATGTAGTCGGGTGCTTGGTGTATCTTTGCATCATGGTATCTATATGAATTATAATGGTGTGGATATGCAAGTGTGTAGAAGCTAGGTGTGGAATATTGGACATTTAGTTATCGTTGTCATCGTCCTCTCAAAAAATATTAAGTTCATGTTGGCATCTTGGCCTTTAATACTTGATTGCATCCTCAAATCATAAATGCCTCCATCCTTGGTTGTTGTTGTTGAAAGCAAGCTTATGTTGATTAGGTGGCAAATAACTAACAAATTAAATTTCAGCATTCCTCTTTATGAATACAGGATCAAGCTACGTGTGTGTGTGTATATATATATATATATATATATATATATATATATATATATATATAGACTAGCTTGCATGTGTACTTATATGATTATTTATTTAAATTTTCCTCCTGAACTGGGACCGATGGTGGCAGAAGCCTCAGCATGCTCTCAAGATAGCTTGCAATTCGAAGGGTATTGTGTGAATGACACCAACTGTGCCAACGTCTGCACGGCTGAACCCAACAACGAATTCAATGACGGAAAATGTGAGGGCGTGTTCAACAGAAAATGCATATGCCACAAGAGCAACTGTTAAGAAAGGGGTTTCTTTGTGGAGTCTCAAAGCTATATTATTGGAGATTTGTGGAGCTATATCTGAAATAGCTTAAGAGCCAATGTGGTGTTGTTGTTTTGTGTGTGTTTGTGATCTATAAATAAATGTGGCTTAGGACTTGCCATTTCAATGTAACTTGCCCTGCCCTAATGTGGGTTTTTATATGTACGAACAACTTATTTATTCTCTTATAATGTGTTATGATAAGCAAATTAAGATCGCAAAATTACAAATAAAAAAATCATAATTAAATAAAATTTTTACTGTATGATTGAAGAGAAATGCTACAGTATATAGGCCTAGACTAACTTAGGCAACAAGTCGTACTAAGATAAATACAAAATAATCATATATATCTAATTACTAATAATATTCTCGACACGCCCCTTAAATCTCGTGGGAAGAGAATGAACACGGAGATTGGATTTCAGACTTTCAAAATGAGGTTGAGCCAACAGTTTGGTAAGTAGATCCGCCAATTGGTCTTTAGAAGTATTGAACGAAATGCCAAGCTTACGAGCACCCACTAATTCACGAACATGATGAAAATCAATCTCAATATGTTTTGTATGAGCATGGAAGACCGGAATATGATCTAAGTAAGTAGCACCAATATTGTCACACCAAAGAGTATGCGGAGAGGATAGAGGAAGTTGCATATCACGAAGAAGACTGCAAAGCCACTGAATCTCGGCAGTGGTATTCGAAAGAGTCTTATACTCAGCCTCAGTGCTGCTTTTGGAAACTGTCAAATGTTGCTTGGTGCGCCAGCTAATAAGATGATCCCAAGGAAGACACGGCTACTACAAGAAATTCGTGTTTTATTGACGGGAATCCTCATTAAATGTCCAATTTCCGTCATTACCGGCATTTAATGATAGGAACTTTTATGTTATGCTTGCTTCTCTGGTTAAAGGTTATAATGATATGAAAGTGGTTCCTGTCATTAATTGTATAACACATTCAATGATGGTATTATCCCGCCATTAAATATTGTTTTTAATAACGACTTATCTCCTTGTTATAGGGTCTTTTCCCTTATTGAATCATATTTTAACAAGGACATATTCGGTCATTATAAGCGCATTTTCCTTTCATTGAATAACATTTATTTATGGCACATCCCCTCATTTGGCTCATTTTCTCCTCTTCAATAACGATTTATTGACGACATATCCACTTATTATAGGCTCATTTTCTCTTCAATAAACCACCATTTAATAATGATATATCCCTCATTGACGGTTCATTTTACCTCATTAGATCATGATTTGATGGTGACATGTCCCCTCAAGTTAAAGCAAAATGCAAAGGTTATATAATAATAAAAAATGATCACAAGAAAGTTGAAACTAATGACAATGTTGTCTGCCAATAACCAAAACCAAATGCTAAATACAGTACAACCAACATAAAACAACCATAGATGTTTTCCTATACATAGTTGAAAAATTCTAGAGGATTATTTCACCTGAGTACATAATACAATATAAATGTGAAGGGGTCTTTTAACAAAAGAAGCTGGGACAATACCTACAGGCTACAATGTTAGGACAATAGGTAATTTCCTTTTCTTCAAGCATTGTATTGCTGATGGATTTAAAAAATGTTCCGCTTCCACTTTCTCCTTTCTTGTGGGAGCATTTTTACCTGAGCTAACCTCAAGTTGTGAGCTCAGCTTGTGTATAAAGCTTAAACATTAGGTAGTTGAGGACGTCATGTCAAAGTACTTCAAGAAACAGATGACTGGTCTCTTATGTATACCAACTTCATTATCCTTGATTAGAGACATCTGACATTCTCCAATATGTTGATGTCATATCAGATTCGTAAAAGATGAAGAAATCTGTCGTTAGTTTGAATTACATGTTGAGAAAAGCAATAATAGAGACGAAAGTAATCAATCGTAAGGAAATAATCAGCAAAAGAGAATCAAACATAAAACAAACAGGTCTAGGGTGATCGGGAATCTGGGAAGTATAATAATTCAAACATAACCAATTACAACTTCAGACAACACGCTGGAGAAAATCAAGACTAAAGCAGGACTTTTATGGAAGCAATACCAAAAGCAACAATGGAACAATGCTATAAATTGGATCGAATAACATCTGCGTAACTCAATAATCGCAGAGAAGAATTTGATGTGAGCATTATTGGGATGCATATTAAGGTTAGACTGAATTTATTTGTTACGAGGCTAACATGGGATGCACACAACTGAAGACATCAAATGAGCACTAAGGAACACAGTTTTTAATAGAAGCACCTTTTAATCAGATTATTTTATCTCAAAAGTTGCAAAATGAATGAGCTTCTCTGGATCAAAGGCAAACACAGTAGCACAATGAATTGCAGTTTCGAACATTAAGTAAATACCAACATGGAACTTGCATATCACACTGGCATAATGCACACATTGGAAGTTACAGATTCATCTAATGAACATGTGTCTTCAGTTTCACAATGGCAGGAAAGGTAAAGACGTCAGCCCCAAGTTGAAAAAAAGGAAGGATCCAGGTAAAAACTAAGAAAGCAACATACATGCACTAAAATTTGGCCACGAAGCTAGTGGGCAAAAACGTGACTCTCCACATATCTTAATGCCAAGCCTCTGATAGATAGGGTTAAATAATCCTCTAAACACTGAAATATCCACCAAGTGGTATAAAATGGCATGGTCCCAGATAAGAGAACAACACTGCCATCATAGATTAAAATTAAATCAGAAGATAGATAGGCATGAAAATAAATCAAAGAGAATTAATGGAAAGCTTCGTACCATCCAGTCATGAATTTCACACACTGCTGATTAAACCATAGTTCCCACAGACTCAGCAGCATAGTTCAAGTCATTATTAAAAATCTCCACCTTGACTTCAACTTCATGCAAACCGACCGGATGCACAACCAAAGGCCGATTTCCTCTTTGTCTTCATATTTGAACACCTCACAGAACCCCACCTACAATTTGAGTATTCCCGAGATCAGATTAATAGCTTTGGGTATCAAAGCAAGTCCAGACACAAGCTGGAACTTGGCTCTTGAACCAGTTTAGCAAACATATCGGCAGGATTGACATCAATGCCGATTTTCTCCACTTTAACTATCTTCTCATTTCTAAGAAAATGGTACCTAACATCAATGTGCTTGGTTCTCTCATGATTAACCTGATCCTTTGCCAAACATATCGCACTAAGACTGTCACAACACACCCTGGCTTGATCTTGATGCAGACTCAAATCATTGACTAGCCCTTTTAACCAGATTGCCTCCTTTGTTGCTTCTGTCACTTCCATGTATTCTGCTTCAGTAGTAGATAATGTCACAGTACCCTGTAAAGTTGCCTTCCAACTTACCAAAGAACCACCCAAAGCAAACACATACCCAGTCTTGAGCCAAGGGCCAGCCCTGCAATTTTCGGGCCTTCGGCGACTTTGCTGAATGAGCCTTATAGTTCTAAAGTTTTTTTTTCTCGAAAACATCCCCCACAAAATATTACTTCAATATCGTTTTTCTAACATTCGTAGATACAAAATTAAAATTCATTGATAGCCATAAAGCGTACTCTACAAACTAGTAATTCAACATCACTTATCTAGTATATTCAAAAACAAAATCCAAAGTCATACATATTGATCCGTGTGTAAGCCACCAATACTCACTAAATACTAGCAAGATTACTATGTCAATCGTAGCATAGTAGGGGTGAGTCAAGGTCGATCCCAGAGAGACGATACAACACAGATAATATCTCATAAACCTAACTATGAACACAAATAGTGATCATTAGACCAACATAAAAGAAACAATTAACAAAACATGTAATCCTCCACCTCTCCAATCTTCTAACTTGGCGTAACTAATCCTTGTGTCTACTTTTCCCTAGTAATTCCCCAGATCTAATCTGAACTCGTGTTTAATTCAGTTTTAGCTATGGGTGCAGTCTCCTATTCTTATATACTTCTATTGAAAGGACAGTATACGTCTATGTGCAGTTAACCTCCTTCGTTGGTTGTATTAACCCACACACAATAAGTTCTAGAAAGTGCCGGCTCAAGACCGAAAAACTCCTTAAGCATCTACCGTGGATTGAATAGCACGTTCCTAGGGATTGATGCGACTATGTTCAAACTAACACTTCACTTTATCATCCTTCATGTTAATTTACGATGCCATACAATTAGGTGATCAGGCTAAAATCATGTAAATTAGATCTGTCGACCAACGTAGCTGACGCTGAATCTCTAGACTTAGGGTGACCTAAAGGTGCGGAGCAACTGCGGTAAAGACAACAACAATTCTTGTGTGGTGGTTCCTACTCTTTGGAATATCATCATTACGTTTCTAACTATTCTGGTGAATTAAGAGTTATGTAAACATGCATATTAATTACAACACGTTTGTCTAAGCTAATATACCATGATGAAAATACGAAGGAACGTTCAAAGCTTCATACCTTTTCCCATGATGGATCTAGCTTGATCAACTCAAGCTAGTTGATGGATCGGAGGAGAAAAACCAAAGAATGAACTAAAATAGACTCATGAACTCTTTATTGCTTAGATCAAAATAATTGTCTACATTGTATTACTTCTTGTCTACAATATTAGTTCTGATACTGCCCTTATATAGCCACATAAACCGACCTAATTTTCCTAACCATAACCGACTTATGGTAAAACACGGTATCTCTGTTTTCTTGCTCTCCAAGTTGGCACAGCTGCGGCAAGGGTTTCTGCAGTGGCGGTCCAATTTCTTCCTTTTCTGGCCCAGCAGACTCTTCCAGACTCTTCTTGAACATCGGCCCAATCTTCTCTTTTAGTCCGGATATCTTCAGCTCCATAATATGGTACACCTGAAAACTGAAAAGTATAGAAAATGAGACGAAACAGTACCAAATCACTGGATAAAATACGTAGATGCAGAATTAATGACCGAGGAGCCGTTACTAAGCAAATGACATGTATTTCATACAATAATCGAACCATCACTTATTATTGGAGCATAATTCGGGATAGGTAAAGGTGTATTTATAGTACTAATTATGGTGCGATCACATATACACAAAACATAGTAGGTTTGGTCTCTTTTGGCTTCATAATGTTTTGATAAAGCTTTTTATTTATAATTAATACACATTATAAGGTTCTGCATTTTATTTTATTTTTGTATTTAATTAATACACATTATAGGGGCTCTTGATTTATTGGGCCTTTAAATTCTTTTTTTTATTGTAACAAATTATATCAAGTTTGGTTAGGATTGGACCTACAAAAAATCTTTACGTAAAAAACGAATGGGTGTCCGCTGACAGTGGGTTTTTGGTGATCGTCGCCAGCCCGTCGATGGGTGGGCGGCCATGCTTGAGCCTTTGTGCAAGAAGTTTCAGAAATAATCTTATATATAGATAGATCCAATAAGACTAATGGGTCTATAATCAGAAAAAGGTGGAGGGGTTGTACGATCATAAAAAAATTAGCTTAAGAAGAGAAGAAGATCGGACAATGGTTCGTTTTGTTAAGGCTCAGGAATCCCTCGCACCCTGTTTTGATATCATAAACTCTATCATATATTTCATTCGATATCATTTCATATTTAATGAGATTTATCTGCTCTAATAGTTCATTCCCCGCATACACAAACAACATGTTGGACATGTCTTTTGTCATATATATATATATGAAAAAAATATTAGGAAGAAAGATGCTAGAAAGTACTTCCAGGACTCAAATATTTTAATGGGTAGAGTTTTCAATTTCACATACAGAGAAAAAGAATTAAAAAAGAAAGAAAGGCAAAACAGTTCCCTATAAATTGACCTTCTGATCAATATAAACGTTGTAAACAAACTCAAGAACTCAATTTGTATCAAGTGTTGAGAAAAAGAGAGATCAATGAGGAGCTTCATCAATGGAAATATGTTCATCAAAGGGTTTCTCCTCTTTCTCATTTTGTTTGGCTTCTTTGCTAATGGTACGTATTTAATTAGCTTACCTTTCTCACATTCTCATTTTCTTTCTTCTGTTTATTATAATATTATACGTCATGTTTTACTATTTCTTCAACCCACATGTGAATATTTTCACACACTTTACAATCCAACCATATGGCTGGAGCATCACACTGTTCAAGAAAATAATTAACAAATTAAATTTCAGCATTCCACTTTATGAATACAGGATCAAGCTACGTGTGTGTGTGTATATATATATATATATATATATATATATATATATATATATATATATATATATATATATATAGACTTGCATGTGTACTTATATGATTATTTATTTAAATTTTCCTCCTGAACTGGGACCGATGGCGGCAGAAGCCTCAGCATGCTCTCAAGATAGCTTGAAATTCGAAGGGTATTGTGTGAATGACACCAACTGTGCCAACGTCTGCAAGGCTGAACCCAACAACGAATTCAATGACGGGGAATGTAAGGGCGTGTTCAACAGAAAATGCATATGCTACAAGAGCAACTGTTAAGAGAGGGGTTTCTTTGTGGAGTCTCAAAGCTATATTTTTGGAGATTTGTGGAGCTATATCTGAAATAGCTTAAGAGCCAATTAATGTGGTGTTTTTGTTTTGTGTGTGTTTGTGATCAATAAATAAATGTGGCTTAGGACTTGCCATTTCGATGTAACTTTTCCCTGCTCTAATGTGGGTTTTTATATGTATGAACAACTTATTTATTCTCTTATAATGTGTTATGATAAGCAAATTAAGATCGTAAAATTACAAATAAAAAAATCATAATTAAATAAACAACATTGTAAAATTTTTACTGTATGCTTAAAGAGAAATGCTACAGCACATAACGATCGAGTCACACAACACACATTTTCACCTCTGGATTGTAATATAGATCGATCCACTGTAAACAATTGTGCTAAAATATGTCGTCTTATTCGTTATGGCACAACCTTTATTCCTGTTGTTTTGGGGCACTAAGCCAAATATACATGGCAGGGCCCTTAATATGTAAAATCAAACAAAATATTAATGTAAAATTTAAACAAACCAAAACCATAAATTCCACAATATATGTGGATTTGAACAAATATAACCAAGTTAAAAAAAAAAAATCATAATGGAAAATTCCAAAAATTGTTTGATTTCAAAAGCTTCCTCAACACATGGTATTTCTCTCTCCCGCCACTCTTTAGTCTCCTCCCAAAGTGAAAAAATTCATTCAAAGTTCCCAGGTCTATGTAAGGATTATTTCTACATTAGCACAGTAATTTAGTCCCAAAAAACAACAAACCGATTCATGTGAAATTGAAAAGTTTGCCTCGAAATACTCAATGTCGTCATCATCAGTGTTATAGATGCAATCCATGCGAAATTCTAAAGAAGAAGAAAAAAAAAACCGGCAAAATTGAAAAATTGTCCCGTAACTTGGCCTACCGAGGATTTTAGTTCTGCTCCTGTTGCTCCTCCTGCTCCGGTGAGGAAATTGATCCCCTAAGTTGTTTTTTTTTAAGAGTAAAGAGAAGCCCAAAACATTTTTTTGTTGGAAAATTGTGCTTTAGGCAAGCGTGGGCCTGAGAGATGCCCAACACTTTTTTATAATTTTTTATATATATATTTTTTTGGAAAACTTCGTTGTGAGAGGGTTTGAACCATATATAAATGCATTTTCTCCCAAAAAGTGAAGGTGATGAGAGGTAGATAATTAACATTTTATATTTCTTAATACCATGACCTCCTTTGTTTCAAAAGAAGAGCCTCCCGTTTCATCTTGCCACCGATGGTGCCTCGCGGTCTTGATTGAGAAGCGAGGGAATTTGGTGGCTTGTATCTTTGCGATTTGATTTTGGCGGCTTGACTGTTGGATTTAAAATAGGATGAAAGAGGTATGGAGTGGGAAGTAGTTTGAAGAATGAGATGGTGGAAAAGGCGGTGTTGCCGAGTCGGCAATGTTGGTACTCAAAAGTGATAACAATTAACAAGCTACAAAGAGAACACAGAGATTTAATGTGGTTTCGGCATTGTCCTAATTATTTCACGGACATAAAAGAAGAACTTTATTATATGAAATTACAAAAGATTCACACATAGGTTATAATAAATTCAAATATTTATAGCCTTGAAAATCTAACCCTAATCGCCATAATGACTTATGTTTGAATACCCATAAATACCCCAAATGTGATTCAAACTTAGTGAGTCACGAGATATAACCAACTTAGATGCAAAACTATTTCAAAGACAATGTTAAACGGACTCAATAGACTCTTACTCAACTGACACTTCACTCAGCTGACTTCCCAGACTTGAACACTCTACTCAGCTGACCATCACTCAGCTGATCCAAGACTTCAGCTATGCCGGTTTCAGACACAGAGATCAAGTCACCTTGACAATGAATTGTTAATTTAGTGCCACGAACCCAATCCGGTAGGGTTGAATTTGGAATCGATCGGGTCAGATCATTTCTACTACGTTTTTATGTTAATGCATATAATAAATGTCTTTCTGTTATCATATATTTGTTCGTCTAATGAACCAATTATAACATTGTATATATGATAACGTCTCTAGTTTCAAAATGTGATAAAGAAATATAATTGTGATTAAGGTTGATTAGATCACGACTCACTTTAAAAGGTTAATACTTAAATATCTCACAGTCGTATTTATTATTAAATGGGACATTAATAGTATGGTTAGACTAGCTAGTACGTATTAGATGTCTTTTATCTTGTGAAGATAATGATAGATCTCATTTGTAGAAGTGTAGAGACACTTAGAATGTATGTGGATGTGTATTAGAGAATGCCTACGTTAGATTGACCGACTTACTTTATTAAGTGCCACATTATGTGACGGTTTTGTAATTAGACTTGGAACGGAGTCTTCATAACATCACAATGTGGATTGTCATGCTTTGCACTATTAAAGTTTCCTCCAATCACGGGGCGATAATGCGGTAGCGCTTGGGGTATGATATTGAAATATGTGTAGGAATTATGTTGCTCGTCTGGAAATCGCGTATCATAATGGTAGGAGTAAATATCCTAAAGTGTGTTCTTATAAGGAATGTCTTATTCTCGAAAGTCTTTGCAAAGCAGAAGTAATGTGTTACTTTGAGAGAGTAGGATATCCAGATTATAAGATACGGTCGTTAATGTATGGATATTATAACAACGATAGAATTCTATTTACACGGTAGTTGTTTTACATGAAAGGTAGTAGTCAATGAACATGACTCTTTCGATGATTGGGGTCCTGACGTGTTGCTAGACACTGATCATTATCATTAGGTGTAAAGGGCATTTGGTAAATGTACTTTATTCTTATGACCGATATATTCGGAAGACTATCGGGTCATGGACAATGAGCCTAGATTAAATTGTGGTTATGGTGATAATTACCAAATGATGAATTATTTATCATTAGAACGGGGGAATTATCAAGACAGCAAGGTTACGGATACGGAGAAGATGAGATTGAATAGGGCTGCTGTGATTTGTTCTTTCCATTGAATTGTGCGAAATTGATGAATTATTTTTATTTGCTAAAATGATTAGTTTATAATTTTGTTTATTTACCGTTAAAGTGTTGTTGAAATCTTGATTGATATGATTGTTAGACCTGATTGATTTTTTCATCATTAATTTATTCTTATGATATGATTGTTAGACCTGTTGAGTCTCTCAAATTTTAATGCTTATGGATTTCCAAACTCCTATAACCGTGTCTAGGGGTGTCTTTTGGTTAGATTGCAGATAGAGCATTTGTGTACACATGAGGTTAATAAGGTAAGCAATGGTGGCAAACGCATTAGGCCGAGGAAGGTGGGTGTTAGGGATGAATGGCAAAGCAAAGCAAGGCATGTTTCAACAATGTGCATGTGGCAGCGTGCAGAGAGGCCATTGTGTTCAGGGGTATGGGGAGGTGTAGTGAGGAAGGAAATTTCATTTTAAGCAAGGTAGTCATGTAAGGCGATGAACTCACCACCATTATCAGAGTAAAATATTTTAATATGGTGTTCAAAATATTTTTCGGCAATAGAGAGAAAAAGAATAAAAGTAGTAGCCAATCAGATTTACGGGCAATAGGATAAAACCACACATATCGAGTAAAATGACCAACCAGAATAAGATAGTATTTAAATGCCTCATGACAAATAATAGGCAAAGTCCAGACATCAAAAAACAAAATTTCTAAGGGATGGGATGAAGTTAAAGTAGAAACATGAAATGGTCATTCATGACTTTTTCTTTCTAAACACGCAGAACAATGAAGTAAAGCAGAAGAGACAATATCAAGTTTATAAGTACTAAGAATCTTATTCAAAATATGACTAGTTGGGTGACCCAAGCGATAATGCCACACATCATAGATGGCTTTATTTGAAGCAATGGCAAGGAGAGGTTGGGAAGGGCACTCATAAAGACAGTTTCTAACCGGACCACGGAGCGGGATGTTGTTAAATGCGGAGATCCTTCACAATAAATTCGGAGGAGAATTCAACATAAATATTTTTGGTGGCATATTTTGGAAATAGACAATAGATTACGAGACATGCTAGGAACAAATAAGACATCATGTAAATTAAAAGACTTAGATAGTGAGAGAGGGAGAGAAGTAGAACCTGTGTGAGTAACAGGCAGGCCGGTACCATCACCAACAATAATATTGTAACATCCCGACTTTTCGTAAAAGGGTAAAATAGTCATTGGGCGTATTTACTATGACCTAATTGTTATTTATCCTATTTATTTGAATAAAAGGGATTTAATTAAAAGGTTTTAGCTATTAATTATAAAGGATTTAATTATTGGCTATAAAAAGAGATAATCCCAATTATTCCCTCATTATTTCACACGCATATTCTGAAAAAAAAAAAAAGAAGAGGAACGGCGCACAGAAGAACAAAACAACGCAGGAGATGCCAGAGAAAGACAGAACGAAAACTTCAACCGTGTGATCAATCCGTTCATCCGATCAAGATGCCGCAAGAGAGAAAAGTGATCAGTAGCGAGGAGCGCAACTTTGGAAAATAAAATATCCTTAATCCGTAAGTTTTCGGTTTAGCCCTAGTTTTGGTATTCGTAGAGTCCGATTCTTGGAAAATTCGTATCTTTCAATCCGTAGCTCTGTTTTCAGCCATGAGTAGTCGAAACGATCGTCTTGGAGCGTAGATCAATCTAAAAATAGTTTCGCATCAGTTACTCCAGGTAATCTACAGTTTATGGTACTTTTTCAGTTTCGTTTTTGAAAGGAAAAATAGGGTTTTAGGGTTTTGTTGATCAAATAGGTTTTGGGGTTGAGGATCAACAATTGTTGCGATTGCTTGGTGTTTTGTTGTTGGTTTTGCAGGCCTTTAAGGTAAGAGGCTCTTCCTATGATCTCAATTATGATTCGTAAAGTTTAGATCATGTTTTTAAGATGCGTAGGTGCTAGAAAGGTGTGTTTTCGTTGATCAAAGGATCATAGATGTTATGGTATGTTTAGATATGTTTCTCACGAGTTTTCTTGTGCTTAATTTTCTGTTATTTGGGTTAGAAAGCGGTTCGAGAAATGGTAAGTTGATGATTTTAGGGTTCTAGCCGATACCAGTCGAGGCGGGCGCCTCGCCGTTGTAGCTCAAGCGGGCGTCTTGGCTTTACGGACGGGCGTTTGAGGTGTGGTTTTTGATTCAGGATGTAGCGTTTTTAGGACAGACGGGCGTCTGTAGGATAGTGGACGGGCGTCCGAGTTTAAGCGGGCGTTTAGGTTGTTAGACGGGCGTCCATAGAGTTTAAGCGGGCGTTTGGATCGATTTACTTTGTTTTTCATTGTTTTGTCGTGTCGACTTGATTTGAGGCTTTATAATATTGTTTTTACTACTTAACCTTATGTGACAAAGCCTTGAATTAGCTTTTAGTGCGTTTAGTTCGGCACCACATGGATTCCCTAAAAGATGAAGTATGGGACCATCGAAAGCTTTGGATTTGCCTTGTGCTTGATGAACTAGGGTTTATCGATGTCCGTGTAATTGCTAGGCCTTGTCCGTGTCTAGTGGTCTAAATACGAGAGTAGGAGATGTGAGGAGCTTACTTGAAAATACTTAGGTGGCTAGTTAAACATCTAATCAAGCGTATGTGTTAGATTAAAAGCTTAAACATCATGCAATGCTTGGTAAGGCATAGTACAATATCGCGATGTGTTCTCGACTAGACAAAGTAGATTGTACTCCACGCCGGTCAATCGATTGGCGGATAAAGCGTCTGGTGCACTCTGCCGGTCATCACACTATCGGGACTCGAGATATTCCCGGGCTCTTAGGCGTGTCTCTAAGTAGGTTGCACCCATTGTCCTAGTACATCCTATTACTAGGCGTAGTGCCCTTGTTATTCATGATGTAACAAAGATAAGCTAAGTTAGAAAACGTATAGTCATGACATGTCGATAGGCATAAGTGAACCCTAGATTGAGTCGGTCACACATAAATAACTAAACGATTAAATATCTTCTCTTTATAAATTATAATTGTTGTCATAGCTTCTCTCATCGTTACTAAGTACTTTGTACTTACCTCCTTTGCATTTTCTTTTGTATGCATTGTGGGGTGAGAAGGCAAAGCAGTTTCCCAGTGTAGATGGCGACTTTTGAAGACATTGAAGTCTTGGCGAAGCTTTTAGTTTATTTCTTTGTAAAGGTTGTACTAGACTAGTTGTATTACTTTTCTTAGATTTGTGGTACTTCCACTTTTAAGACATCGTATGGTATAAGTCTTTGGGGTTTTTCATCGTTGTGTTTTTATCTATCCATCTTTAGTATGGTTACTTTCTATTCATAGTGGCTTTTATGTTTTTACCCGAGTCTTTTTAGCTTCCGTTTGCTTTATTTTGATACGACGACGTAGAGGCTTGCGTATAATATTAGATTTATTTAATGCTATCTGCGCGCGAACGTTCTCTTCCGGATAAGGGCTCGGTATCTCGGGAGCGGGCGTTCTGGTTGGTATCGAGAGAAGCGTCCTTTTACGTTTTTCTAGGCATCTCTTCCTCTAAGATAAGAATCCTTTAGACCTTTTAGAACTTGAGCTTGGTGGTAATCCTCTTATGACTAAGAATCCTTAAACCGTGGTCAAGTTATCAAGACTAGTGAGAGTCTTCGAGGCGAAGGTTATGTTGAGTTCCGAGTTCACATCTTTTATGTGATCACCTTAGGTTTTGTTCCTCCTGGATCTTCATTAGAAACTCTCTTTTATTTTGAAGTTTCCAAACCGTGAATCAGTCACATAGGATTAAATGAAACCGTTTTTAAGTAAAGCTTTGGGATCGGAGTTTTATGCCTACACCTTAAAGTCGATGTCCTCTTGGTTGATTTCCTTTTCCATACTTTCCTATTGAAATCTCTTCACCTTCTCTACACACGAATATCTAAGTTTGCTTATATCTTGGCCTAACTTTGTAGAGAATGATACTTGATTCAACTCTACAAATCCTCCACTTTCTTCACCATCACTTGGTTTGAGTCCATAAACATTCTTTGACCTTTTCTTTGCTTGAGATGGATTTACCACGAACTCAATGTGTAATTCTATTCCTTCCAAATACTTTTCAATCGTTTCAACTAATAGTGTTAAAGGTCTCTTACTTTGGCACATACTTCTCATCATTCTCGTGTTTGGCTTTATCCAACATGAGTGAATATACATTCTGTGTTTTCCCTTTAACATAAGACAGGTCTTCCACTACTCTAAAAATGCGAAAATTTTCAGCAACATAGATTCTTGTTTTATCTACAATTTTAGCCAATGACCATGAGTATCACATAATTGGCACTTACCGAGGTAGGGCTTTCTAGGTCGAGCTGGGTTTGACGAGCCTGAGGTGGGCCTGTTAGAGTACATGCAAATGGAACAGGATTGCTATGGGCCGAGACAAGAGTAGTAGTAGTTTGAGAAGCCATGGATGCCAATGAGGAGAGGTGAGCGGAGACGGGGAGGAAGTAGATTAGCCGCCATAAATCGAGGAAGAATTCTTTTGGGGAAAGGGAAATCAAAGAAAAGGAAAAAAAAAAAAGGAAGAAGGGCTTGATTTTCGGAGAGTCAATGCAAGAAAGAATAAGAAAGCTCGATACCATGATAGAATAGATTGAGTAATTATTTTGGTGTATATAGTTCACACTTTCCAAAGAACAGTGGACAAGGTGTATATAGTAACTATAGAACATTCTATGCTAGTCTAGTGAATCCTACAATAATTAAAAGAATAATTACAATGAATGTTGTATATAGAAATATCCCATAATATATGCACAATATCTGCTATTACTTCCTGTGTAGAGACATGGTTAGCATCAATAACTCCACCAGCAACTTCTGATTGAATTGCATTAGTTTTATCATCGAGGGGTAAGCTTGAATCCTTTACTTCATCAACCCCGATTGGCTTTATTCCTACTTCTTTCTTGAATCTGTAGGTTGTTTTAATTTTGGATGCCTTATGGTGTAATTTTTCTCAGCATGACCAACATTCCAACAGTGGCAACAATAAGAAGCTTCTACTACAATTGGCTGCCAGAAACCCTGTCCATCACCTCATTAAATCCAAATTCGCGATGGCGGCAAACTAAGAAGATCGATCTCCACCTGTACCTTAGCTAAAGAAGGACGCCTTAAAGTGCTAATAGCCATATCAAGCCGTTGGGCTTTTCCAAAGGAAGAGACCATCGCAAAAATAAAATCAACATTAATTATATGAATTGGTAGTTTAGGAAGAGAAATCCGTAAGGGAAAAATTGATGATTCTCGATCCACATGAAAATCCGTTGTCCATTTAAACAATCGCGTAGCTCTGCCCCCACATTCCAGTTTGATCGTGAAAAGAGTCGAATATAATCTTCATGAATATCAAATCACATTAGAATGTGCTTATTGTCTAACAAACCAGCAGAAAAATTACCTTTAAAGTTTTGCACGGCTAGAAATTTTCGAATAACTTCCATGCTCGTCCTTCCCTGATAAATTTCCCTACCAGAGAGCGATCGAACGATTTTGCCATTGTTAATTCGACATCCCCAGTACTCTATTTGCAGGTTCACCTTTATAGGTGATCAGATGGTGAAAAGAATTTATAGATATCGTTGGTGTTGTTTTCGCTGCACCACCAACAGCTTGTGCATAAGTTCGTGTGGAAGGAGGCTCCGCCGGTGTGGGTTCTGGCGTTGGAGAGGCCAAGCCTCAAGGAGCATGCGGCTAAAACCCTATTTTTTGCTCCACCAACTCTTCCGCTGTGTAACTCATTTTATTTGCTGAATTATTTTCTCTGGAAGACCTTGTCGCCGGCCGGCCATCCTTTCTTTCTTCACTGGGTGCTTGGCTTCTAATTGCCGCAGTATTTCTTGGGCTGTTTCTTCTTGCATTTTTTCTTTTATTTGGCGTATTGGCAATAAGCTTGCTCATTTACTTGCTATGACATGCCTGTCAGCGAGTGGCTTAGTTAATTGGGACACAACACCCCTTCGAATGTTGTGGTTGTGTGTTTGTCAAATTTGAATTAGTAATAATGTGTGTTTTCCATTATGAAAAACAATAAGTGCATCACCTTGCAAAGAAATAATGTCCACATGTATTAAAAAGTAATTAAAATTTATTAATAAATTTTAGAATTATAATCTCTTAACTTATTCATTCAAAATAATAATATAAACTAGGATTTATTGTTAAAAATGACAAATTGTAAATAGAAATATGTAAAAATAACAGTGAAATAATTTATTGGGTAAAAAAGACATGTTTTTATTCCATTGTGATTTAAATTCTTTATCTTTTGATATGATTGTAAAAAGATGATAATTCTTTCATTACATTTTTCTTTTTTTCGTCCTCCTTATTTAAACATCTAATTTGATATTTTTTCAACATTATTTTCGAGGTCATATTTGTAAAAAACACATAAACAGTGGAATAGTGAAATATTGGATTTGAGATCAGTTCTATTTCAGCAAACCGTGGATTTGGAGGTTATGCATGCATAAACAGTGGATTTGTTCTTATCACCTAATTTTTATTTTCACTGTCATGTTTCTTAGTTTTTTTCTTTTCTTTTTTTTTTTTTTTTTTCCCTTTTAAACCAACCCCTAAAAACTATTGGGAATCGGATCTAGCCTTATATAGTTTATTGTATTTCGTGATGAGAACTAGGGTTCGATTCTTGTCTACGCCCCAATGTAATAAAAAAAGGGAATGAGAGAGAAAGACAAAAATATTTCATCAATTGAGTAGAAGGACAGTTTTTGAAACTTTTGCATAAAAGACAAAACTATTTATTCATTTCATCGAAATTCACTTGTGTTCAAATTCACCGACGAAATTCACCGATTTAAATTCATTGTCGAAATTCACTAATTTTCAAAATTCATCGTCGAAATTCACTAATTTTAAGGATTCATTTGTCGAAATTCTTTGTTTAAATTCAATCGATTTGGGATTCATTTAGGAGATTCATTTGATTTTAGGGATTCACTGTTTGTCTTTCATTATAAAATTATGCGATTGTCTTCTTCCCTATAAAAAATATGTAGTTGTCCTGTTACTTAAAAATATTTCAGATTGTGTCCTTATCCCTAATTTTCCATAAAAAAAAAGCCCTTAACATTCCCCCTTCAGAAAAAGATTTTAACAGCGACAACAACAACGATACTTTAAGTTTCTAATTAGATAAATTAATAACAAGGTGATACTTCATTTAATATCATTATTTACTTTTATATATATAGAAACTTGTATTTTTCATGATATAATCTATTATTTACTAATATATATAATCTTCCAGTTTAACATTGGCTGAACCAGTGATTTAATGACTCAATGTTTTTTCCGGATCAATGATCGGACCGCATCTAATGACTATGCATAGAAGTTTCTCTTTCTTTCCTATTTTACTATTAATTTTTTCCATGTTTTTGTAGTTGTCTCTTTGTTTTTGTTAACAATTCACGCCGTATGAAAGAGTAAAAAATTGACTCTAATTTTGTCATTTGATATAATATTTCTATTACGGTTATACCATAAAATCTCTGTAAGTGATGTATATTTATTGATTTTAAAAAAATATTGATACTCAATGGAATCTTAATATAAAATTTTAAATAGACTCTCAAAGTTTTGTGTGGGTGGACGATTTCAATAAAACAAAACAGAAGGTAACGAGAAATCCACAAGCCGGCCACATAAGGATACACAGAAACAATATGGAAATCGTTTGACAACTTTTCGTTATTAACGAGATGACAACCCACTTGATTTTGTTTAATACCTTGATTATTGAACGTGGAAGCTTTGGTTAATATTTTTTTTTTTCCCTTTCTGCAAGAAAGATTAATTTATTTATTTTTACTTGTATGATTAATGCTTATAATTCATGATTTCATATTAAAATTAGGGATAAGTACACGATCTGGAATATTTTTAAGAATACGACAATTACATATTTTTATAGGAGAATGACAATTTGCATAATTTTATAGCCAGAATGATAAACAGTGAATCCCGAAAATCGGTGAATCCGAAAATCGGTGAATTTTAGGAATGAATCCCAAAAATCGGTGAATTTAAACAATGGATTTTGAAAATTAGTGATTTTTAAGAAGTGAATTTAAGCAGTTGAATTCGAATACAAGTGAATTTCGATGATGAATAAATAGTTTTTTCTTTTACGCAAAAGTTTCAAAAGATCATCATTCTACTCAATTGATAAAATATTTACGGATTCTCTCTAATTCCCCCTTTTATTAATTCAATCTTCATTGTTTTTCATAAAATTGTTGAAATTTTTGGTAGAAATATAGTTCAACATGGTATCAGAGCGAGAGGTCAATGGTTCAAATCCAAGCACTGTCACCAAAAAAAAAAAAAAAAATGTTGTCCTCTCTAAAAATATAATAGGAAAAAAAAAAAAAAACAAATATTGGGCCCGTCTAAAAATATAATAAATTTCACACGAGGAGGCGTGCGTGTCAGACATAAAACGTTAATTATCTACCTCCCAACAATTACCTTAACTACTTAAGCTTTGTTGGACATGGTAGTTCAACAAGAATAGAAGTGAAAGCAATAACACTCAAATATGATAAATTTCAACATGAATTCAAGACTGAAATCTAAGAACAAAATCAGAATAGAAAAGAGAAAAAACAGAAAAGCAAAATCAACTTGAATGATCACAAAAATAGAATAATACAGTACACAAAGGTGTAATCATATCACTTACGATAAAATAAAAAACAAGAAATATGACAGATGCTCTAGGGAAATATGGATTCTATGGTTTCATCCTCTTCTTTTCTTCTAAGCCGTATCAATGGTTGTCCAGCCGCCGGAATCGACGCCGGAAAACCCTTCTCCAACACGAACCTATGCACAGACGATGGACGGGGCGCCGAAGCTTTCAACATCCTACCCTATATCTGCGTTTCCTCACTACACTTTCAAAGGCAAACCATCCGTAACTGATCCGCGAGAAATTGTGGTATGTAATTTCCAAAATCTTTCGACAAATCCCTGATTGGAAAATTTTCATAGGTAAGACCCAATCTAGATGTGATTAAAAGGTTCTTATCTGAGCAAAATTATAAAGGGCTTTAAACTCTAGGGATTCTTGACAACAAACATGTTGTAATCAATTTTGATTTTGAAGGTGATTATATACGCTACAACATGTTTGTTGTCAAGAATCCCTAGAGTGTATTTTCCTTGATTGGAGAGTGATTTAGGCACCATCCCCATCCACATAAATGATCCACACAACACTTTATAACCACGCATTTTAACTTTTAAAGAAAAACAAAAATAATACAAAAGTGCGGGACCACAAATTCACGATTCGGGGATGAGTTTGGTACACAATTCGGTGTACTAATCATTTTCCTTGATTATATACGCTTATTTTCAAAACCTATATGGTATGTGGAAAGTAAACCTATGCGATTGTTTAAATGGACACCTAATGTTCACGTGGATAAAGAATTTTCTATTAATTCTAACTCTTCCTAAGATGCCGATGCATTTGATACAACCTAAGTTTTATTTTTTCACTGGTGTCGATCTTTCGAAAACCGTTGCGTCTTGATGTTGCCGCCACTGCTATTTGGAGGCCATTAGCAGCTAGAGTGCATGTTAAGGTTGACATTCTTAAACCAACACCAACGAGGATATGGATTCAAAGAGAAAGAGGTAATGGTTTCTTACAGACAATGGTTGTGGAAGGAAATCTTTCGTCTTACTGCAACTATTGTTGGCATCAGTGACGGACACAGGATCTGGGGTAAGGGGGAAAATAAAATATTTAAAGGCAAATGAAAAAAATTAAGGGAGGCAAACTAGATGCATACTATATATATTAGTGTATTTTTCTCGGATCAAAGAGGCGTGATTTTGCCCCCCCCCCCTAGCTGTATGTAAGTCCGCCACTGGTTGGCATGTTGGCCATTTGTAAAACTCATGCTTAATTATGCACCCAGAGCATGGAAGAAGTCGCTCAGGATAGTAATGATAAAATGGAAGACAACCTTTCGACATGATTATAGAAGAGAGCCAAATGCGGCTAGCTCAGATCCAAATACAACTCAACAAGAATTAAATTAGCCAACTTAAAAGGACACTATCACCGAGAAGACGAGTTTTTCAATGGACAAAGATAGAAAACTCCTAAAGATTTTGAATGCATTGCCTGGAGATATCAAAAAAAAAAAAGAAAAACTACTCATCGGATCTAGAAAAGAAACATTTGAAGTTGAAAATATACATATGATGAGCGGAAAAAAATAAGCGTTACCTTGATGATTTTGTAGTATGATCTATGAAACTCGGCTTGTGAATTTTAATTAAATATTTCTATCTTTTAATAGAATTCTTGCTTATTTAAAAAATAGTAGTACACAAACGTGTAAGTTCATCTCTTATGTAGAGTTGATAGTGATCAGGGGAAGTTAACTTGCATGATCAACTAAGCAAACAAACTTAACTAACTGTAACTGACCCCTAACCAACTTCTGTGAAAGGTGTTCAATGTCTTGCTAGCAACACATTGAGGTGCGTAGCTGTCCTTTTATTCTACAGATTTACTTGTGTATGGCTTGGATTATTGAACTTCAACACCCCTCTCAAGCTAAACACTTTGGCATGTAGATGTTGGTTAGAGGATAGTTGATACCATAGTTTGAAGATTAGTTTTGTCCAAAAGTTTCTATTTCAATATTCTTGGCCTTTCATGAAAAACAATGTTTTCAAAAATATATAAATCTCTCATATTGTCACATAATAGAGGTATAGGTTTTTGTTGTTTTATGTTGAATTTTCCAGCAGATAAGTCAGCCATTGCAACTCATACGATGCCATTTCCATGGATCTATACTCTGCTATAGATGAACTTCTCAAGGCCGTGGTTGGCTTTTTTGATCTCCAACTGATTAGTGAATCCAATACGAAAGTAGAGAATCCAGTTGGGGATCTTCTTGTGTCTTCATATTCTGCCCAATCTGAGTCAACGTATGGTTTCAATTCCAAAGTTACTTGTGCTAAAAATAGAATTCCTCAGTGATGTCCAAAACAGTGACGGCCAATTTTAACTGGTAGAGTACCGGGTCGGGAGCACTATAGTGACGAGCAAGGTATCACAACCACATTCACATTTAGTTCAGACCAACAAATTGTTAACTTTTATGGAAGAGATAGTTTTTGGGAAAACTTAAGAATTTCATTGATGGATTAAATATATATATATATAAGTAGTAATAAACAACCCACTAGTCCACTTACTATAAAATAGGAATCATGGGATCATGGCCTTACTCTAAAATAACTACTCACAATCTTCCTATAAACAAGGAATCATGGGATCATGGCTATAAGCCATCACAACTACTCTAATAATGGAAAGTATGCTGAGAATCGAAAGTAACTTGGCTAACATAGCCCCAGGTTATTAAAACAACCTAATTAACATAATAATCGATTTAATTCTCTAACATTCATTTCCTTAATCGATCTGGTAGTTCAAATTACTTCACACATGCCCAAACTTGCCTCGAGCTTTAAAAATTGATCCTTCTTGAGTCATTTTGTCATTATATCGGCTATTTGATCTTCACCCATGCAATGCTGCAACTCAATGATCCCTTCTTCACATAGGTCTCTTAAGAAATGATACTTCACGTGTATGTGCTTGCTCCTGTTGTTTAACACTAGATTCTTGGATAGCTTGATAGTTGAACTGTTATCACAGTACATAAAATTCCCAGTTTGCTGAACTTGACCTAGAACTTCCAGCATCCTCTTTAACCATATTAGTTGACATGAACAGTGTGCTACTGCAACAAACTCTGCTTCAGTTGAGGATAAATTGACTATTGGTTGCTTCTTTGAGGACCGACTGATAGCACTTCTTCCACATATAAACACAAAACCAGAAGTACTCTTCCTGTCATTATTGTCTCCTGCATAATCCTTTGTCGAGTATCCAGGTCAATTTGAGCCTTCTCTGTTTAACTATACCTGATGCCAAGGTTGATGATTCTATTCAAGTATCTTAGAATCCTCTTCACATAGTTTAAGTGGTCTGCTGAGGGTGTCTCCATATATCTGCTTGCTGCACTTACAACATACATAATGTCAAGTCTTGTTGTTGTCAAGTATAAAAGACACCCTATCATATTCTTGTATAAGGTGGGATTCACTTTACTTCTTGTTCCTTATTTGGTAAGTTTCACACCAGTTTCACAGGGTGTGAGTGCTGGATTGCTATCCTTCATCCCAAACCTGCTGAGAATTTCAGATATATACTTCTTTTGAGAAATTAGTATGCCTGACTCAGTTTGTTAAACCTCAATGCCTAAAAAATATTGCATTAGCCCCATATTTGTCTTGCTAAATTTGTTCTTCATTGCCTTCTTGAACTCTTATCATTCTGAGTTCACTGCTGGTGAAGATAAGATCATCAACATATAAACAAGCAATCAGCAGCCTTCCCTTGCTGTTAACTTTCACGTACAAGGTAGGGTCGTATGGACACCTTGTGAAACATTCTTTCACAAAATAAGAATCAATACAGCTATACCAAGCCCTTGGGGCTTTCTTGAGTCCATATAAGGATTTGTTAAGCCTATATACTTTGTTCTCTGCTCCATGTTTCACATAGCCTTGTGGTTGATCCACGAGATACCTCTTCTTCTTCGGTGACCATTCAAGAATACTGATTTTACATCCATTTGATGTACTTTCCACTATATTTCGTGCTTCCAAAGATAGCACAAGTCTAATAGTCTCCATTCTTGATACTGGGGCAAACACTTCATTGTAGTCAATCCCATACTCTTGCTTGTATCCATTGCCTACTAGTCTAGCCTTGTACTTGCTGACTTTGCCATATTCATTCAATTTTGTCTTGTAGATCCACTTGACACCAATAGTCTTGTGTCCTTTTGGTAGATCAGTAGGAATCCAAGTCTGATTCCTTTCAATGGCTGTGATTTATTCATCCATAACCTGTCTCCATTTTCTTTCTTTTTTGCTTCCTCACAAGTGATTGGATCATCACTAGAAAATAGAGCATAGTAGGTGGCCTCATCTACTGTGGTAAACCTGTTACCTCAAAATCTGTCATCCAGCCTAGCCTCTTCTTGGTTCTCTGAGGTATGTCTATTGAACCCTCAGCTGCTATTTCATGACTTGAGTCTGCTGAACCTGGGTCTGCTGAACCCTCAGCTACTGCTGTCAATTCAGTGTCTTGAGTCTGCTAACCACGAGTCTCTTTGAATCTCACTCTGTGATTCTCGAGTCTGCACGATCCCGACTCTGCTTTGGTCCTCGATGAGGCTCTTCATCTATTAGATTCGGATTGGATGGGCCGAGCATTGTTTGCTTCCCAATTCCAACTGTTCAACTCATCAAACACTACATATCTCGCTTTGATCACTATCCTTTTGGTTATATGACTAAACAACTTGTATGCCTTGGACTTTTCTTGATCCCTAAGAAAACACATTGCTCTCCTTTATCACTCGCCTTCTTCTTGTTTGTATACGGAATATGAGCATAAGCAATGCATCCAAATATCTTAAAATGGCTTACAAATGGTTTGATTGAGTTACATGCTTCTTCTGGTGTCATTTTTTGAACAGGGAATGTTGGACATCTGTTCAAAATATGCACACTTCAACTTACTGCCTCTGGCCAGAATATTTTAGGCACATTTCCATAGGCCAACATGCTTCTTACCATATCTAGAATTGTCATATTCTTACTCTCAGATACACCATTCTGCTGTGGTGATTAGGCCGCTGTCAAATCCAATCTGATTCCATTACCGGTACTGAAATCCTCAAACTCTACTGAGAAAAATTCTCCTCCTCTATCTATTCTCAGAAACATAACATTTTGACCTGTCTCCTTTTCTCTTAACATTTTGAAGCTCTTGAATGCATTCAATGCTTCAGACTTTTCTGACAAGAATTCAACCCAAGTTTTTCTAGATAAATCATCAGTAAATGTAATGAAATACCTCTTACCTTCACTGGATAATGGGTTGATTGGGCCACACAAGTCAGAATGGATGAGTTCCAACACTTGTTTTTCCCTCCTGGACTTTCCTTTTGAGAATGGATGCCTTTGTTGCTTTCCTTAAGTGCATTCCTCACATACTTGTTGAGGAGTCTGGATCTGTGGAAGCCCTTTAACAATTTCCTTCTGCTGATGTGTTTTAAAACCACCAAAATTGAGATGTCCATATCTGTAATACCATAACCAACATGCATCTTTCATTTATTCCATAAGACATACTTGTGGCTCCTTAATTTCCAAAGGAAACAATTTGTTGGCATTCATAGGAACTTTAGCTATAATTTCATTGCTTGAATCCTTGATTTCACACTCCTTATTCTTCAGAATAATCTCATATCCTTTTTCTTGTAATCTTGTCCAACACTCAACAGTTGCACTTGGATCGAGGAACATATAGAACACTAGAAATGGTTTTGGATGTCCCATTCTTGGATCTGATGCATGTATTTCCTATTCCCTTAACACTTACTGAGGAGTTATCTCCAAACTTCACCTTTGAATGATAAGATTCATCCAAGTAAGAGAATAATGCCTTATTACCACACATGTGATTAGTGCATCCTGTATCAACATACCATACTTTGGGTGCTGAAGTCTGCTCATGCTGAGTATTCATCAGCAGAGTCTTATCCTCTTCTTTGTCAGCAAAGTGACTCTGCTGAGTCCCTTTCTCCTTGTCTGCTGGCAATTTGGTGTAGCATTATGACCGGTAGTGTTGTGACACCTAAAGCATTCAACATTCTTTTTGTTTGCAGTACCTCTACCATCTCCATTCTTGGATGCCTGAGAGTTGTCCCTGCTGTCAGAATCTCTGGTAGTCCTCCATCTACCTCTTCTTCTGCCTCTACCCTACCCCTTAATTGCTATTATAGGCAGTGGTCTTCAAGGCCTGCTCTTTATTTGATGCTGCTGAGCTTCTCTTCATCTTCTGTTCATAAACTTGCAAAGAACTTTGCAATTCATCAAGAGACAATGCATCAATGTCTTTGGATTCCTCAATGGAACACACCACATAATCAAATCTTGAGGTTAGTGACCTCAAAATTTACTCCACAACTGCTACATCCTCCATCTTTTCACCAAGAAATCTCATTTTATTGCAGATTTCCATGGTTTTGGCATAATAAGTTAAGACTGATTCACCCTCCTTCATTTGTAGGGTGTCAAAGTCTCTTCTTAAGGCCTGTGGCTGTGATCTTTTCACTTTGGTATTCCGTGGTACTTCCTCTTCATTGAATCCCAAATATCCTTTGATGACTCCTTGCTGAGAATGGTCACCAAGATGGCTCTATCTATTGGTTGAAACATATAGTTCTTGGCCTTTGAGATCATTGAGTTTTTGCTCTCAAAATGCGCTCTCCGAGCCTCGGTTGGGGTGGATTGCTCTTTGGTTAAACCGCTCATTGCTCAATGATGGTCCAGTACTCTTAGAACGTATGAAGTTCTCTATCAACATGCTTGATGATCATAATGTTGTCCATCAAACTTTGGGATGGAAGCTTTGAACAAAATTTGTTTCGACCATGGATCTTTCCTCCAATTCTTTGTTGAGAATATGACTCTGCTACCACTATTAACTTTTATGGAAGAGGTAGTTTTTAGGAAAACTTAAGAATTTCATTGATGGATCAAACATATATATACAAGTATTAATAAACTACCCATTAGTCAACTTCCTATAAAATAGGAAACATAGGATTATGGCCTTAATCTAAAATAACTACTCACAATCTTCCTATAAACAAGGATCATGGGATCATGGCTATAAGCCATCACAACTACTCTAATAATGGAAAGTATCTTTGAAAACGTAAGTAACTTGGCTAACATAGCCTTAGGTAATTAAAACAACCTAATTAACATAATAATTGATTTAATTCTCTAACACAAATAGGGGTGATGTTGATTATAACTAAGTGAATAAATATGACGAATTACACGATATGATAAAGGAATGGCTAAACTATGATCAAGAATACTACTAATGAAAGTGTTTGTGGGTGCAATCTCCTAAAATGGTCCCTAGGCACTAATACCACAACCTAGTTACCCTGTACTCGGTTCAACGGTCTTCTACTTGGGATTTAATTGGCCTAATATGAATAAAAACATTGAGATGCTCCGTAACCACCAACTTCACGGCTTAACTAGAATAACCTTACCAAGGAACAGGCTCGAACAACTCGACTAGTCGTGAATGGAAATTCTAAAACACTGGCTCACACACTCCGTCACAACATACATTTATAAAGTTCGTGAGTTCGATCAATTAACGGTTCATGAATCCACTGAAAGCATTAGGTTCATGTTTTAAAACACAAACATTCAACAGATTTAATTTTTAGGCACTACTCATCCCTAGGTCATCATTAAAGCATTAATTTCACAATTTTATCACATAATATAGCTATTATAAATTTAGCGACTCATTATAGAAATAAAAGCATATGAATTCATTAAGAAAACAACAATAGACATGATAAAAAGGTAGAAATAAAATTACCAAAAGAAGCAATTGCAAATCATCACTCGAATCGTCAATCCGTTGTGTAGTAATCGCAAAATAATGGAAGAAAAATAAACTGAAGTTCTTGCAGAAATTATGTTTAAGAAAAAGTAGATCTAACTCTAATGGAAGTTTAAAAGTGGTTGCAGATGAAAAATAAGAATATGCTAGGAAGTTTGTGTGTAAAAATTCGACCTATGTGGCTTTTGAATAGGCCAAAACCGGCCTAGGAATTGGTAAAAATCAGAAATTCGCACGTTGATGAAGTCAGTGGGCGTGCGCCCGCCTTCTAGGTGGCGGCTGCCAGCTTCATGTTCCTGGGCGCCCGCCTTTTGCCAGCCCGGGTCCATCCCGGCATGCGCCAGGGTTAACTGCTTCGTGCGTCCTTTATCGCCATCATGCTGGGCGTGCGCCGGGCCCCAAGCCGGCATGTGCTTGTCTTATCTACTGGCTCACCCGATTCGCCCCTTTTTACCCGGCGTGCGCCAGGGTGTTTTGTCGGTTTTGGTCCGGCGCACGCCGAACTTAATTCTTGCATCGTTTTCACTCTCGATCTCC
This sequence comes from Gentiana macrophylla, assembly GCA_026214975.1. Lineage (NCBI taxonomy): Eukaryota > Viridiplantae > Streptophyta > Magnoliopsida > Gentianales > Gentianaceae > Gentiana > Gentiana macrophylla. The sequence goes on from CM047817.1 coordinate 90,872,480, forward strand.
GTTTTAACTGATTTTCATCACGTTGCACTCCTTGTTGCGTCTCTATCATGACATATCTATAACAAAAATAAAAAAACATACTCAACCTGACAAATTACAATAATACGCACATCATTCACCCAAAAATAAGGAGATTTCCGGACGTAACGTCTTGTCCGTGATTCGTGATGTTGTGAAAGCGTGCTATAAAACCACTAAACTATCCTAAAACCACATCGAATAAGTCTTAACAATGGGGTAAATTACGCCTAAAATTATAGCTAAGTTGACTCTAATCAATTGTCCAGGTGAATTCTTCAAATATCTCAAGAGTCATGAAAGCGACCTTAAGATGTAATTATGTAGTTTATTCAAGAAATCGACTTTAAAATTGAGTAGCTAAAGCTATGTCGGTATGGTTATCTCTAGATATAGCAATTTCCTACCGGACTTGGTAGTAAGTATTAGTTTCTAATGGATCAAGTATCCTTTCTGTGTAGTTTTTTGTGTGTGATCCATTAGAGTATTTGCAGGTTTCCAATCAGTATATCCATATTCCTCAAGTAGTTCTAGGAAATATTCCATTTGTGACAAAATAATTCCTTTCTTTGATCTTGTATTTCTAAACCAAAGAAATACTTTAACATTCTCCAAGGTCCTTGATGCCAAATTTCTTGTCCAAAACCCTTTTAAATCTTTTATCAGATGAATTTCTGGACTAGAGACCAAAACATCATCTACATATACCAGAAAAAATAAAGTTTTTATCTGATCCTTTGATGAACAAGTTGTATTCTTGTTTAGATTGTCTGAATCAATCAAGGGTTAGGTTAACTTGATGTTCCAATGTCTGCTAGTCTATTTAATTAGGCCATATAAGGATTTCTTCAATATATATACAGTGCCAAGTTTAGAGCTAAGACCTTGAGGAATTTCATGTACTCTTTCTTATCCAATTATTCATTTAAGAAAGTATTGTTGACATCCAATTGGTGTAAATTCCAACCTTTTGTTGCAGAAATAGCTAGTGAAGTTCCGACAATTGAGAGGTTAGCAACTTGAGAAAATGTGTCAACATAATCCAATCCAAGTTGTTGTGTAACCTTTGGCTGCCAACCTTTCATTGAATCTTTCTATTGTTTTATCAGCACGCATTTCTATTCTATATACCTATTTACAACCTATATGAACTTTTCCTTTTGGTAAAGGCACTACCCCTCATGTTCATGTCATCTGTAATGCATCAAGTTCACTTTCATAGCTTGTTTCCATTCTTCATGTTTCACAGCTTCATTGTATGACTTTAGTTCATTGATAAACTGAGAACTTATGACATACTTTTTGTAAATAGAAGACAAACTAGATAAACTATCATCATTTTGAATAACATGAGGTGATTTTTTTTTACTTTTGAGTATTCATAGATGTACTCATTTAAGTAAGAAGGTGCACCTTATGTTCTTGTTGATCTCATGATTTCAACGGGAGGTGGATCTTTGTTATCAACATGATTCTGTAGATTCAAGTCCAAAGGATCAGGTAAAGAATATTCATCATGTTTATTATGCTCATGTGTAGGTGTATCAAGATTAGTATTATGTGTATCAGTTTGACCTATCTCCTCATCGTGATCCATGAAGAGCAGAGATAAAGAAATAGTATTTAAACCACCTTGATCCTCCTTACCATTCTCCTTAATATATATGGACAACTCATAAAATTTGACATCTCTATTAATAAATATTTGTCTTGTCTTAAAATTTAAGATGACTATCACACTTTTATTCAAGATGACTATCACGTCTCAACAATTTTATCTTTGTATGAAACTGAGTCTCAATCATGTTACAATATTTGTTAACAATATATCTACATTCAGTTTTAGATTTCAACAAGTATACCTAACAAAATCAACTAAAATCATCAACTATATGTATAGTAAGAAAAAAACCTATGTCCATGAATACTTATGACTCTATAAGGCCCCAGACATCCTGTGTACCAAATCAAACAACTCTTTGGTAACAGAAAGACATAAAGGAAAACTTAGTCTCTTCTGATCAGCTAAAAGACATATATATAAAAATTCTCCTTGAAGAACCTTAATATCTATGTTATGACTATATAGAACCTACAATCTTTGATCAAAGGAGCATCCTGATCACAACATATTTAGTACTATAAACTACACCATTATTTTCCCTGAAAGATAGTTCGATTACTGTATGAACTATATGTCAATTGCTTAGTGCATGTTTCTTGGTCACAAATTCTGCAATTATATATTTATCCCGTGAATACAATATCTCAATTCATTATTAAGTTTTATGAAATAAAAGAGTTCTTTGTTTTTGGTTTGTTTTCCATTGGTTTTCTTCTCTAAAGTCATCAGCTAGCTTGAGTTGATCAAGCTAGATCCGCCATTGATAAAGGTATGAAGCTTTGAATGTTCCTTTATGTTTTTATCATGGTAGATTAGTTTGACTTAAGCGATGTAATTAATCTGCGTGTCTAAACGAGCTGTAATTCACCATAATTGAGCATAATAGATCGACGATATTCCAGAATTGGGAACCGCGGCCCCCGCAATTGCGACTGTACTTATCGCAATTGCGAGCCACCTTAGGTCACCATAAATATGAAGATTCAACATCAGCTACGTTGATCAAAAGGTTTAATTAACTATATGTTAGATCTGGCCAATCTGCTTATTGTATTTTTAAATTATCATGAAGGACTTACAAGGTGGAGTGTTAGTTAGGACATAGTCTGGATCAATCCTCAGGAACGTGCTAGTCAATACACGATAGCTGCTTAGTGAGGTTCTCAGTCTTGAGCCGGCACTTTCTAGAACATATCGTGTTAGAAAAGATGACTTTACCTCTCATCAGAGTTGAGTACTAAGTAGAGCTAACTCAACAGGACAAGGTCAGTTGAGCAAAAGTCAGCAGGGCAAGGTCAACAGGGCAAAATTCTGGAAGTTACGTCTGGTGGAGTCAGCTGAGCTGAGTTCACATATGGGGTTTTTTAGTCAATCTGCTACCATGTCTTTATGTAGTCTAAGTCTAGGGTTTTGTGACTATAAATACTCATCTGTTACAACCTAGAATATTCACAACAGCAGTAGTAGAAGTAGCAGCAACAATTGCGTATGCAATTGCAGAGTCTGTAAAATCTCCAGTGATAATATATTCTCCTCTTTCTGCCCATGAAGTAGTCAGCATATTGTCGGAAACCATGTTAGATCCTGTGTATTGTTTCTTGTGTGATTTATGCATTCTCTTTTATTCTTGATTATGGCAATCTGTTTTTTTATCCCTGACGGTCTTGTTATAATAAACTGGTCTCAGAGCCAGGTTATCATTAGGGAATCCAAAATCTGTTTGAGTTAGGTTGATTGTCACCAAGGTCGTAATTGACGCTAGGTTCTAGGATTAACGCTAACTTTCCGGCAAGATCAATATGCCTGGGTTAGATGTAGAGATTGATAAATACATAGGAAGGAACAATTTCAATCTGAGGCAAATCAGGATGCGTGCTCTGTTGAAGAAACTAGGGCTCTGGGCTCCATTGAAAAAGGCGGTGGATGCTGGAAATGCTTAGATGGGCAATTTGGAGGAGAAATGAAATTCAATAATTTTGTTGTGTTTGTCTGATGATGTTATCAATGAAGTTACTGAAGAGAATTCATCAACAGGGTTGTGGCTGATGCTTGAGAGTCTGTATATGACAAATTCGTTGACCAAAAAGTTGTTGATAAAGCAACGTCTGTTCAGTTTAAACAAGCATGAAGGAATGCCTCTCAGAGATCATCTGGAAGATCTAAACACAATATTTCTTCATTTAAGGAGTATTGGTGTTAAGATCGAAGATGAGGATGCAACTCTAATTTTGTTGGTATCACTCCAAGCATCATTTGAGAATTTTGTACAATCTTTTATTGTTGAGAGACACAGTGTCATTGGAGGATGTTAAGGCATCTCTCTATAATCAAGAGCCAAGGCATAATGCAATAGCTACACAGTCTGAGACAATCAGGCTATTGGTTTTATTTGGTAGTAGTGATTGTAAAGGGAATGGAAATCCTAAAAGAAGACATTCAAGAAGGGTGATTCCAAAGACCCTAATGCAAATCAGGTCTGAATCTGAATCTGGAGTGTTGACAAGCATGTGGAGCTTCTGGTCCATACTCAGCTGAGTTTTCAGAACTCAGATGAGAATAGTCAACACTAATCTGGCACTTGGTTGTGCATCTGAACCTGAAGAATCAAGAGCTGAATCTGGTGGAACCAAAATGTGGAGGTCGGCTGGGTGAAGGTCTGCGATCTAATCTGACTAAGTGAAGGTTGGGTGAGTAGAGTGGGGTGTTCAAGTCCGGGAAGTCAGCCAAGTCCATTTGTCGCTGCTTGATGGCATCTGTTGAATATGTTGAACAAGTCTCGTGATGGTTCTACTATGTCCGGAAGTCTCAGTGAGTAAAGTCACCTAAGCATCGGTGAACAAGTCCGAGGTGGAGTTCTCTTCTGGAGTTAAGTCTCGTATAGAGAAGTCTCACTTGAAGTCTGTTGTGTTCACATCTGGTCAGCTTAGAATCTGAATCTGCAAATCTATTTGGTAGAAATTGAATCTGAAGAACTCAACTGAGTGTGCTCAGTTGAGGTGATTACATCTGAATCTGGCAATCACATCTTGTCTGATGATCAAGTCTTTGATCACCGCTATTCTCAACTCAATCAAGTTTGAATCTGTAAATAGTAGAGGATCTCATCTGAATCTAGAAGGTTCTTATCTGAAGATGTTTTATCATCTGGAGTTAACCCTCATTTGGAGGAATCACGTCTGAAGCTGTAAAGTATAAAGAAAGTGGGGAAATCTGGTACATACATTGCACATTGACGAATGCATCTGGTACAGGACATCTGGTTATATAATCTATTTGAACGAGAGTTCAAGTCAAGGTAGAGATTTGTTAGAAAATGTGACGTGACATCTCATCATAGCTGAGTGCTAAGATATGCTGAGTAAGCGGAGCTAAATCAGTAGGACAAGGTCAGCTGAGCAAAAGTCAGGAGAACAAAGTCAGCAGGGCAAGGGCAGCTGGGCAATGTCAGCAGAGAAAAAGTCAGCAGGTTACGTCTGGTGGAGTCAGTTGAGCTAAGTTCACATCTGGGGTTTTTTAGTCAATCTGCTAGCATGTCTTTATGTCATCTAGGTTTACGGTTTTGTGACTATAAATACTCATCTGTTGTAACTTAGAATATTTACAGTAGCAGTTGCGTATGCAATTGCAGAATCTGTAAAATCTCCAGTGATAATATATTCTCCTCTTTCTACGCGTGGAGTAGTCGGCATATTGTCGGAAACCACGTTAAATTCTGTGTTATTGTTTCTTGAGTGATTTATGCTTTCTCGTTTATTCTTGATTATTGAAATCCATTTTTGATCCCTGGCGGTCTTGTTGTAACATATTGAGTGTGGGTTATTACAACCAACGAATGAGGTTAACTGCACATAGGCACCTATTGTCCTTCCCATGGAAGTAGCATAATATTAGGAGATTGCACCCATAGCTAAAACTGAATTAGAGCATACGTTATGTTTGAATCGGGGAATTACGGGGAAAAGTAAACATAACGATTAGTTACACCAAGTTAGGAGATCGGTGAGGAGGGAAAAGCCAATTACTTTTCTGTCTTTATGTTGGTCTAGGGACCGTTCTCTGTGTTCTTAATCAAAATTATGAGTCTATTATCCGTGTTGCATCGTCTCTGTGGGATCGACATTGACTCACCCTTGCTATACTGCGATTGACCTAATACTCTTTCTAGTATTTCTTGAGTAGAAGTGACTTACACGCGGATCAAATCCCAATCTGTAATGCCATAAAAATTGTAAATCATCCTCAATATTAACAGTTTTAACATCAGGAATTTCAAAATAAAAACATGTTATATCAGATTTAAGAATGGACAGGCCATTGATCAATTCAGCCGTACCAACCTTCTGCAAACTCATTTTATCATGTATGACACAACAGTCCAAATAGAATAACATGATAAACCTTTGACTTAAGGAGTATACAGATGGAAATAAGATTAAAGTTAATCTCAGACACATAGGACATATCATGAACTAAATCTTTGTTAATTCTTACTTGACCTATTTGAGTAATCTTTGTACTTTTACCATGAGGCAAACTCTGTAACACCACACTCCCGACCCCTAGGTCTACTAGGGTAATTCTAGGAGCAGGTTGCGAGGCTTTCGCATAGACATCCATAAAATACCATAAATCCCAAATATTGATATAAATCCATCAAAACACTTGCAACATTTCACTAACTGGTTACATCAAGAATTACAACAAATAGAATCCCAAATTATTAAAATCCTCAACACGAACCATGTCATCAAATTTTCTTAAGCACATCCACCATAGTGATATTGATAAATATCGTCGTGCCTATTTTCCCATCTCTTAGCCTGGTTCAACAACCTGTATTTATATTTTAAAAAGAAAATAAAAGGAAAAAAAACACAGAAGAAATAGAATCGTCAGCAAAAATGCTGGTATGAGCCACATCCGATAGTGTTACAGTTTAAAATATATAATTTCAAGAAAGCTAGCTTTATGATAATAATAAATTAGTACAATAATTATATATACAATGAAAACAAAAGATGCACTAGTTGATCATTACTTAGATGTAAGTCGTGTCATTATTACATTATTATTCCTTGAATTTATGTGGTGATTATTACTAGGTCACTTGACACCGACTTGGCCTAGTCGATGAGTCAATACCAACCGAACTCCAGCACGTGAACATGATTTTCCACCGCACTTCAACAAGCAAGCTCTTACCTGACAACTCCGGCCGATTGTCAGGGAAAGGATTCAGACTTTCACCCAAAGGGCTCCAGCCAACCCCACCGCCCTCCGAAGCATGACACAACCGTCAGCCCTTGCTTTCCCGGCCATGGCATGAATCTTCGGGGGAAAAGGTACCGTCCCCACTCCTACGAGTGAGCACTCTAGCTACTGACGGAAAGACTTCGAGTCAAGAGGCCCCGAGACCGGTGACTAGCCGTTCTCCTGAGAGCAATAACTCTAATTTCCCTAGCCACCAGAGGTTAGACACTTTCGTGCCACTAGCAAGCGAGCAAGTCAAGTCCAAGTATTAAGTCTAAATTTACAAGAAAAATATGCACTAGTACCAATCAGTTTAGTCATTACAATTAGTTTTATTTTTATGATTACAGTCTACGTAACTTTCGAGTTTTGTCGATAAATCAATATAATACAGAAGAAAAAAACATTATTGCTTTGAAAATATATGACCTTAGGTCTATTTGATGAAAACAACAATTCTATATAAGTACTATATTGAAAATAAATCGATAAGACACACTTTTACTTGTATATAAAATAAGGACATGATACGGAGATCTTGATGAAACAAAACACCATAGTAAAATTAATACTGACATATTTGTTGTTACCGAAAATAAGAGCTCACACAAACGACAAAGCTATATCTATATAAATATTTCTATTCAAAATAATAAAATTAAAAGAACACGCATTAGCTTTTATAAGAAAATAACTCACATATCATCATTTTTCACGTTGATACCGATTTTGACAACTTGAGTTATTTCTACTTGTGAATAAACCATGTAAAATAGTTCTCAGTGTAGACGTGTGAAAGAAATTTATTTGAGAAATTAGCTTTTTAGGCTAACAAGAATGTTATGCAGAGAGATGAAATTTGAATCTATTTATAAGAGGAATTCTTTTGACAAAAGGCTGATTGAAGGCAATTTTCATTAATTCTGAAACCCATTTAATGGTGGCAATTACAGAAATGTAACGGATGAATTAATAGTTTTTTAAATATAATAAATCTACACTACCTGCGTATTGAGAAATAGATGAAAATAAAGGACAACAATTATATGTGGTATATATTTTAGTAGTATCACCCTTTTCTTTTGTGAAACAAAACCTTCAAAATATGAGTGACCCATAATCTAATTTATTAATGCAATAAATATCTTTTCCCATAATCACAAAAAAAAAAACCCACGTTTTTGTATTGAAAAGACTCAATTACTGTCATTTAGTATTTATCAACAAATGATTTTACGTTACTCAAAAAGAAAATATAAATAAACAAATAAGGGAATAACTTTTCACACAAATTTTTATCTAACCACACTGAATTTTTTTTTCCAATTTAGCCTTATTTTTTGGGGAAATGAGGAGAAGATGTAAATATTTAAATGATTGAGTAGAAGAATGATCTTTTGAAACTTTTGCATAAAAAGATAAAACTATTTATTCATCGTTTAAATTCACTTGTGTTCGAAATTCACTGTTTAAATTCATTGCCGTAAATTCATCATTAAATTCACTACTTTTCAAAATTCATTGTCGAAATTCACCGATTTTCAGGATTCACTATCGAAATTCATCGTTTAAATTCACCGATTTAGGGATTCACCTGAGGAGATTCACCGATTTTAAGGATTCACTGTTTGTCCTTCTCGCTATAAAAATTATGCGATTGTCTTCTCTATATAAAAAATATGTAGTTGTCTGCATTCTTAAAAATATTCCAGATTGTGTCCTTATCCCTAATTTTCCATATTTTTTTATTTTACGCTGTTCATTCGACCAAAGTTTGGTGAATATGACACATTATCCATCTTGAAATATGGTCGTAATATACGTGTTGAGAGTTCACACCTGGTTGATTCGACCATATTTTATGTAGAATGTTTGAAGTTTTCCAAACTCATACATAGTCAGAGCATCATTCTGACCAATATTGAGTCCGGAATACTCTACACATTCAGACTAGAATTGGGTCAGGATAACAACAACAATATAAGAGCACCACTATTGATTCTGACTGAATTTCAGACATAATATTAAAAGTTTTTTGTACTCAATTTTAGTCAGAATGTCTTTCTGACCGGTATTGAGTATGAAAAACATTCAAAATTCTGACTAGAATAAAATCAGTATAATGATCGTATTCTGACTCAAATTGGGTCAGAATGGCTGCTGTGCAAATTGACCATAAATTGGCCAGAATAGTATATATTTTCCGGACTTATTTACGGTCGAATGGCGGCGCGTGTGGAATATCCAAACGAAGGTTTCACTCTCGGCTCTTGATAAGTGCAAAACAACATTTGTGTGAAAAGATAGTCCCATAAAGGAAGGCTCATTATTACAATTTACAATCAAAAGCTTGACAAAATCAAAAACGTTTCTGACGTTTACATTTATTATGCACCACTCAAAAGCTTGTAAAAATCAAAAACGTTTTATATTAGTTAACTGTAGTACATAAATTTTCGGTTAATAAATAGAATGATATATTAATAAACTGAAGACATGTATAAAAGAATATATAATTAGAGCTTTTGAATTTATTTTAATAACATTTCCAACATCACGAAAAAAAAAAACTTTGGTAATAAAATATCGGATATACTCGTCTCAAAAGAAAAATAAAGTTAGGGTGTTACAAACTCACAGTTAAATCACACAAAGATTCACTTGAACTAAACAAAACTTTGTCAAAGATTATATGATCCGTTGCTCCAAAACACACAATCTAATCATATAACCTTAGACCACTATATTTATCTAAACCTTCATTTCCAAAGGTAGAGGTTAAAACCACTGAATTCACATTTGCATTGACTCCCCTAAAAGAAAACATTTGTATTGCCAAGGCCCGGCCCTGCCTTCAATACATTTAGAATCTTCTGATACTGTTCTTGAGTTATACCAGAGTTTCCACAACCACAACCAGGTGGAGGAGTCAATATAATCAGTTTGACATGGACTAGAACCATCTACAAGACCAAATTTATTCTTTGAGGCCGGAGAATGCTGTCAGCATAGAGATTAAAGCTAGACTTTCATTCGGATCAAGATTAAAGCTAGAGTTTCATTCGGATCAAGAACCAAATCTGTTGGAACTTGGATTTGTTGATTCTGGTTGATCCAAAAGGAAAGAAAAAGCAGAATTCTTAAGAGCAATGCTCTGATACGATGATGAATTTCAACATTATTTCAAGACTAAACTCTAAAAACAAAATCAGAAATGAAAAGAGAAAAACTGAACAGCAAACTCAACTTGAAAGATCATTAAAATCGAATAATACAGTGATCAGGGGAAGAAGTTAATTTACATAATTAACCAAGCTAACTAACTTAACTAACTCTAACTGACTCCTAACCAACTTCTGTTGAAGGTGTTCGATGTATTGTCAACAACACGTTGAGGTGTGTAATTATCTTCTTATGCTTCAGCTTTACTCGTATTTAGCTTGGCTTATCGAACTTCAACAACTTAAGCTTGTCTCTTTATTTTTTTCTGTTGTTTTTTTCGAAAATAGTTTCTTATGCTCCTTTATTTAAATAAACAGGGCACGAATAGAATTTTATTTGTAACAACTTATTTATTGATTTTGTTTGTGGATCTATTAAAAACACTACTGAAAATACAAGTAATTAAGATATGGAGAGTTTTTTTCACATTTATACAAGTAATTAAATCGTTACATATCATCATGAGATTTCCTGTATAATCAAACAACTTCTTTCAAGGAAGAAAAGATGACTTTTATTTAGTTGGGAGATGTGATAGGAATTGGTCTTAGTTTAATCATTTGTATTTTGTCATCTTAATAAAAATATTATAGAAAGAAGCTAAGCCAGAGGCAGACAAAGTACTTACAGGTCTCAAAGATTGTATTTTTCTGAAGAAAATGTCTCAAAGATTCTTGGGAGTAAAGTTTTCTATTTCACATGAAGGAATCAAACAAAAAATAAAAAGACAAAGATTTCCCTATAAATTGATCTTGTTATGAAACGTTGTAAACAAACAAACTTAAGTACTCAATTTGTATTAAGTGTTGGTGTGAAGAGAGATCTGCAATGAGGAGCTTCATCAATAGCAATATGTTCATCAATGGGTTTCTTCTCTTTCTCATTCTCTTTGGCTTCTTCGCTCAGGGTACGTATTTAATTAATTAACTTACTTTTCTCTCATTAATTTGCTAAAACTTTTTTTTTTATAGTGAATGTTTTTTCACAGTACAAAAAAACCTTTATCCTACAAATTTATCAATCATTGATACTGACCGAATTTTAGGTAGAATATTGGATGTTTTAATTCCTTACTCAATGTTAGTTAGAAAGTCTTTTGGACTGTTATTGGGTAAGGAAAACACTAAAATTATTACTCGAATTGAGTCCAAATAATCATCTTTTCATACTCGAATTGTGTCAGAATAAACTGCTGTGAAAATATGATTCACACAAACATAAATAAATAAAAAAAATCAGATTTACGCCACTCTGTAGTTGCGTAGTTTGAGTTTATTTATTTTATTTTTTTAAATCCTGGACGCCTCATCTTCAAAAAAAATGAAATATTCCAAATTTTTAAAACATATATTTCTCTCATCCATCTTTTTTAAACACAACTTTCAGTATAGAACTTTAAATTTGAAAATTCATTCATCATTTTTTTTTCATACTCTTTATGTTAAGACCACATTCACCATATTCCGACGTAATTTCTGAAAATCCGCTGTCGAAATTCACTATTATTCGAAATTCACTTCTTTTCGGGATTTACTGTCAAGATTAATTGAGTGAATTTCGACAGTAAATCTTACGAAAAATGATGTAATTATATCGAACCAAGTCTCAAAACGAAGAGAATGAAAAAATAAAAAATTCAGTGAAATTTTCATCACAATTAGAAATCTAGATCAAAAGATATAAGTATTTGTACATTAAGGAGGAAAAAAAAAAAGAGCAGGCTTGCGTCGCTCAATCAGCGTTTCTTTTTCTTTTTCTTTTTTTTTTGATTTGTTCTCAAATTTATATAAAATTATAAAGGCCATCGATCTCAACATAAAAAAAAAATTGGATTACGTTATTTTAAAAATATTAGGAATATGTCATTTTATCTAATTATATATATTTAAAGAGGAGATATAGATTCAATTAAACCATCATTTTACACCATTTTGAATCTGAAACTTTTAATTCTGAATCTTTTGATTCAATTATTCAAAAAGAAATAAACGTTTCAAGTAAAATTGTAGTGAAGAGTACGAATGAAAAACAGACCTTTCTAAATTTTTTTATAAAAAAAAAAAAAAACAGACCTTTCTCCCTTGTTGTCATCATCCCCACAAAAATAAATAAATTTCTTGTTGTCATCTTGCAAATAGATAAAATTAAGGGTATTAGAAATTAATATGAGTGTGACATGTGTGTCTTTATATTATTGACTGTGACATGTGTGTCTTTATATTATTGACATGTGTTGTTTAGACAAATGGTGTAATATTTTAGTCTTTGGTGTGAAAAAGACCGTGTGTTCAGGCTGAATAATAATTAATGAAAATGTTCATCTTCTTCATCTTGAGCTTCACTCCTTCAATGGAGATTTAACTGATTCCGTTGTTATTCAAACTTGGTATCGGAGCAACACAGACTTGCGTCATGTCTACTGGGACATCAACTCCACCGTCGTCGGCACCGCCAAACTCTGGAAGCACAGGACCGGAAACCACCACTGTGGTGTCAACGAATCCAAGTTCCACCCCAACTCAAGTGACAGTCAGTTCCGTTACCCCTGCTGCAGATCTTGGCCCTTTTTCTCAGTATCAAACAGCACTTGGATCGATTCCTTTTCCGAGCATCATGTTTCCCTCTTCGAGCATGCATAGAGCTCCTCCTCTCACTCAGATATCAGGTACCGTAATACCACCTACGATCTCGTCTATTCCTTCATTTCTCCGGTCACCGTCTCCAAGTACACTGAGTCACCCTGGGTCACCCTTTCAAGGACACTTAAGTCAAACTTGTACCGTGAAACTCACCAGAGATAACTACTTGTTGTGGAAATACACAATTCTGCCCATAGTGAGAGGTCATAGATTGGATGGTTTCTTGTTTGGTACCACACCTAGGCCACCAAATATGAATCTGTATACTGGATTTCAAAATCCGGCCACTGATGAATGGGACACAGTGGATCAATTGCTGATGGGATGGTTGCTAGGCTCCATGACTGAGCAAGCATTTGGTTGAGGTTATTGGTTGTAGCACATCCCGCGAGATATGGACAACTTTGGAAACCCATTATTTAGTCAATCAACTGAGGCAAGGATGTTGGAGTTTAAGAGTGCCCTTACCAAATCGAGAAAAGGCAAAGCAAGTCCATGAGTGACTACTTGGCACAAATGAAGTCCTACAAATGACAACTTGGTCTGCATTTGGATACCACGTGTCCAAATCCGAATTGATTCTCGCCACATTAGGAGGTTTGGATAAGGACTATGAGGCAGTAATAGTCAACATTACCTCCAGGATTGGCTCTCTTACTTGGCCTGAAGTCCACTCCCAATTGTTGATACATGAGAGACTGCTTGCAAGGTTCAATCCTACAGTTAATTTGACAAGTGGAGTTGTGAGTGGTCAGTCTAACCCCTCTGCTCATATGGTCGCTTATGGCTCGGGAAATTTCAAAATAGAAATAGTAACTACAACTCCTATCAAAACAATAATAAGGGGTGAGAGGCAAATATATAGAGGTGGAAGAGGCAGAGGTGGAAGAAGTCTTTGGTAGAGTCCGGCCCAAAATGACATGTCAACTTTGTGGGAAGAATGGCCATCTGATTATGGATCATTGGCATAGGTTTGAACATGATTTTCAGGGACTGCAGACTAACAAAGAATAGCAGTGGAAACAAATGAACTCGGCCTTTATTCTTTACACCAAGTACAATCTCAGATCACTCATGGTACTTGGATAGTGGAGCAACAAATCATGTTACTGCTGACATGGGAAACATGAGCATCAACTCCAACTACAATGGTAATGACACACTGACTGTAGGTAATGGTGAGCAATTACCAGTGGCACATCTTGGTCACTCTTTCCTTCACACACCACATGGCACTCTAAAATTGCACAATATTCTTCATGTTCCTCAAATAACAAGAAATTTACTCAGTATCTCTCAATTGATTTCTGACAATCCTGTGTCTGTGGAATTTGATGATCTCTTTTGTTTTGTTAAGGACAAACATACAGGGACAATGCTTCTCAGGGGTCAACTTCAGGATGGCCTTTACAAGATCCATCAACTTGAAGCCACTGATCAGAACTCCTCTCACCCCAAATTTGGTTCAGTTTGTTTTTATATCTCCAAAAACTCAGCTTCCTGTAATAATTCTAACTCTAGTCTTGATTTGTGGCATAGGAGACTTGGCCACCCCTCTAATCATGTTTTAACTACTATTTTGAATGGTTGTAATATCAAAACTGTTGGTGTTTTATCTTTCTGTGAATCCTGTCAGCTAGGAAAAGCACACAACTTGTTTCATCCTTTGTCCGAGTCTCATGCCAATGCTCCTTTGAATCTGGTTCACACAGATCTATGGGGTCCTCGCACCCATTAAATCTTGAAGGTTACAACTATTATGTGCACTTTGTTGATGATAACACTAGACACACTTGGATATACCCTTGAAATCCAAATCTGAGACCTTTACTACCTTCCAAAATTTTAAGGCCATGGTAGAAACACAGTTCTCTGTCAAAATCAAATGTCTTCAATCTGATTGGGGAGGTGAGTATAGATCCTTTCAAGAATATCTTAACAATGCAGGAATCACTTTCAGACACCCCTGTCCTCATGACCATGCTCAAAATGGTAGGGCAGAAAGAAAACACAGACACATTGTGGAGACTGGTCTACACTTACGGCTCAAGCCGCATGCCCTCGAGCATGCTTGGTGGCACAGCTTTCAAGCCTCAGTCCAACTTATAAACACTCTTCCTACACCTGTTCTTAAAAATAAATCCCCAGTGGAATGCCTCTTTCAGTCTAGACCCAATTATAAGACCTTTAGGATCTTTGGTTGTGCTGTGTACCCAAACCTCAGGCCATTCCAAACCACTAAATTTCAATTTCACACCAAGAAGTGTATCAACCTTGGCCTCAGTTCCTGTCACAAAGGATTTAAGTGTCTAGACAATACTGGGAGAATCTACATCTCCAACAATGTTATCTTTGATGAAACCAACTTTCCTTTCTCTCAAGATTTCACACAAGGCCCTTCCACTCAAGTCCTGTCAGATTACTCTTCCTTCTCCTATCTTCCTATTCCTTCACCATCTCAGGCAGAGGGGGAACAAGGCATCCTGAGGAGATCTACTGATGAAGGCATTGTTGGAAGTCCTACAAATCAGGTAAGTCATTCCAATACTGCAACATCTGCTCCCAATACTGCCACATCTGTTCCTAGTCCCTGTACTCTTGCTCCTAGCATTAGTCCTTGTGTTTCTTCTAGTCCCACACAGTCAAGTGAGTCTGTGACTGATCCATCTCTAGATGATCAATTGCCTAGTCAACCCCAAAGTCCTGTAAATATTCAAACCACTCAAGTCATATCCCATCATATGCAAACCAGGTCAAAAAGTGGTATTTACAAGCCTAAGGTCTACTCTGCTGTCATTAGTAATGCTCACTCTTATCCTGCTGAACCAACTAGTGTGTCACAAGCATTGCAGTCAGAGGACTGGAAGGATGCTATGTCTCATTGAATACAGGCGATTATGCATAACAAAACTTGGGAATTGGTTAGACTCCCATCGTGAGGAAAAGTCTTTGTTGGAAATAGGTGGATTTTTAAATTGAAATTAAGACCTGATGGTACAGTTTTGAAGCACAAGGCAAGGTTGGTTGCTAAAGGGTACAGTCAAAACTATTGTATAGACTTCACTGAGACCTTCAGTCCAGTTGCCAAGTCAACCACAATCGTAATAGTTTCGCCCTGGTTGTTCATGAATTGGTCAAGAATCAAATAGACATAAATAATGCCTTTTGAATGGTCCTCTGCGAGAACCGATCTATATGGATGCACCTGAAGGATTTGTGGATATGTCCAGACCTAATCATGTATGCAGGTTGCACAAGGCGTTGTATGGCCTGAAACAGGCCCCCAGGGCATGGTTTGATGCTTTCAAGTCTCAGATGGTTAGCTGGGGTTTCACTCAGTCTGTATCAGACAACTCTCTCTTTATACTGCATGTCAATGATATAGTCATGTTTGTTTTGGTGTATGTAGATGACATCCTTGTTACAGGAAACTCACATTCCATGGTCCAGAAGTTCATTAAGCAGCTGGACACAAAATTCTCCCTCAAGGATCTAGGGCCTGTCTCACACTTCTTGGGAATGCAAGTAACCAGAAATGAATCTGGTTTATATCTAACTCAGTCATATTATGCATCTCAGTTACTAAAGAGGTTAAATCTGGAGCATCTCAAACCTTGTCCAACACCTATGGTGGCAGGAAAGCAACTGGAACATGAGCAGGGTGAGCCCTTATCTAATCCCAGCATATACAGAAGTGCTATAGGAGCACTTCAAGATTTGACTATCACCAGGCCCGACATTGCTTATCTGTCAAACACTGAGTCGGGCTTTATGCAAAAGCCTTGCACTGAACACTGGCAAGCATTGAAGAGGCTACTGAGGTTTGTTCAGGGGACACTGAAGCAGGGGCTCCATTTTATTCCTAGTGATGTTTTGTCCCTCCAAGGCTTCACTGATGCCAATTGGGCTGCTGATCCCAGTGATAGAAAATCCACAGGAGGTTACTGTGTGTATTTGGGCAATTCTCTTATCACATGGAGTTCTAAGAAACAGCAAGTGGTTGCAAGATCCAGTTGTGAGTCAGAATACAGGGCTTTGTCTAACCTGGGTGCTGAGATTCAGTGGATCATGCAGATTCTGAAAGAAATGAAGTTCAATCTGCCAGGAATTCCAGTTCTATGGTGTGATAACACAGGAGCCACAACTCTGGCTCAAAATCCGGTATATCATGCAAGGACAAAGCATATAGAGGTGGATGTTCACTACATTCGAAACCTGATCCAGGACAAAAAGATGAAAGTCTGCTTCATCCCATCTTCAGCACAAGTGGCTGACATCTTCACCAAGTCATTGCCAATTTCTACATTCTGCAACTTTAAGACCAAACTCAATGTGGTTGATCCTCACATTAGTTTGAGAGGGGGAGATAAAATTAAGGGTATTAGAAATTAATATGAGTGTGACATGTGTGTCTTTATATTATTGACATGTGTTGTTTAGACAAATGGTGTAATATTTTAGTCTTTGGTGTGTAAAAGACCGTGGGTTCAGGCTGAATAATAATTAATGAAAATGTTCATCTTCTTCATCTTGAGCTTCACTCCTTCAATGGAGATTTAACTGATTCCGTTGTTATTCAAACTCAAATGATCAAGCTATGTGTACGCGTATATATATATATATATATATATATATATAGACACACACACATTAGCGCTTGTGTATTTATATATTTATTTACATATATTTTCCTCCTGAACTGGGACCAACGGTGGCATGCAGAGGCCTCAACATGCTATATACTAAGCACAAAATTCAAAGGGATATGTTTTAGTAGCGACAACTGTGCCAGCGTCTGCACGTACGGGTGAAGAAAACAACAACTTCAATAACGGCAAATGCAAGGGCTGGATCAACAGAAAATGCGAATGCTCTAAGAATAACTGTTAAGAAAGTGGTTTCTTTGTGGAGTCTCCAAGCAATATTCTTGGAGATTTTTCCTGGAGACATGGAAAACTATATTTCAAATATCTTATGAGGAAATGTGGGTGGGTGGGTTTTTTTTTTTTTTTTTTTTTGTGTGTGTGTGTGAGAGAGAACAATAAATGTGGTTTAGGACTTTGCATTCCTACGTAACTTGCCCTGCCCTAATGTGGCTTTTTATATGTATGAGCAACTTACTTACTTCCTTATAACGCGTTATGATAAGCAAACATCGTAAAACTTTTTTTTTTGAGGACAAAGATTGTAAAAATTACATATATGAAATCGCAAGTAAATAAAGAACTTAATTTTTTTACTGTATGATAGAATGAATGACAATCGTATGACGATTTAATTTGTTTAAATTAAAATTAACAATTCTACATTGCATAAAATTAAATTAAATAAATGAATAATTTGTATACTGCAAAATAAATGCTAACTGGACCCCCCATATGATAGTATACTGATTACCGTGTGTTGACGGTAAATTTTCAGCAGATATGAGTTTCAGTCTTGCCGACTTATTGGCAACCCTGCAGCAACGTTGGTAGTCCAGCCGACTTGTTGGTAGTCTCGAATCGAATCTTATAACTGCCGTAAATTTTGCATTTTTTCCTAATAATAATGACAATAATTTCATAAATTTCTGGAATTAATGTGCCAATTTAAATATTATTATATGCGAAAATTATTTAACTTAATAAAAGAAAACCTAGCCCTTCAATCCATTACCTCTATTGGGTACAGAATGCAATGTAGATTCAAAATCAAATGCTGCAAACTAATTACATAGATTAAACACAGATCAACAATCAGATAAAGACGTCATATATGATAAAATCATCGAAAGCCAAGTTAAAACAACAGGAACAAAGGTTGATAAAAATAAGGGGAAGGAGGCCAGAAAAACAATGAAGTTAACAAATCAGGATCAAAGGATAATTTCATTTTCTGGCGATTAAAAAGGACAATTTCATTATTAATGGACCTAAATACCTTTAAAAGATAAAATAAAAATGAGTTTTTTATTTTATTTATTTTATTTTCGAAAAGGAGTCACATAAATATTGAGAATTTAAGTCTGGCTATTAAGTTGGAATAATTATAGGGATTTAAAGCTTCCCAAAACAGTTAACCTAGTTCATATATATATATATATATATATATATATATATATATATATATATATATATATGTATGTATGTATGTATGTATGTATTTACATCAATAAATATAGTAACACTTATAAAAACCATGTAGTCATGTCCAAAAAAAAATGTTCTAACATACAAATGTAGTAAAAACCAATATAATATAGTTACAAAAAAATGTAGTTACAAATAAAAAATGTAGCAACATATAAAAAGAAGCTGTAACAACCAGTGTTCTAAAAATCGCTCAGGCGTCGCTTAGGCCCTGGGCGCACCTCGGGCGCCCTCGACTTGGCTCTAGGCGATTTATCCGGGCGCTCAAGTGCAGTGTTGGCGATTTTCAGGCGCCTGGACCCTTCTAGGCGCTCTAGGCCCTTCTCAGGCGCTCCTAGGCCCTCCTAGGCGCTCCTAGGACCTTCTAGGCGCTCTAAGGCCCTTTTAGGCTATTAGGGTTCCATCTGGGCGAACATCAAGTTTTCCCAAGTGTTTAGACAAGAAAGAGGCATAAAACCCTAAAACCCCCTTAAAACCCTAAAACCCCTCGTAAAAACCCTAAAACCCCCCGTAAAAACCCTAAAACTCCTCTTAAAACCCCCGTAAAAACCCTAAAACCCTCCTTAAAACCCTAAAACCCCCTTAAAACCCTAAAAGCGCTGGCGCCGCCTAGCGCGCCTAGGGCCTCGCGCCTGGTATGCACCGACTTCGCCTAGCGAATTTTAGAACATTGGTAACAACCAATAAAATATAATTACAACCAAAAAAATCATAGTAACACTCGAAAAAAAGGTAGAAACAGACAATAAAATAGATATAGTTACTGCAAAAAAAAATATAGTAACATTGATAAAGAAGTAGTAACAACCAGTAAATTAGAAGTAGTTACAGGAAAAAATGTAGTAACATTAATATGGATCGAGTAGCATAGGTGGAGTAATTTTGTGATAGAATTGTAGATAAAATGAGAATTATTTTATATTAAAATAAAAATTGTGTAGTAATAATGGATGCCTAAATCATGGAATAGTTATTAGACGTTACAATAAAGGGGTCTTCATTTAAAAGGACTTGGTCAACCCTCTCTTCATTTAAAAGGGTCTCTTCATCTAAAAACCCTTCATTTTACACACAAAATCAAACCTTTTAACTGTAACCACTCCGGTCAAAGCCCTTTAACGTAATCATCACTGCGCACTTTTAAATAAATTTCCTACTACAAAAAAAAAAAATAAATGGTAATAATTAATTAAATAAAATCTCCTATTTTTATGGTAGTGTCAGTTTTAGTGACTTGATCTCTAAATTGATGAATAAACTGGTGGAACTAATCTGTGAAACTGAACTTAGAATGATGGTCAGTTCAGTAAGGGTATTCAGTTCTGTGAAAGTCAGTTGTGGTGAAGTGCAAACTGAGTTTCTTTTGAAATCAGCTTTCAGTTTTGGCAGTTGAGTTAGTGCTGAGTACATCTGAGTTCTCATCTGAGCAGTTGATTACAAGTCTGGAAGAGTCAGTTTTTGAGCTGAGTTTTCATCTGGTGGATAACAGTTGGAGCTGGGGTCCATATTTGGGGTATTTATGACAATCCCGACAAAGATCTTTTGGCGGTTAGGGTTAGGGATTTGTGTCTATAAATACCATCTATTGTAATCAATGCAAAGTGTGTCTTTTCACAAGTGTGAAAATCCTTGTAGTGCATAGTAAAATATCTCATTTTTTGGCCGTGAAGTAGTCGGCACAACGCCGGACACCATGTTCAATCACCGTGTTCTCTTTGTCTCTGTGTTTTATCAATTTCCGCCATACTTTATGTTTGCATTGATCTTGTTTTATCTTTCCTAAAGCGCAAGTTTCTCGCGTGCGTGTTTCAACAAAATCGTATCAAAGAGTTGGTTCGTGGATCTAGAGGAGTTTGCGGAGTTGAACGGAGTTGATCTTCACCAAGACCGGTGACCGGTGCTAGGATTTTGTGATCAAAGGTCTGTTCTTTAACAAGAAGGATGTCAACAATGAACGTAAAGATTTATAAATATACAGGGATGAATAGTTTCAGTTTGTGGCAAATCAAGATGCGGGCCATGTTAGAGCAACAAGGATTGTGGACTCCTTTATCTGATAGAGGGGATGCAGTTCAGCAGATTATGCCAGTCTGGAGGAGAAAGCGCATTCAACCATCACGTAGTGCTTGTCTGATGATGTTATCACAGAAGTTGTTGAGGAAGACATCACTGCCAAGTTATGGTTGAAGCTTGAAAGCCTGTATATGACTAAGTCATTGACCAACAAGTTGTTTCTGAAGCGGAGGCTTTACAACCTGAGGATGCATGAGGGGACTCAGTTGAGAGATCATCTTGATCAGTTGAACACAATATTAATTGAATTTAGGAATATTGATGTGAAGATTGAGGATGAAGATGCTGCTTTGATTTTTCTGGTTTCATTACCAGATTCATATGAGAACTTTGTGCAGTCCTTCATAGTTGGGAAGGATACAATTGCTTTGGAGGATATGAGGTTAGCTTTGCATGCCAGGTGATGATACGGGATTCCACCCCTCCACGTGGAATTATTTGGTTGGTCCAGCTGGCATGTGGAAAAGTCTATGTTAATTATCCACATCGGATCGGATACGAGACATACCAGTGAAGACCGCAACAACCGGCAGATTCTGCAAGTGTCCTACCTCGATCACACATGTCGGTATGCATCGAGTCGAGACCAAGGCTTCCAGCCCAGATTCCTAGGCCCAATAATCCAGAGGGTTACTTGGACAAGGGGGCAAGGCCCATTAAAGGGTATTTATGACATTAGACCAAACCGCCCTAAGTTTAGGGCAGAAGAAGGACATGTGCCTATAAATACATAGCTCCAGGAACTACGTAGGGCTTGATTCCTGGACATTACACAGGATACGTAGGCAATCCAAGATACATTCTTGGACTCAGCCATATAACACTAAAAACACCATCATTATCAGTCTTGGCCTTGCATATTTTCTCTCCTAACTCACCCTTAGATTACACGTGGCCCTGTTTTATCGGTGGTGCGTTATTTAGCATCATCACCAGGGAGCTGAGACATAAGGCAGCCGGGGCAGACAATCAGGCTGCTAGACTGGTAGCCAGTAGCAGCAGTGGAAAAGAGCATGGTCTGTCTAGGAAGAAAAATTCTAAGAAGACAAGGTCCAAAGGCCCTAAATCCACAGATGTTTGCAATTATTGTAAAGAGCAGGGACATTTGAAGTCCAATTGTCCAAAGTGGAAGAAACAACAGAAGAACAGTTCTGGCACAGCTGCTATGGCAGCTGAGCATGACTCAGATAAGAATATGGTTCTAGTGGCAGAAAAGTCAGCACATCATACTGATGTGTGGATTCTGGACTCTGTAGCATTCTTTCATATTTTCCCTCACAGAGAGTGGTTCTCAAGTTATCAGCAGATAGATGGTGGTCATATATCTATGGAAAACAACATGGTCTGCAAGGTAGTTGGGTTTGGCTCAGTTCAGTTAAGGACATAGGATGGAAGATTCTGTAAACTGAGTGAAGTTAGACATGTTCCACAAATGACCAAGAACTTGTTATCTCTCAGTTCTTTAGACAGCAAGAGATTCAGTTTTAAGGGTGAAGGTGGAGTGAGTGTCTATAAAAACTTAGTTTTGGTTCTCAAGGGAGTCAAGAAAGAGACCTTGTATATACTACATAGGTCATCTGTTGCTGGTTCTGCTGTTGTGGCATCTGATGAGATTCATCATGTTGGAAAGGTGTCCTAAACCCAATCGGGTTGGACCGGATCCAACCGGGTCGGGTCATGTACAGTCTATTTAGTTCATGTAATAACTTTATTATGATTAATAAAAGCACTTATGTTATATATATTGTTTACTTTCATATTATTTGTTGTACATATATAGTAACGTCCCCAGTATCAATCTGTGACAGAGAAACCATGATAGTGATTATGGTTGATGAGATCTCTAATCACTATAACAAGGTTGGTACTTAAATGTCTCTAGTCTTACATATTATCAAATGGGACATTGATAGTATAATCAGGCTAGCACGTATTGGTTGTCCTCTATCTTTTTGAAGATAGGGATATATCTCGTCTATCGAAGAGTAGAGACACTTGGACTATACGTGGACGTGTATTAGAGAATGCGTACGTTAGACTGACCCACTTACATTAAGTGTCACAATATGTGGCGGTTGTGTAATTATCCTTTTGACCGGAGTTTCATGGCATCATGGTGTGGATTGTCATGCTTTGACACTATTGAGATTTCCCCTAGCCACGGGGCGATCATGCGGTAGTGATTGGGTATGATATTGAAGCATGCGGAGTATACATGATTGGTCGTCCGGGAATCGCGTATCCTATGATTGGGATCGAATATCCGAAATGGCCTTCTTATACGGAATGTCTAGCTCTCGAGAATCTTTGCAAAGTGGGAGTAAATGTGTTATCCCGAGAGAGCATGATATCCAGATTATAAGATACGATCGTTAATGTATCGACACTCGAGATACGATCGTATGGATATTATTACAGCGATAGGATTGTAAGTTACACGGCAACTGCTTCACATGAAAGGTAGTAGTCAATGCTTTTGACTCTTCCGATGATTGGGGGTCACGGTGTGTTGCTAGACGCTATCCCGTGATCGTTAGGTATGAAGGGCATTTTAGTAAATTGCACTTTGTGTCTACGGCCAACATATTCGGAAGCCTATCGGGTCACGCATATATGAACATCGAGTCGGATTAAAATGCGGTTATAGTTGATAACCAAATAAGGAAAGTTTATCTCTAGACTATAAAGGTTATAGCGGTAAATTAATATGGTGGTATTTATTTATTATGAATAAATAATATACAAGATATTAATTATATACAAATTATATTAATTAAAGAATATTCCGGAAGTCAATTAATTGACTGATGGGGCGCCACTTTTAAGTGTATGAGATACATTTGGATTGTGCACTTTAATTAATAAGATTACCATAATATTAATATAAGATATTAATTGATTTTGGAAAAATAGATTTATGGTAATAAGATAATTATATCCAATATAAGATATTGGCAAAATTAATTATCATTAAAGAGATAAATCAATCTAGAAGATTTTCTTTATTTTATTGGGAAAAGGTTTTCTTCTCCTACACACATATGGGGCGCCACTTTTGACTATAAATAAGAGGTGGGTGTCAAGCTCTTTTGTACATCACAATTGCAAGAGCTCATAGTACTTGTGTAAAATAGAGAGCAACACATAGCGACTTTGTGAGGGAGGAAAAAGGCCGGTCTAGCAACCGGAGTTTTTCCAATAGCAATCCAATGAGGATTCCGGCAAGGGGTTCGTGTGGATTAGCGATAGAGGCCGGACGCGTGGACGGCTTGCGCACTGAACTACTCTCCGTTGACGGTCAAAGCGACGATCTTATAGATCATCAAGGTATAACCATCAAACTACTTAACGTGTTTATTGCATTAAACGAAGAACGATCTAGAAAAGGGAAATCAAATTTTAAATTCCGCTGCGTTAAACTAGTGATTTCCTATCACATCAGTCACAACATACAACACCGTTGCGCATGAGACTGGGTCACATTGGTGAAAATGGGTTGCAGGTTCTTTCTCACAAAGATCTTCTTAAGGAGTGTAAGTTCAAGCATCTGGACTTTTGTGAGCATTGTGTGTTTGAGAAGTTCATAGGGGCAAGTTCTCAAAAGGGGTACACAAGACAAAGTCATCACTTGATTACATTCATTCTGATTGTTGGGGGGCCATCAAAGGTGGAGTCATTGGGTGGTCGTAGATATTTTGTGTCATTCATAGATGACTATTCAAGGATGACATGGGTGGTGATGATGAAACGCAAAAGTGAGGCATTCAAGAACTTCAGGCAATGGAACGCTCTAGTTGAAAATTAGTTGGGGAAGAAGATCAAGAGGCTTCATACAAATAACGGTCTGGAACTATGTTGGACTGAGTATGATGAGTTTTGCAGAAATGAGGGTATGTAGAAGCCTCAATTCAACTGAACTAGGACCAACGGTGGCATGCAAAAGCCTCAACATGCTATATACAAAGCACAAAATATATTGGGGTATGCACAAGTAGCGCCACCTGTGCCAGTGTCTGCAAGGGTGAAGAAAACAACAACTTCAATGACAGAAAATGCAAGGGCTGGTTGCTCAACAGTAAATGCATATGCTCTAAGGACAACTGTTAAGAAAGTGGTTTCTTTGTGGAATTTCCGAGCAATATTCTTGGATACTTTTTATAAGATAATATTCTTCGATATATGAAAAACTATATTTCAAATATCTTATGAGCAATACGGGTGGTTGCTTTTTTTTTTTTTTTTTTTTTTTTTTTTTTTTTTTGCGTGGCCGTGTGAACAATAAATGTGGGTTATGACTTGTCATTTCTATGTAACTTGCCCTGCCCTAATGTGGGTTTTAAATGTATGAACAACTTACTTACTTCTTCATAACTCGTTATGATAAGCAAATATATTGTAAATATCTTATATTGACTTTATTTCTTATTACCATAATCTATTTTTCAAAATCAATTAGTATCTAATATTAATATTATGGTAAACTTATTAATTAAATTGCACAATTCAAATGTATCCAATACAATATGAAAGTGGCGCCCCATATCCCAACTAATTTGGGAAAGAAGATTTCTATAATTGATATAATACTATGATTAATTAATTTACAAAATACATGTATATCATTCTATATATATATATATATATATATATATATATATATATATATATATATATATATATATATATATATATATATATATTTCAAAATTTATATGTATCAATATACATATTTAATTAATCATCATAATTAATATCTTGTATTTAATTTATTCATAATAAATAAATACCACCATATTAATTTACCACTATAACCTTTATAGTACGAGATAAATTCTTTCCTTATTTGGTTATCGCTATAACCACATTTTAATCTGGCAAGATGTTCATATGTGTGTTACCCGATAGGCTTCCGAATATGTTGGCCGTAGACACAAAGTGCAAATTACTTAAAATGTCCTTCATGTCTAACGATCACGGATAGCGTCTAAAAACACCGCGTGACCCCAATCATCGGAAGAGTCAAATGCAATGACTACTACCTTTCATATGAAACGATTACCGTGTAACTTACAATCCTACCGCAGTAATAATATCCATACGGTCGTTCGTCGAGTGTCAAACATCAACGAACGTATCTTATAATCTGGATATCATGCTCTCTAGAAGTAATACATTTACTCCCACTTTGCAAAGATTCACAAGAGCTAGACATTCCTTATAAGAAGGCCATTTCGGATATTCAATCCCAATCATAGGATACGCGATTTCCGGATGAACTAACGTGTATACTCCGCATGCTTCAGTATCACACTCAATCACTACTTTATGATCGCCCCATGGATAGGGGAAATCTCAATAGTGTCAAAGCATGACAATCCACACCGCGATGCCGTGTAGACTCCGGTCCTAAGCATTAATTACACAACTGCCACATAGTGCGACACTTAATGTAAGTGGGTCAGTCTAACGTATGCATTCTCTAATACACGTCCACGTACAGTCCAAGTGTCTCTACACTTCGATAGATGAGATCTATCCCTACCCTTAAAGATAGAAGACATCTTGTTAAGGGTGAATTTATACGATTTATAACGCTAGATTCTATGATATTTTCCCCCGTATTTGTACTAAATTGCATAAGAAACGAGTGTTTAATGGAAATATTGAGTAAATGAGGTTTTATATAAGTTATTCGCAAAATGGGTTGATTTTGGTGTTTTTAATATGATTTTATGATTATTTGGACATTATTACATTTTGCGATGTTTTTAAGTGTTATAGATACATGTTTGAGGCTCAAGAGATGATCAAAAGTTGATTAAGTTCGAGTTAATTGATGATAAAAGAGATAATGAAGGAATGACTTTAGAGGAAAAGAGATAAAGATAAAGAAATCAAAATTCGATCAAAGTGAGCAGCGTCGAGTCCCGCCCGAGTGGACGGGCGTTTGATAAAGAAGACGGGCGCCCAGAGGAGCGATTTTGATCTGTAGAGTTTGACGCATTTATGCGAAGCGGGCGTCTGCGGTGCCGCCCGATCTATCCGGGCGGGCGTTCACAGAGCGGACGGCGTCCGTCGGCCGACTTAGTGAAACCGACTTGAAATCTATATATAGCAATTTGTTTTCTCCACCTATGATGTACCATATACACATTATTGAAACCCTAAACCTAGGGGTGGCTTTAGGCTGCGTTTTTCTTCCTTTTATTCCAGTTTTATGCACTTTAGATCTAGATCAAATTAGTTACTTTTTTATGCACTGTTTCTGCAAATTTGAGTTGTTGAGGATGTTCAGAAGCTAAAAGCTTCATCAAACGAGTATTGTGAAGCCATCCAACGATTGTTGATTTCGTTTTCATCGATTATACTGTGAGTTTTATTAAAGGTTGTTTCTTTATTCGTGTTTATTATGTTTAATTGCTCTTGTATCGGAAGATATGCATGTGTTGATTGTTTATTGTTGATGGAAATCTCTATAAACCTTAGATCACCATGAATAGGAATAGTATTTGAATCTATCTTAACGGAAGTTAATAGGTTTAATTGCTAGATTATAAACATAAAGTTTACACCTTTGGTTAGAAAACGCGTTAATCTTGCATTGGAAAATAATGGATTAATATATGAACTTTCTAAGGAATTAGGGTTCATATTTAGATGAGGTGAATCACAACCTAGATAAAAACCACAATATAATCGAGATAGGAAATCAATGCTTGTTGGATAGGTGGATCAATCCTCGTTTGGCTCGTTAAACATTAAATTCAAATCCTTAAAACTTGAATTTGTTTAGTTAGTTTACTTTTATTTGCATCTTAGATTGGTTTAGTTAAAGGTTCGCAACCCGTATTCTTCCTAGCTTTGGATTATATTCTCTGTCTAGTTTTATTTTCGGTTTTGTTCTACTTTATTCGCTGTTTAGTTTAGTTTCGTGACATAGTTTAGGTTAGACAAAAACTAGGGTTAGCAATCGCCAGTTCCCCGTAAGATCGACCCGGCATTAACCACTATTACTACGATCCTTATACTTGAGGTTAACCGGATTATTACTTGTTTGCTTTGTTAGATAAAATCCGTGACAAGTTTTTGGCGCCGTTGCCGGGGATCCGGACGGTTGTCTAGTTTTTGTTTTTTTTTTTTGTTTTTTTTCTTTCCGTTTTAATTCCTGTTTTTAATTTCTGTTTTTACTTGGTAATCGCTTAGGTTATTAGGATATTAGGGTTTTTAGTTAGGGTTTAAGGTCTTCTTTGTGATTAGATTTTTCTTCCGCCGGTTCTCCTCTATCTCTCTCTCACATTTGTTTCTATTCCTTCGTTTCCACTACTTTTCTGCAATTTTATTTCAACTCTGAACCGTTTTTACCCAGTCAGACGAGCGTCCATATAATTTGGACGCCCGCCCAGATTCTTCAATCCTTCAGGACGAGCGTTTGGACCTTCAAGCGCCGTCGGCCTGCAAATTTTATATCGACGCCCGTCAAAACTTTGGACGTCCGTCTGGTCTTCTTGTCTTCAATAACTCTGTTTCTTTCTTCTTTTCTTTTATTCTTTTTTCATAGGCTTTTAAATTCTAGTTTAGGCTTTTAAATTTTCTGTAGTTTTTAGGTTCAACATCTTGAGTTGAGTTTCGGTTTATGCAAACTCGAAGTCAGAAAGGACCACTACTCTTTTCACCTGACCTCGAGCGGACCATAGTCCGACCCAACAGGCAAAGAATTCGTTTTGCCGATCCTTCGGGCGAAGGAAGTTCAACCGATCAAGAAATTGAACAAAACCTAATAAGGGAAATCGAAGATCTCGTAATAATGGCCGCCGAGGATAGACGGACGTTGGCATACTACGCCATGCCTGGTGCAGTAACTGTCAACCCGGCTATCGTCTTACCAGCCATTACTGCACAAACTTTCGAACCCAAGCCGGGACTTATCCAGATGATGCAGCATGCATCACAATCAGAGAATCCGCACACCCACTTACATACATTCTTAGAGATATGTGGCACTACACGCATCCAGGGAGTAAGTGAGGATGCGATCAGACTGAAACTTTTTCCATTTTCTCTAAAGGGAGAAGCGAAGGAGTGGTATGCTTCTCTTCCCTCTGAATCAAACACCACTTGGGCTGAACTTGAAAAGGAATTTCTGAGTCAATACTTCCCACCTTCAAAGACAGCCCAGTGTTTAAATGAGATTTTCACTTTCTATCAGAAAGAGAATGAATCTTTCTTCGATTGCTGGAAGAGATTCAAATCTCTGCTGAGAAAGTGCCCCCACCACGGCTTGCCACTGCAAAGGCAAGTCAACACATTCTTTAGCAGATTGACCGAGCTTACAAAAGGCATGGTCAATAGTTCATCTGGTGGGGCGTTTCTGAAGAAAACACCTGAAGAGGGATGAGCATTGTTTGAGGACATTGCTAAGTATAACTATGCTCCATCCTATCAAGCTATTCAAGCACCTCCTCCTCCTAAGGTAGAGGAGGTAAACATGCAAAGTTTGATCGCCATGCTGCAGAAGCAGATGGCAGCATCTCAAATTTCAAATCCGATCAATCAAACTTCTTCTTTTCCACAGAACCCTCAGGTTCTGTACTATGAAGACTGCTGTTAGACTGGCCATATGAATGACCAGTGTCAGTTTAATTCCCCTGCTCCTTATCAAGTGAATGCCGCTCATGATTATGGGATAAGTATAATCAAGTCACATGTCAAAGCGTGACGAGGTGGGGCACACATCTAAATTCTGTCCTATGAACGGACAGAATGCTGAAGTGAATGCGTTCTATGGCCAGAACAACCAAAGGTCTAATCAAGTTTCTGGCCAGAAAAATTTCCAAAACCAAGGGTTTAATCAATCTTCTGGTTTCAATCCTAATTCGAATTTCAATTCGAATCAGAATTTCAATAGGAACCCTGGTTTTAGTTAGAACCAAAACGCAAATTTTTCCAATCCTACTCAAAGGTTCAATCAGAATTGGCCTTCTAGCTCCAATTCTAATTCTAATTTTCAAAATCGGCCCAGCCAGCAATACTCTCAAAATTTTCCAAACTCCCAAGGCCCTTCAAGCTCAGGAGACCTCAAGGTGAATGGAACTCATTGAGAGAGGAGCAAAACAAGAATATTCAGCTCCTTATGAGTACAAATAAGAACCTTGAGAGGCAAATAGAGGCACCGGTGAGAGCGATTAGCTTCAAGACCCCTGGGCATCTACCCGCTTTTACCTAAAAGAACCCAAAGAGCGGTCATGTTGCTCAGACCGATTTGAACAAAGGCCCCTCTTCGACCTCGTACCTTCAATTCCTTACGGTAGAGAGGAGGCCAGTACAATGAACTTAAGAAGTGGTACTCAAGTTAGTGGTCCTTCCCACCAGGGAAACCACTAGCCCCTCCTGCCATCGATAAGGCAGGAGGGGAAGCTGAGCACCTACACTCCCCTTTGCCAAAAGAGAATACTCAGGTGGATGATCCCCTGAGAGGTGAAAAAGTTGGAAGTCCTCAGGTGGCTGATCCCCTGAGGAGTGAAGATACAAGTGAAAGTCAGGAGGCTGATCCCCTGACCAATAAAAAGATTGAAAAAGCCGTTAGGTGGAAGGATCTGGAAGACAAAGCTGTCAATGAATCTTCAAAGAAAGTCTTTTCTGAGAATGATCTGAAAAAGCTTCCATTTCCACCACGAAAGAGAAACATACCTTTGAGCGAAGATAAGAAGTACGAAAAAGTGCTTAACCTTTTGAAAAATACTCAGGTAAATCTTCCATTATCCGAGGTCTTGGTCGAGATGCCTAAGTATACAAAATTCATCAAGGATGTTGTGTCTTCGAAAAAGAAGTTAGCAGGCATGGAAAGGCAAATTGGTGAGGATTGCTCCATGATTAATTATGAAAACTTACCAATTAAAAGAGGTGACCCTGGCAAGTTCGTACTTACAGTGTTAATGGGAGGTCTAGTCTTCCCTAATTCTTTGTGTGATCTAGGTGCCTCTATAAGTCTTATGTCAATGTCTGTATACAAACAGCTCGGTTTACAAAGCCTTCTAGAACCCACTACTATGAGTTTACAATTCGCTGATAGATCCTCTAAGAAAGCTTCAGGGATCCTGAAAGAAGTTTTAGTTCAGATTGATAGATTTACCTTTCCAGTCGATTGGTATCTTTTAGATATGGAGAAAGATGAAAACGTCCCCCTGATTCTTGGAAGACCTTTCTATCTACAGCTAGAGCCCTCATCGATTGTGATGGTGGGCAAGTGACTATCCGAGTTGGTGATCAAGAGGTGAGTTACAATGTCTTAAAGTCCATTCAAGTACCCTCCGGCCCTCCAACCGGCTTTTCCATTGATTATATGATGAGATGATTTCACCGATTATATGGATAAGCAAGTCATGGTGTAGAAGGTTTGAATATGAGCGATTGGTTGATAATCTAAATACTCATGGTATGGTCAATCTAGATCAATTAGCGGTGATTTTGAGGAAGAAGCGTGAGAGAGGAGAAGTTGAGGCGGTGGGACCACTAAGTAAGCTCAGCGATGTTGAGTTGAAAGGTGGAGATCTTAAGTCAAGTTTGGAAGACCCCCCTACTGATTTGGTTCTAAAGCCGTTGCCCAAACATCTAAAGTATGTGTTTTTATGAGAAGGCGACAAGCTTCCTTTGATTATATCCGCCAAGCTGTCTCGTTTAGAAGAGATGAAATTGATCAACGTCTTGAAACGAAATGAAAAAGCTTTTGGTTGGCAAGTAGGAGATATCAGAGGGATATCTCCTGACATCTGCATGCATAAGATCAAGACAAATGAGGGTGCTAAATGTGTTAGACAGCCCTAGAGGAGGCTCAACCCTCATATGCAAGAAGTCGTTAAAAAGGAAATCATCAAGCTTCTGGACATGGGTATCATTTATGCCATCGCGGATAGTGAATGGGTTTCCCCAACTCAAGTAGTTCCCAAGAAAGGAGGAATTACGATTGAGAAGAATGAGAAGGGAGAGGAAATAGCATTGAGACTTGTCACCGTTGGATTTGGTCTGAGTGATCGATTATAGAAAGCTCAATGAGGTAACCATGAAGGATCACTTTCCCCTTCCATTCATTGACCAGATGCTTGAGCGTCTGGCGGGACATGCATTCTACTGTTTCCTGGATGGATATTCAGGATACTTCCAGATACCCATTGATCCAGCTGACCAAGAGAAAACCACCTTCACCTGCCCTTATGGTACATTCGCTTACAGGCGAATGCCATTTGGACTCTGCAATGCTCCAAATTTACATTTGAGAGATGTATCACGGCTATCTTTGACGGGCTCGTAGAAAAGTGTATGGAAATTTTCATGGATGATTTTCGGTTTTTGGTCGGGTCTTGTGATGATTGCCTTGACAATCTTGATCAAGCGTTATCCAGATGCGTGGAAAAGAACTTAGTGCTTAATTGGGAAAAATGCCATTTCATGGTAGATGAGGGCATAGTTCTTGGCCACAAAATCTTAGCCAAGGGTATCGAAGTTGACAAGGCGAAAGTAGAAGCTATCGAGAAGATGAGCTATCCTAAGAATGTGCATGAAGTGAGAGGTTTTCTTGGACATGTCGGTTTCTACAGAAGATTCATTCAAGACTTCTCCAAGATAGCCAAGCCCCTGTCTACTTTACTTAAGGATGACGTTGAGTTCAATTTTGATGAGAGCTGCAAGCAAGCGTTTGAGGAACTCAAGAATCGTTTAATATCTGCTCCAATTCTTATATCGCCTGACTGGAACTTACCGTTTGAGCTTATGTGCGACGCATCAAACTATCTTTGTTGGTGCGGTCTTAGGACAAAGGCTTAACGGGAAATTCACCTATCTATTACGCCAGTCACACTTTGAATCCTTCTCAAGTTAACTATACGACCACTGAAAAGGAATTATTGGCCGTAGTCTTTGCTATGGACAAGTTTCATAGTTACTTGTTAGGAGCTCAAGTAGTTGTGTGGACTAATCACGCTGCTTTGCGTTATCTGATGACTAAGAAAGAGGCTAAACCGCACTTACTGCGTTGGATACTGACCCAACAAGAGTTTGACGTTCAAATTAAGGACAAAAAGTGCAGTGAAAACGTAGTGGCTGATCACGTTTCCAGAATGATAAGTGAGGAAAAGGATGATCCGGATGATATAGATCTTTACTTTCCTATAGAGAACATTATGCTTATTGACGGCTGTCCTCCCGATGTTCCATGATATTCTTCCATTGTCAATTACCTTCATGCCCGATATCTTGATCCAGAAATGTCTTATCAGGAGAGGAAAAAGTTCTTCTCTGATTTAAAATCTTTCGTTTGGGATGAACCTTATCTTTTAAGATCTGTAAAGATGGTGCGCTTAGAAGATGTGTTCTGAGTCCGAGCCAGGCGATATTATTGAGCCAGTGCCACAGTGGACCCACTGGAGGTCACTTCGGTCCGTGGAAAACCGTTGCTAAGATCTTCCAATCCGGTTTCTATTGGCCTACGATTTTTAAGGACACAGAAGCTTTCTGTAAAGCTTGTGATAGATGCCAAAGAACCGGTACTCTGACAAGGCGTTTTGACATGCCTTTGAAACCCATCTTAGAATGCGAAGACTTTGATGTATGGGGTATCGATTTTATGGGAGAATTCCCATCATCTTGTGGTAATAAATACATCTTAGTCTGCGTGGATTACGTGTCAAAATGGGTAGAGGCTCAAGCCACTCCTCACAATGATCATAAGACGGTAATGAAATTCTTAAAGAAGAACATATTCGTGAGGTTTGGATGTCCACGTGCCTTGATCAGTGATGAAGGGACGCACTTCTGCAACCGACCCCTAGAGAAAGTCCTTGAAAAGTATGGTGTTCGTCACAAAACTGGCACACCATATCATCCGATGACTAGTGGTCAGGTTGAAAGAAGCAACCAAAGCATTAAGAAAATCCTGGAGAAAACGGTTAACAGTCATAGAAAGGACTGGAGTTTGAAGTTGGATGATGTACTATGGGCTTACAGGACCGCCTATAAAACCCCTATGGGTACATCTCCATATCAAATGGTTTATGGTAAGCCATGTCATCTGCCAGTCGAGTTAGAGCATAGAGCTTATTGGGCTACAAAGTTTCTGAACTTTGATTCCCAATCTTGTGGAAAACATCGATCGCAGTAGATTGCATGAATTGGACGATCTGAGACTCAGGCCTATGAAAGTGCCAGGATTAGTAAAGATAAGATGAAGCTACTCCACGATGCTAAGATTAAGAAGAGAGAATTCCAAGTCGGAGAACAAGTTCTTCTATACAATTCTAGGTTACATTTGTTTCCTGGAAAGTTGAGGACACGTTGGTCCGGTCCCTTCGAGATTCTCCATATCATTCCTGGAGGCGTTCTAGAACTTCGTGGTTATAGCGGTGACCCGTTTCGAGTGAATGGCCAAAGGTGCAAGCACTATATTGGTGAGCCTAAAGAGAAACCTTTCAATGTCCGTTGCCTCGATATCCTCGGGTGTGGTGCTACAGAAGTCGAAGAATTCGACGAGTTTTCACCCGACCTGTTTTCAGAGGATGGCGGTAGTGGTCAATCTGAAGAAGTTCTAGCTGGTAGTTGGGATATGGAAGAATTTGAGAGGGAGCGTCAGTTGAAGCGTCATCAGAAGGCTCGAGAGAATGAAGAAGTCAACCATGGGAAGTTTAAGCGTGTTTGGAAAGCTATTAAAGTTTTTACCCCCGTGTGTTAGTCTTGCTTCTGCAACCGAACCATCGATCAAAGTCCGGACGAGGTAGTGGGTGGCGAGAAAGGTCAAGTGCTTTGATCCAGTGAGCTTAAACGGTGTCGAGCTAACGACATTAAACAAAAGCGCTACTAGGAGGCATCCTAGATATCATTAGTTTTAGTCGTTTTGTTGTGCTTTTGTAGTTTTAGTGTTTAAGTTTTAGTATTTAAGTTTAGCTTACTAAGTTTTGTTTTTGTTTACATCTCATCGATTAGTTGTGCTTTCTAGATATGGATTTCGGAGTTCTACCAGAGGATTTACCTTTCCTTAGGAGGATCCCACTTATCACTTTGTAGATGATGGACCGGGAGGGACTATCGTTTGCACGTAGATTTTGACATTAGTACCGCGTCAAAGGCTGTCACCTATGTTCTTATTGTTCCCATTTGTTTGGGAGGTGGAGACTTCACCATCGAGGAGTTACAGGAGGCTCTGGGACGTCCGTGACACGATCCTCAATGATCCGATCTTGTGATTTAAGCGCTAGTGCTTTGCAAAGTGAGCATTTTCGAGGTGTTGATGTGGTGGTGAGGATTGGGGTTTGCAAGATGAGTATGACTTCCCTCCGGCGATTGACATGCTCTGCCGTCTCATTCGAGTGATAGATTGGTCGGCCATTTACGATGACTAGCGTTCTTAGGATGTTTCGTCGAGCAAACGACGTAAAACAAAAGCGCTGGGTGGGAGGCAACCCACTGTTTTCTATCTGTTTTTATTTTGTTTTTACTTGTTTTCTAGTAATTTTATGTACTTCGTCGATTTACAGTTGTATTTTTTAAGTTTTAATTAAGTTTAATAAGAAAGTGCGAATTTGAATTTAAATTGTATGACATTTCATGATTTTTGCATTATTCTACCTTGGACGCCCGTCCAGAATCCTGGACGCCCGTCTGATATTTTCCCTCCAATCCTGTATGTGATTTAAACTCTTGGACGAGCGTCTGAATAACTGGACGCCCGTCCAGTTCATCTAATCTCCCAGTGGACGCCCGTCCGGTTTCTAGGACGCCCGTCCAGAGTCTGTCTATATATACTCCCTCAACGCATGAACCTTCATTTTTCTGAGTTTTAAAATGAAAAACCGTTTCCTCTCCCTCTTTTTGGCCTAAAATCTTCGATTGTAAACCATTTCGAGCGATTCAAAGTGCTATAAGCCGCTTTTGATCCCCTCTCTTCGATTTTCAAAGCTAAATCCCCCAACACATCATCTTTTTGGAGAATCAGGAGCCTTTTCAGTCCGCATTTTTTAAGGAAAAAATCGATTTTGGTGGCCAAATTTGTGTTCTTTGGACTGATTTTCACCTCAATCAGCATCTCCTCACCTTACTTGGTAAGTTAGTAACAACTTTTCTGGATTTTATTCACGTTTTTATGAGTTCGATCTTTGGGTCGGCTCGTTCGCTTGAATAATACCATTAATTCATTTTTTTTCTGGTTTTGTGTTTCTTTCTGCTCTGTTTTGGTGATATGGTGTTGTGATGGGTGATGAATGGGGTTGTTTTGTGATGATTATGGTTGTGGTTGTGGTTGTGGTTTGGTTGTCTTGAAATCCTGCTCTGGATGTTAAACGGGTAAATTGTTGTGAATTGGGATTGTTTTCGTGTAGTTTAGGCTTAGAATATGGTTCATAAGAAGGGAGTTGTGAAGAGACACGGTAAGGAAGTGGCTAGGGAGGCCGGGAAGAAACGCAAGGATATGGTCATGAACAGCCTGATAGTTGTTTGTTTGGCTACAGGAGAAAATGTCTCTAAAAAGTCAATTCCTTCAGTCTGTGTGTAGCCCTTTGCTACAAGCCTGGCCTTGTATCTTTCTATGCTTCCATCAGCTTTTCTTTTAATTCTATACACCCACTTACAACCAATAGGCTTGATACCCTTTGGTAAATCAACAAGTGTCCAAGTGTTGGTGTCCTTCAAAGCCTTTAATTCTTTATCCATTGCTTGTTGCCAGTTTGGATCGATAGCAATTGCACGATATGTAGCAGAGTTACATTTACGCATTAATCACGCTAACAATGCCACGATAATTATGAGATAGGTTAGCATAAGAAACAACATGATTCAAAGTGTGTGGAGAAGATCTTAGGGCTGGATT
Organism: Gentiana macrophylla; assembly: GCA_026214975.1. Classification (NCBI taxonomy): domain Eukaryota; kingdom Viridiplantae; phylum Streptophyta; class Magnoliopsida; order Gentianales; family Gentianaceae; genus Gentiana; species Gentiana macrophylla. The sequence goes on from CM047817.1 coordinate 90,909,284, forward strand.
TGTGTAGACATAATCATTAAGATAGGATGGTGTAGTTTTTGCCCTAGTTGATCTCCTTTGAGGTTGAACATGTTCCTCATTTAGTTGATCTTGAGATTCAACATGTGAAGATGATTCTGTATTAGTAACAGGTGTATGTATAGCAGGTGGCTCAGAAATAGGAAGTGGTAATACCAGTTCACTATCAAGAACATCAATATTAGATTCACAAAAAGGAAAAGATGTTTCATGGAAAACCACATTTCTTGATACAGAAATACTCCTGTTTTGCAGATTTAAGACTTTATAGCCCTTCATGTGGTCCTCAAAACCTATGAAAACTGACTTATTGGTTCTGGAATCAAACTTCCCTCTACCCTGTACAATTGTGGACACAAAACATAAACAGCCAAACACTCTAAGATTGTCATAGGTAGGAGGTTTATTGTATAGAATATGATAAGGAGTCTTATTCTCAAAAAGAGGTGTAGGTGTTATGTTTATCAAATAAGTAGCATGCAAAACACAATCACCCCAATATTCAATAGGTAAACAGGATTGTATTCTCAATGCCCTTGCAACATTGAGAATATGTTGATGCTTTCTTTCAATTAGACCATTTTGTTGAGGTGTTCTTACACATGCCTTTTGATGCACAATGCCTTTAGTCCTGTAAAACAGTTTCATATTAAATTCACCTCCATGGTCAGATCTAATAATTTTAATGCATCTATCAAACTGAGTTTGCACAAAATTGCAGAACTGCTGTAACAAAGCATTGACATCAGATTAACATTTCATCAAAAATAGCCATGTGTATCTACTGCAATCATCAACAATCGACAGAAAATAATAGTGACCATCAACAGTTGGAACTCTGTTAGGGCCCCAAATATCAACATGTATCAAATCAAAACAATTCAAAGAGTATGATGTGCTAACAGGAAACTTAAGATGCTTCTGTTTAGCCAAAGGACATACAACACAATTATGACTAGGAACTTTGATATTTTGATCTATAGTAGTTAATACTTTCATTCTTTCAATAGAAGGGTGCCCTAGTCTATTGTGCCACAGATGAAGTATCGACTTTATTGCAAGTTTGACAGACTGCATTTGAAACGACTTACCTGCATGGATGTTTGAGACTTCATAGGCAAGATGTAAAGACCATTTCTATGTTCAGCTATACCAATCTTCTTCATATGTAGCTGGTCCTGCACAATGCAACAGTCAGGATAACAAGATACCAGCATATTACAATCAGCTGTTAGTTTTCTAATAGAAATCAGATTATACTGAAATGTTGGAATACAAAAAACATCTTGAAGAGTCAAATAGTCATTGAGTTTCACTTTTCCAATGTGAGTTACTGAAACAGAATGACCATTTGGCAATTTAACTGAAAGATTATTAGCAGTTTTAACATCAAACAGATTCTGTATAGAGAATGTTATGTGATCGGTAGCTCTCGAATCCATAATCGATGGAACTACTATCAACATTACACGATCCTTGTGAGGCTTGTCCAGATGCCAAGACAACAGAATTACAGTGACTGTTGTTTGTCTGCAAACCCTGGATCAAAGAAAGTAAATGATCATATTGGGACTGAGTTATTGAACCAGAAGAATTCCCAGAATCTGACTGAACTGCTTGAACTGATTCAGGAAAAATTGGTTGATCATCTGTACAACCATGATCTGCAGAGACATGATTAGCAACAGGACCTCCTCCTCTTCCAAATTTTGGGGGAAAACCATACTTCTTATAACATTTTTCAACTGTATGCCCCTCTTTTCCACAAAAAGTACACTGAGGCCTCTTTCCTTGTCCTCTTCCATAACCACCAGGATTACCATAACCACTAGAATTTCCTGAACCTCTACCTTGGCCCCTGCCTTGCCCTTGGAATCTAGGATTTATCACAGCATTGGAACTATTGGATTCTTGAAATTTATTTTCTGATTGAGATGCCATAACAACAGAACCTTGACCTAAATTGTAATCCAATTGCTGCTCATGATTGAGAGCCATTACAAAAGCAGTTTTCACATCAGGTAAGGGCATGGTCATAAGAACCTGGGATTTTACAGTACCAAAATTTCCATTCAAGCCTTGTACAAACCGTGTGGTATAGGCATTATCATAATATTCTCTGATAATTTGCAAAGCAGGACAAACACAAGGAGGAATAGGCTTTAACACCAAGTATTGATCCCAAAGCGACTTTAATTTGGTGTAATAATCTGTTACTGAAAGATTACCTTGCTTTGTTTTCTCAATTTCTTCCTCAAGATTTGAGACTTTGTATGCATTACCTCGACCAAATCTATCCTGTAGATCTTGCTAGATTTCTTTCGCAGTATCGAAGTACATAACACTTTCAGCAACCGATGGAACCATGGAGTTTATCAACCAAGAATGCACCAGATCATTAATCTGCATCCACCCAGCATATGCTGCATCAGTGACTTCAGGCATGGTAGAAGTACCATCTATGAGATTCAATCTTCCTCGAGGCGACAACACTTTTGTCATAGCTCTTTTCCAATGGTTGTAATTCTCGCACCTTTGAGTAAAGGACGACGATAATCAGACTTGGATTATCTAGATTTATTCTGAAATTCTCAGGATTTGCCATCAATTATGAAATCGAGAAGAAAATCTCAGAAAATGAAATTGAAACACGAAGAAGAATCAGCGGAAAGCAGTTCTCTCTGATACCATGTTAAAATTCATATAAACCAGAACAAGAAAATAGAGAATTGAAATGAATTTTTACAGAATTGAAGTCAAGAAGATGAAGATCATCTTCAACAATTTGAAACTGGAAATTGGCGGGAAAATGACCAAGATCAAACTAATCTACAAACGATGTTTACAAGACTTAATTTCAACTTCTAACTTCTAATGATGCTCCTATCAAGCATTTATAGCAGCTTGTTGAAGTTCAATTCTGTTATAACCGCTCCAACCGACTTGCACACTAAGGTGTTCGACCTATTGCTCCTTGGAACCAAAAAACCGTTTGTGCTTGCCTTCTTTACTTCAACAGTACCAAGTTTCCTTGATCACTACGGATAATAAAACCATTACCAAATTGCATGGGTTATTGATCGAGGAACCATATAAGTTAAGCTTAAAGCAATTCAGCTGCATACAGGACCATGTGCATTGTGAATGTCATATGAGTCTTAGTTAGGTATTGGTAGATCCCATATTTTAGCTATGAGTCTCAATAGTCCTCAACATCCATAGACGTGTCTCACACCTGAAGGTCAATGATAATTCTGTTGGATGTAAGCCAATTATTAGCGCTCACCTACGGGTCTATCTGGGTATGGTGATAGCAGACTGGTTAGATTTGTACGTATTGGCATTGCATGATATTGTAATTTCGTCCTTCCTTTTGTGAACTATACAAAGTGTAACATCCTTTGGTAATGTATGTCACTTCACTTATGGTAATGTATGTGTGTCACTTCACTTATGGTAATGTATGTATGGTAGTGGAAATATGATACTTATGTATGATAATAAAGATATGGTAATTTACGCAATATATAATTGGTAAGTAAGATATTCACAAGTATGCCCCAGTATTTTAGGATCCATTGTGATTGTTTTAAGTCATGTCTCACTTCCCTATTACAAGTATTTATATGTTGCATTTTAAATGTCATAATTATTAAAATGCTCTTTTGAAAATATATTTGCATTCTTCAGATACTATCATTGTTTCCTTTTACTGAGTCGATGTGCTCACTTCTTATAGTAACATTTTAGACAAGGAAAACGTACAAACCGATAAGACGGGTGAAGACCTCGTTTTTCTTTTCTTTCTTTTTTTTTTTTTTTTTTTTTTTTTTTTTTTTTTTTTTTTTTTGATGATTGGGAAGGGAGAGTTGCTTTGATGCTTCATAAATATAATGCTTTAGGATGTTTCTTTTCCAGTTGTACTCTTTTCTTTTGGTTTGCACTCCCACAGTTGATGCTTTTGGCTTTTTATGTCGTTTTAGTTTCTTGCTGTTGTGACAGTGGATAGTTAAATTTGTTGTATTTTTTTTTTTTTTTAGTGGAAATGGAAGTATGTCGTCTTTTTTAGAATTTTGGCGGTATTGGATTGTCCTTTTGTTTTCTCGGAGTCGTAAATTATATCTCTAAATGAGAACTAAATTTCTAAGAATTCGACCTACCAGATTTGTGCCGAGGTTGATTTATGATTTTATGTTTTATGTTTCATCTTTCTTTCAGTTCTGATAATTATGTACGATTAATCACGAGTTATATACGTGCCGAGCGGCTTGTGACCATTTTAACCATGCATATTGTTCGGGCCATTACAGACGCCTAGAGTAGTTAACAAATAGAGCCGTTCATTAACAAAATTGAATTTGACTCGTATACGCTCGTGTTTATTTGTTAAGTTAAAACGAACCATACTCAAACATATTGTTGTGTTTGTTTATTAAACAAACAAACACAAACACTTGATACTCAGTTCGTTTACACCTCTATCGATACCTCCAAATTACCGAAATAGGATCAGAAGGAAGGAACCGATCGGTTGATCCGCGCAATGTAGTACACCTTCTCACAAATACACCTTCTCACCAAGTCTTCCAGCATGCACCTTACAGAAGAGTTACAGCTACCACACTTCTGAATATCATCAAAATGCATTTCGAAAGATATCAAAAACATGAATATTCCAGGCTCTTTGTTTTCTTTACCGAATCGATATTTACCACATTTAAACTTCTAAGGATTCAGCATCCCTTTGATTCAGCAAACCTAACACACACAACCAAGCATCATCCAATACTCATACAAATGCATTTAATAATCTGCATTCAAAGAAGTCAGCATGAACAACCAATAAAAACCAATACTACTTCTCCATTGAAGTATTGAACAATAAAGAAAGTTCTAATTTCCAGTTTTATTCATAGACTCACAAGAAAAGACTGAAAACATCATCTTTTCAAAACAAACTCACTAACTTGAACACTAAACAGAAAGGGAGAATCTTTATTATACAAACAAACTCACTTCTAAATTTACACAACAGGATACACATTCTTTTTCAATCTCCTCTTTCATACTAGCAGTCAATTTACACCTAATCATGCCTCAAAGGGAAATACAACAGGAAAAACTTTGGGGAGGGGGAGGGGGAGGGGGAGGGGGAGGGGGTTAAAGTAAAGAAGTAAAGAAAGGAAAGTTACAAATACAAAAAGAACTCAAACCACCTCAGACAGGTATATCATCCAGCTTTTGATAGAGCTGCCATGGCCAGAGTTTTCTGAGTTTTTTCCTTATCAAGAAAAGCCTTCTTGCAGCTTAAGAATCCCAGCATACATTTTCCTTCTAGAACCCACAGCATTTATTCCCATGTCTTTAAGATCCTCTAGAGTTAACATAGGTAAAACCTCTTCATCCACTTCATGTATCTCGAAAACTGGTGCATATCTACCCAATCCCAAACTAAGTAACCAATCCCTTACTCCACCACCTCTATTATATTCATCTCCTGAATTGATATCTTGTATTCCGTCCACAGCATTATTTCGATTATTGTTGTGAATGTCCAAACTCTCGGACCGTGAACCCCGTGTTTTCGTAGCTCGACGGTCCCAAAATTGAAGCCCCATGTTTTGATTATCATTAGATTGAACTGGGCTCTGTTCTTTCATTTGGCTGTCTGTGACTTCGGCTTCATCAAGTTCGTGATTTTCGCCTCTAAATGTGCTGTCAATTTCATTAACCCCACCTCCATTTGATGCGGCTGCTTCCAATTTAAAAGCACTTGAAACCCAAATTGTTCTTGCTCTCTTAGTGGGTTTCTTTGTAATTGGCTTTTTGCTCCCAATTTCGTAACTGAAATCGTTGTCCTCCTCTCGGTTCTCATGGAGATTGAAACCATCACCGCCGTTGACGAGGTTAGTTAAAGGTCGAATCTTGGAGCTTTTGGCAGCTAGCGACGGGTCTTTATGGAATTGATAAGCTGATTTAGAGCGTCGAGACTGAGAACGAACTTGATCAAAACCGATTTCACCAAGTCGAACACTTGGCCGGCGATGGCGTTTCGGAGCTAGACCCGCCGGACCTGAGTAGCCGGTGTTACTAATACTTGCGATGTTAGAGGGGTTTTCTAACGGATAAGTTGACAAAGCAGGAAGTAAAGCAGCAGCAGCTGCTGCATCGACGAAAGTGGTGGCCAGTGGCGGCGCGTCTACAGAAACAGGGACATCGGACGGCGGTAGCTCGGCCATAGTTGAAGTGAGCTGAAAGGGTAAAGTACAAGAGTAGTAGCAATAGTACAAGGAAACGAGTACACATTGGGCTTCAGATAAGGGAAGAAGTAACCGATATCCGGTGGCCCAAACCCGAACCAAAATGATACAAACCTTATCATAAGATTGTTCGATTGACACCACGAAGTTGTTATTTAGCATCGATGCATTCATAAAAAATAATATATGCTCGTGTATAACTTTCATGTGCATCGATTTTACGTAAGTCAATTCTAAAGCCTAGAAGAGACTTTTCGCATGTGTATTATGAGAACCGACTCTTCGACCAGCGAAAAGTCGGTTTCTAGACTCCAAAATCATTTATCATGAAAGTCGGTTCTCTTGTCACGCTTGCGACGGATAGAATGTCTTGAGTAGATTGAATGTGGCGTAAATAAATCGCCGAAAATTAAAATATGGCTGTACGAGTAGATTGAATATGGTGTAGATAAAACCCCTAAAATTAAGATACTTCTAATAATCAACGGAGGCTTGGGATACATCTAGTCATCAAGTGAGCGTGGGACCGGGAGGGAGGAGAAGGACTAGAAGAGCGTGGGACTGGGAGGGAGGAGAAGGGCCGGAAGAGCGTGGGACCGGGAGGGAAGAGAGGATTTGATTTTGTTTAGGCGAGTTATATTGGCACAATCAAATTACTATTGACACCTCTTTTTTTTTCATTTATATTTTGGCACCACCAAATCACTTTTTGACTCTGGCGTTACGGGCGTCGGATCATCGATTTTTTAAGCTCATAGCGTCGATGAGTCGACGTTTTACATCGATAACACATTTATAAGCAGTAAAATCGATGATCATTTGGCGTTGGGATTGAAAATAAACGTCGATGCTGTGACTCCCATATCGCAAGCGGACGTCCATCATCACTAACGTTATCTTTGTTCAAAATAATAAAAATATTCAATGTGGTGCCAAGAGTAATTTATAGGGTGCCAAAAGTGATCGTGGTGCCGTGAGCAGGTTCGTGGTGCCAATAAAAGCTGCCTTTATTTAATGTAATTTGTATCATTAGAAGGAATTAAGAGCACTTGCTGTAGATACTGTAAATCTTTTAAAAACTGTGCTCTAGAGATTTCAACATTCATATTTAAATAAACGAGCATTGCAGCATATACTTTATTTTTTTACTGTAAACTGCAGATTCTGTAAAATTTCATTTACATATAGCGCATTTATCCAAGTTATGTAAATTTTCCTTTATATCTAACTCATCATGTAAAATATATAATCTGATACATTTTATCTTAAATAAAGATTCTATAAACTAGAAAAATATGTATTTAAAATTGTAAAATATAGTATTGTTTTAGAGAACCTGATGCAAGTTTTTTTTTTTTTTTTTTTGTTGTAAAACTCATATTTTTATTAAAAATGAAAACTGAAGTTTTACAAGTGTCATCTCCTGACTAAGCTCCCAAAAATTAACGTCATCAACACATGTTCACCACCTCCTCAAAACCTTAGTCCGGCAAACCCCCAGGAAGGAAAATCAGGGTCTTAAGGAAAGAGTTTGGCCCACGTGTGTTGGAAAAATAACTCTAAGATCTCAAAAGTATATGACATGTACAACTGCAAGAAGAAATAAAGGAAAATCCCCAGCCAGAACAGTATCTCTTCCTTCAGTAGCTCCAAACTAGGGTGCAACTGGTCCAAGCAATAATCCACATCCATCTGATTTTTCCCCTCATGTCAAAATGATCACTCCTGCAAAGATGTTGAGGATGATGCAGCACCCAAAACAGTGTATACAACCAAGGAACAAGAAAATAGGAGTGCGACTGTTTGCACCCTTCACATCAATGAAGGGTGCTTCCGCTTTGGATGCCAGGATAGGAAGGCTCAACAGAGAGGGCATGAAAATAGCCATTCTGCGCAAAAGTAGAGATTCCAGGAGCAAAGAGAAGCAAAAAACAGTGATAAGCCAGCAAGGATGATTGTACAAAGATAAATACCACTATTTGCACCCCTTCAAAGTTATGAAGGGTGCTTCCAAAGAGATATAGCCATGGTTTATCATCTTGCTCTTGTTCTGATAATGGGTAGTTGAAGGATGTCCCGGTTGATGAGAAAGCCAATGTCTCCTTCAAGTTGGTGACCTGCACACATATAAGAGCTTTGAGTAGTACTAGCCTTTTTGCAAGGCAATCTGCAGGAAGTTAGCTTCTCTCGAAGATATCTTTGAAAATTTAGTAGTGATGCTCTGCAATGAGATGTTTGATTTGTTCAATTTCAAGTTCATATTTCAAGGAGCTTGAGTTGTGCTGTAACCATGTTAACGGAATTTGAGAATCTGTTTCCAAAAGGACATTACGGAGGTTGAGTTGGATACACCGATGGATTCGAAAGCGAGCTTGAATTTTGCCATCATGTTTGTATTGACACCATAAGCCGTAACCCGACAACAAGAACATGCCCATGATGATTTCTGATGATGAAACCACCCCCTGCAATGCCTGGATTACTTAGAGCTGAGCCATCAGAATTCATTTTATAACCATTAAACTCGGGGAATTGCCATTTCACCGGTATATGCTGTAAGACTGGCTTGGAGGCAAAACCATGGATTATGCCATGCTAGATAAGAAGATCGTCATGTACTGATCTTCTAGTCAACTTGAGAGAATAACAAGAAAGCCTCAGATTGTCAAGGATAGCAAGGATAATAGTGGTCTCAGTGACAGTCACATCTTCATAAAGAGTCTTGTTCCTGGCTTTCCAAAGCTCCCAGCATATAAAAATAGGAATAAGAGGTAACACAGTATTCAAGGCGCCCTGGTTATCAGGATGGAGCCAGATGCTCATGGCTTGCTGCAGACTGTCACAAGGATGGTGCCCCCAATGAAATAAGGTCTGAAAGTGCCCCCATATTTGTAAAAGAGGGGAATTGAACAAAGTTTGCTAGAAATATGAGGAAAAAAACTTCTCTTCCATCAAAACACTTCATATTTTTAGTTAATAATACAACAAATTAAATACAAATATAATTTCTTTATTCAAATTTTGGGTGGTTTAAGACTACACATGCACCTAACACCTGGATCCGCTTATGTATGTATAAGTGTGTGTCAAATTAAATGAGAATTGAGCGCCATAAAACAACATGAACCGGACAAACACCACCAACCAGCTACCAGAAACAACTAAACAAACGAAAAAAAAAAAAAAAAAAAAATCATGTTTATTTATTGGAGGAATGAGGGAGATGGATAAAAATATTTCAATCAATTGAGTAAAATGACGGTCTTTTAAAACTTTTGCATAAAGAACAAAACTATTTATCCATCGTATCAAAATTATTGTTTTAAAGTCATTGTAATAAATTCATCATCAAAATTCACTAATTTTCAAAATTCATTATCGAAATTCATTTGATTTTGGGATTCATTTGTCTAAATTCATTGATTTTCGTGATTGATGGGAGATTCACTAATTTTCGGGATTCACTGTTTGTCATTCTCACTATAAAAATTACTCCCTCCGTTTTTTTTTATCTGTCACATTTTAGTTTTTGTCATTTTTTTATTTATCTGTCATTTTACATTTCCAATGCAACATTTATTATTTTTTCCTCCTTTATCAATAAAATATTTACATCTCCAATAAAAAAAACACAATTCCAATACAAAAAACTCCTTTACCAACAAAACATTTACATCTCCAATAAAAAAATATATTTCCAATACACATATTAATTATTTTCTTAATTTGTGTGATTCTTCTCTCTGCGACATATATATAAAAACGGAGGGAGTATGTAATTGTCCTTCTCCCTAAAAAAAAAAAATGTAGTTATCCTGTTACTTAAAAATATTCCAGATTATGTCCTTATCCTTAATTTTCCATTATTTATTTAGTTGGACATGATGATGTAAGTAATGTTTACTCTCGATTATATCTTAACGTGTAATGTAAATAAATATAAATTACATGTGCCACATACATGTACTACATGTTACGATCATTGACTACAACAACTGTACCATAAAATTATTTTATCATGTTTGTAAAGCTTCAATTGTCTGATCCATCCTTCCATCTTGTTTGCATTAAACCCTTTCTTCTCTTGCAAATTTTCTTCACTTCTTCCTTCCTGCCTGCATAAACCCTCGATTTACAACATCCTTTGAAGCTCTCTCTGGCGGGGCAGCAGTCGGGTCACATCTTGCAGAGGGGATGCAATAATGAGAAACATAAGATAAGAAACAGCAAAGGAAACAGTTTTACATTTTATATTATATAGCAGAAAACAAAGTACAGTTAATGGAGATCATACATACAAGGGAAAAACAAAGTATTAAGGTTTTCTTGCTAGAAAACCCGAACAGTCATTTAAACTACTAACCTCGAACTTGCCATTGGCCTCGGAGCTTGCAGAGCTGTGGTGGCTTCTTCATCAAGTCCACATAGTCCTTTGGCCACAACATTGATTAATCTTGGTAGCCGCATAACCCGCTTCAATGTCGATGTCTGTCTCTTGAAGATACTGAAAGTCATGAAAAAGTAAAGCAAAATGATAAGTTTTTGTTTAAAGAAATAGATCACTAAGCTAAGCTAGGGACATGTGGCAAGAATTGTACATCTTTATTGATCTATGGTCCAAAATCACCTTATAACTTTAAGCTTTTTAAGTTCGTAATTCAAGTGTACACGAGTACGAGCCTTGCCAATTATCCTGCTGTTAGACATTCTAAATCAATCCGAATAGGATGCTCACACATATGCATATACATTTTACATTCACATTTCAAAGGTGCAAATACCAGAGATACAGCAATTTCATGCTGGTTTAGGTCTATTGGTTTTTTTTATTACATCTAGACTAGATAGACAGAGGAAGAAATCATTCGTTACAAGGTTTAAGGTTTCTAAACTGGAAAATCTGACAAGCCATTTATAACACTAACCTCGAAGTTCTTGAAGTCCTCGTCATTGGCAACAGAGCAGCTTCAAAGTCTTTGTCTCGTCGAGATACAGGAAGTCATGAAAAACTAAAGCAATTTGAGAATTTCAGCTATTTGCAAACATTGTTTAAGAAAGAGATGATAAACTGTTATGAGTTAAATAATTCACCTATTGTAGATCGAAACTTCAACTTCGATCCCTGGTTCCAACTGTTCTTCCTTGATTCTAAGAGCTGAAGTCTCAACTATTTCTGGGGAACATCTGATGACGATCCTCTTCAAGGTTGAAATCTCTCCAAAACAGGGCGGCAAGTCTTCAAGTTCTGGGCATTGAATCACAAGTTGCTCCAAACAAGGCAAGGATTCAGTGGAGGCATTCCATACCACCAAATCCCAGTTATTCAATTCAAAGAATTTCAGATTTTGGAATGTTATATCTTCCATCTCCAATCTTGGCTCGGGGAAAGAAATCCATTTTAGCTTCAAAACTTGAAGACAGTGTAAATCCGCAATTGCTGATATAGCCGTCCAAGGTAGATGAAACTGCACTATGGTTAGTTTCTTGAGAGTTGAAGGGAAGTTGATCAAGTATGGAGTGCTCTTCCTAATATTGGTTAGCTTCAGCCATTCGAGTTTCCGATAAAAGTCCAATGTTTTTACTGATTCTTCATCATGATCAATAGATTTCTCAAAAAAGCAGCTTAGATTTTTAACAGTTGGCAACCTTTGCAAAAGCCGTTGTACATCGTCTCCACTAGATAAAATTGGTTTCGAAAAGCTTACCACTTTGTCCAGTTTAGGACATGCCTCATGATCCTCGTAGCCATCTGAAAATTTAAGGATGCATTTTTCGATTTTCACATGCCTAAGACTTTTCATTCTCCAAAAACTTTCCGGCAAATGTATTTTTCCATAATCATTTAGTGCGGTTAAGATTAAAGATCCGATATTCCATATATTGGATATTGATGATGGAATAGAATTTGATTTCAACGTCAAACCAGCATCAATATGTCTCAGATGAGCCAAATAACTAAGTTGTTCTATATCATATTCTCGCCAAATGAAACCCAAATCCAACACTTGAGCGAGTCTAAACTCTCTCAAAGGGAAATCTCTCTCTGTATCATCACCATGTCCATGAAAATAGAGTAGAGAGCGGGTATTTGAAAATGATGGTCCAGAATCATAAGTGATATCGCTTTCCCTTTGCGTGGAAACACGATATTGGTTATATAGTGAAACGTTTGAGGAACTAGATGATGCTACTGCATGTCTCAGCTGGAAAAAGTTCCCATCTCGACACTTGGTTTGACACAAAACATGTATCAAATCATGAACACGAAAAGTTTTTATTTCACCACTAGAACTTCTCCCACTAACAATGATAAGGCTTCTATCAACAAGGTCGTTCAAGTACTCTTTTGCCACATCTTCGATGCTTTTTGTCTTGGATTCTTGTACAAATCCTTCAGCAATCCATAGCAGTATCACCTGTTTAACCTTAATTACCCAATCCTCTGGAAATGCTCCAAGATATATAAGACACGGTTTCAAATTATTAGGCAAATGGTTGTAACTTAATTCTAGGATATTCATACAACCTTCATCGGAAAGATAAGAAACTATATTCTCTAAAACTTCACTCCACCACCTCGGGCTTTTTACGTTTCTAGCAAGGAGACGCAATTACAATAAATGACTAGAGGAGGCCTTTGCAGTTTTGGGCGATCAACTTTCCAACCTCATAAAGATATGGTGGCGAAATTCCATTATGGAACACCTTCTTTTGCAATAACTCCCAACTTTCAGCCTCAGACATAAAGCGTAGTTGATGTGGGCTACAATTGATTGTGCATTTATCAGCCACTTCATGAGATCGAGTTGTGAACATAACTCTGCTTCCATTTTGGTCATTTGGAAATGAGCTTTTACTATATTCCAAGCACTTACGTTCGGATATATATGCCTAGTACAATAAGGTACTTTTGACGACTCAAACATTTCCATAGTTGGTGAGCCAAGTCATCCTCATTCATGTTTTCAACCCCATTAATATCACATAAAATGTCAAGTAATAGCCTTCTAGTATTATGATCTTGTGAAACAAAACAGAAGGCAAGTATATCGAAATTACCTTTCACTAACTTGGAATTATAAACTTTTTGGGCTAAGGTAGTTTTTCCTAATCCACCCATACCGACAATTGAAATAATGTCAAGCGACCTATGTCCCCTTATAAGCTTGCCAACTATTTTTTCTGCTTCATCCTCAAAACCAACAAATATTTTACCGATTTTTGAAGGTCTAGCTTGTTCCGAAAGTGTACGACAAGTTGAAGGTGAGAGGCATCTTGCATTACACATGGTGTTCTTTCTAGCTTGTTCGGAAAGTGTACAACAAGTTGAAATAGAGAGGCATCTTGCATTACACATGGTGTTCTTTTCTATCTCCTCAAGCTTTGTCTTAACAACCCCAATTCTATCAAAAACATCAGAAAGATAAGCCATATGATACCACATTGGATGACCAACGACAAACCAGGAGCTGATACACGAGCTGATGACATGTTCTGTTAGATGTATTAAATTGACAACCTCTGACCATGTCTCGTTTTGTTCACTTTGACAATCGAAGTTATGACTGAAATTAGGACATAGAGTAATCAACTCCTCTTTTATTTTTGTGATCTTGAGTTTTGCAAAAGGTACATACTTCCGGTCACTAACCATCCTCTCCTCCAAGTTTCTAAGATTCTCTATGAGAAAATCAAGAACTCGTGGAGAGATAATCTTTGGAAAACTGAATAAAGATGAATCTGGGAATTTGCAGTAAATCTGTCTAATATTAGCATTTACCGTTGCAATTTTCATCATAAAATCACTTAGCAGCATATTTTTCTTGGAGAAATCCCCTTCCATGCCACCAAACGGCAGAAGGCCATACAAGCCCTCCCAGAAAAGAACATCAATTTTGTTGTAAATTAATTCCTCAACATTCTCATCTGGAGCATCGTTGAGAAATATCAAAAGAAATACGATATCGTCTCGAAGAATTTGAAAATCATCCTTCAAAATAGTCACCAGATCCTCGAGTAAAAGGTCGACGAAGCTCAAAGCAGTATGCCCGAACATGAGAGAATCAGATTGTTGCACACATATGACCTTTAGGGTTTCAAAGTACATTCTGGCAACATCAGGCATGACAGGTTTGATCTTTTGCAAGATACGAGAAAGCATAGAATTTGTTTCAGATGCAATTTTATCATTTGCCCCTTTTACCCAATAAAGAAATGTCAGGCATGCTGCATCATTAACAAAGTCTTGAACAAACATTGTGAATTCTCCCAACTCCTTACTATATATGCAATTTACAGCAAGTCTCAAAAGATTCCTCAGAAAAAGTACCTTATCTTTTAAGGCTTCGATTTGCTTCTGAAATGGGATGATTTCACCGAACTTATAGCTGACAAGATCGTTTAGATTGTCAAGGATAAGATTCAGAAACTTCACAATTTTATAAATTGCCGAAGGCTTGCATTGAAGTGAACAATGAAGCAAATTTATCCACCATGTTTTGAATTCTAGCCCGATAGCGGATATTTCCTTCTATTTCCAAAGCAAATAGATGCCAATTTGTGATGTCTCCTGTACCTATTGCTTGAAGGCGATGAGCAAGAAGTCCCTTTTCTTCTTTCTTTCCCCATATTCCTTGAAGAGAAATGATCATAGGGGCCAATCTAATCCTGATTTCTTCATCGGTATCATCCCATGTCGTAAAGCATAGCAAGAACATCCTCAGGAATCTAAGCTCCATTTTGTATAACCGCAGTTGGACCAACACCGGATCAACCCAGTGGGCATGCTTTTCAATTGATGATAGTTCTCTTTGAACAGAAACAAAATAATTGTAATCCATTTTCTCCACTTCCATTCTGATCCGAGAGTCTGAGAATCCGCTGTAAAGTTGTTTGATCTTAGCATTTACTATATCAGTCTTGTTCATACAATCACTCAAAAGCATCTTTTTGTCTAAGACATCATCATTCATCTCATCAAAAGTCAAACAGAGATACGCATCCTCACTGAAAAGATCATAAATTTGGTTGCGGATTAAATATTCTTCTGCAGTCAGACATGGAGGATCGGTGAGAAATGTGAAGAGTGATACTAGCCGGTCTCGTAGAATCGGAAAATCCTCTTTCAAAGCAATAGCCAGGTGCTCAAAGAAAAAATCAACAAAGGTCTTTATGATGCCAATATACAAGGGTGTAACATCTAATGCGCAAGTCATGAACATCTGCAACGTATCAACAAGGACAATGTTCATTTCAGTGGCAATTTCTTCATTGTCTTCTTTTGCCCAGTACAAACATATTAAGCATGCTGTTTTGTTGGCAAAAACACGAACAAAATTAAGACACTGATGGATTTTCTTAGTATATGGGCAACATTCAATGTTCTTCAATGATTTCTCCAGAAATACAATCTTGGATTTCAAGATATCAATTTGTTTCTCCAATGGAACAATTTTGGCAGCTCTGTAACTGGAAAAATCGTCCAGATTCTCATGAAGATATTTAAGAAAATCCTGGATCTCGAAAAACGTTAAAGACTTACATTGCATCGAGGAATGCAACAGATGTTCACCCCAACCTTCAATTCGTTGTTTACTGTCCTGAATTGTAGCTCCCAATTCATAGTTTGCTGAACAGAAATCTTGGATGTCTAATGACCATGTTTCAGTCAGGCGTTCGAGAAGAGATAATCCTTTGTGTTCTTTCGGCCATATCAATTTAAGAGAATTGACCATAGATCTCGATATTTCCATGCTATCTTTCTCAGTAGTATAATCCAATGATTCACCACACAAGCAGTACATTTTGAGGAATCTGATGTCCATTTTGAGTGGCTGGAGTTGACCTAGTACTTGATCAGCCCACGGAGCTAGCTGCTCAATTGTTATGAGATGGTCATAAATCAATTGGAAGTATCTGGAAATCGCTCTCTCATCCTCCATTTCGATCCAAAGTGAATCACTTAACAATCTCAACAACTAGATAGATTTCAGTGATGATCTCAACCATGGACGGACCCAAAGGGAAGACTTGGGTGGGCGCAGCCACCCGGATTTCATTTTCGGTACATCAAAAACCTTATATAACTCAATCCAAGACAGCTAGTTTTCTTAATCCAGCCCACCTGACCATACAAATATAGTCTATTAGCACATCCGATCTCCAATTCCTGGTTCCGTCCCTTCTCAACAAACAACAGGATCTACCTTTCTAAGATTTTTGCATGAACCTTGAACCAATTGCAAATTCCTGTTTCTACTATGAAGCTAAAGTCAATGCCGCTGGAGAAAGTTGTTGCTTGCTTACCTCGAACTAGTGCAGCAGCATAAGAAAGCTTTGCGCCGGATGTAGTGTGGTTGACCGATGTGGTATCTGCCGGCGAGAGCATGTCCGGCGGCCAAACTGCTGAATTTGTAGCTATCGCCGGAGAATTGAGGAGTATGTACTTAAACAATGGACCATGGTCGACACTCTGAACAAACAACACGTTCTAGTATTATTACCGTGGACATTTGCTTAATACTACCTCCGTCCCAAAATGTAAGTCCCTATTGACTTTTCAACCGTTTTTCGATGTTTAATTAATCTTTTGAATTCATCAAATGATCCAATACTTTTTACATTTACTAGTAAAAGACACGTGCGTTGCACGTGATGTGCATTTAACGTATAATATTGTACACCAAACACACGAGCAACAAAATAAAACAAATCAAATCAATTCAAATGGAAAAAAGAAACAAATCAAATGAAATCTAAATAAAATAAACAAATCTAACGCACTTAGCCCTTTAGTTGTTTGATTTTTTTAATCTAATTTTTTTCTTAATAGTTTCAATTGGCTCATCATCATCGATATAAATTGGGCTTGTGTGTTCGTCTTTTGTTGTTGTAAGTCACTGGCGGATCCACGAATAAATTTAGGTGGCCAATTGAAGATCTAAGCTACATTTTTATCCAAAAAATTTCGATTAGAACACCGGGGCCTAAAAGCATCAATTTTTATCGACAAAACGACACTTTTTAACAACAAAAGCTACATAGTTTTAATACTATTTTTTTTTCGGTGGGGAACGCGCGCTCTCTCTGAAGCGCGTGGGTCCGCTTGCTGTTGTAAGTTGACTTTTGTCATTTCTTGCATTAAGTTGGTTTTTTTTTTCATTTTCTTCTTTGATTGTACCACTGATGTGTGTGTAATTTTTTGCACCTCCTCTGCTATTAGCTTTGGTGTACCATTGATACCATAAGTATATTCTAGTTTTCCATTGAATTTTAAGGTGAATTTGTATTCTTCTGATCTATCTGGCATACTCAATTTGTCATACTATTCATAATTGACGTTTTCTTGTGTATGTATGTTCATCATATTATAAATTATAGGTTTTTGGCTGGAAGGACACATCTACTAATTAATCAAGCTTGAAAGACACTGAAATTTAATTAGGACAAAAACAATATAAACTTCCAACACTACCCTTATTTATTTTTATAAACAAATCTGAATTTCGCCTTTTTTTCCCTTTCTTCTTCCGTCCATTCATACTCATAGCAGCAACACCGTTCAAAATTGCAGCAACACCGATCAAAGTTGTATGGCCGATCACAAAGACAACTCCTACCAAAATTGCGGTTGCTGCTTTATATCCGATCAAAATCCTACCAGAAGATGGGTGGACTCGACGGAAATTTCTCGTCGATTGGTGGTGACGATTCCCGGCGGCCGGAATTGTCTATGGGAAGGAGGGAGCTGCAATTTCAAGTGGTTTCTAATTCTGTGAATGGACGGCGGAGGAAGCTGCGATTTCCGGCGGAAGGGAGCAGCCCGTCGGATCTGTTTATCACCCGATTACAATGCTCCAACCGAGTCCAATTTCCGGCCAAGAAGATCGGATTTGTATCACCCGAAACAGATTGAACGATTTGGACAAAAAGGATTTGGGGAGGAGAAAAAGGGTGGCGACTTAGCGGGGTTGGGGTGAACGCCGGAGAAAGAGGAGAAAAAGGGGATTAGGATTTGAATGCCGGAGCCGGCTGGATTTTTTTTTTTGTTGAAAAAGTTTAGGGTTTAGGGTTGTTACTATTAATTTTGTAACGTTACTGCATTTTTTTATGTAACTTTATTTATTTTATGGGTTGTAAGCTACTTGTTTATTAGCGTTACTACATTTTCTGAGTTGTTATTATTTCTTTTTTAGGATGTTCTTACTTGTTTTTAGGTTATTCTTACTTGTTTATTGGCGTTACTTACTTTTTATCGGATGTTATGACATTTTATGAAATTTATTACTACTTGTTCTTGCTTTTATACTTATTTGTTTTCTTTCTTTATTACTACACTTTATCTAAGCAAGCACTACGTGTTTAATGTGTAAAGGTATTTTGTCGTTATTATGAATTTGTCCTCTTTAATCACCGAAAATGTAGTAATGTCTTTCTGGACCCATTTATGATTTTTTTTGTCCTTCTAGCACCTTCCCCTTTCCCTAATAACCTAAAAAATTATATGTAAAGATTTTATTTTATAGAGATATTTGGCTATATTATCTTGCAATTTGCCTTCATGTACTCCGATACATCAAATCCAACATACGTAAAATTTAGCTGTCAAATTTACTCGATCGTAATCCACATAAGAATATTATTGTTAGTTGTACATTTTGAATGGTTAAGGTTAAACACATTAATTTAGATGACCTTGGTGCTTGTTTTGAGCTAATGTTGCCACAGTTTGAGCGAGATCCAACCATTCGGTCCTTTTTGCCTTCGATTTTGTGCAATGTATGCCTGAAGTCGTACCAAATTTTAGAAATATTCTTGACCTTTATGACTTTTCTTTGAAAGTACACATGAGTGTTATCTACGGGACAATATTTGGTTGATTATAATAAACTTGTCCTTGAACTCGAAGTGTGTATACTCCACGTCTTCTTGATGCCAAATCTTTATCTAGGTTAACTCCAAAAGATGTAAACGAAAAATTATTGTTGTATGCACGAATATGTTATCGAAATTCTTTACATGATTCTAGTTAAGAAGTTAATAGATAATATAAACCGTCAGGGATATCTTCGGGGGATAATTGTATCATTCTTTTATCACAACAAAATGATGGAGTTTCATGCTCAAATTTTTTAGCGTTGCAGTGAGTACAATTATTTATTTTCCTCAACTGAAATTGTTGTGATAATTTAGGTTCATATGCAATTTAGTTGGTAAAAACATTATATCTAAAACAAAATCATCATAGAAATTACCTTCACAATTAATTAAAGTCATTCCGGTGTTGAGGAAATATTTTTCATCACTTCTTTTTGTTTTGCCTACAATTTTGTACATAAAAGTATTATGGAATCGTATGGTTCTTTTGATCTCATACAGATTGTGTACAGGGATCATTTAGTAAATTTTTTTTTTTATCTTCTTGAATGTTTTGGATGTTGCGCTCAAGCAGTATAATGTGTTTTGTCTCTTTTTGTGGAAAGAAGCCGACAACACTAAGAAATCTTTGTCTTCCAAGTCTATGAATTTATAGCTCGGGGTTTACAATAATATAATGTACTTGTCTAATCAATTCTTCATGTGGGGTAATTAAGTTTTTTTGTTGCTAATCAAAATAACATAAAAGACTTGAATACATTGTCTAATCGACTGCCGATAAGATACTGAATTTTCAAATCTTGTAGAAACACAATTTCAAACAAATAATGATTAATTTGCAATAATTATGTGAGAAATTGAAGTGTTAAATTGTTAGATTACTTTGGCGAAATTAAAGCGTTCAAAAAAAAATTATGTGCAAGAATACTTGGTTCAATTGTTCATTTAAAGTGTTCGATTGATTGAGTATTATGATCAATTAAAGTGTTTCATTTATAATTTTTCAAATTACATAATTACAAACAAATTAGCTTGGATCGATAATAATTGAAAATCACTCGTAAAGAAAGCCAACAACGATATGTTGAATAGTAGCATATCATCCGTTCAAGGTAAAAGACTTGAATACATTTAATGCGGTGATTAAAAGCATTATATGTTCTACTTTCGATATATGTATATATTTTTATAAGAACGAAAAAGGTCAGCCATATATACAAGAAATCACCACATAATTTGCGATTTAACGCGGATATCAATTCGAACTTTTCTTTTCTTCTAGTTTCCACGATACTTTTTTCCATCGTTCCTCGTTGGTCAATTGAGAATATATTTTTCTTTTAACTTCTTAGTTTGTGCATATCATGTTCTTTACCTTCATACGAAAAAAAAAACAAAAAAAAACCTTCATAGTATATACCGATAAAATTGACAATAATGAAATTGATAATAAAAACATAATCATTCACGGATATTGGTGAAAGAAGAGATATAATGCGTTATATTTGCCGTAAGTGGTTGATGTCTCTCTTTCACCATATTGTTTTTATGTTTCCGGATTTTTCATATTTGTGATTGCTATCGCGAGTATTTGTTATTTTATGTTTCTAATAATAATATTATAGTTTCCGAATAACAATAAATTGCAATCTTTGGGGAATCGTAAATTGCAATCTTTAGGCTAGGAATCATGTATCAATATTTCCAATTGCTAATTTGTTTGCAAAATGCACGGGCTGAGTAATAATGTAGTTTCCATCACATTTTGGTGTTTATAAATTTTTTTAATTTCGTTTTGTATAATTTAATTAAATCAAGGATTTTTTTATTACTGTAGTTTTAAGATTTTTATTTCCTATTTCTATTTTAGGATCCTTTTTTATATGTATTATGAATTAAGGATCTGTCTAATTTTTATAATTTTTTTTATTTTGTTGATTGTTTTTCGTTTCTATGGTTAAATTGTTTATTGATTTTGAGGCAAGAATCTTGTTTGGATTCTTTTTTATTTTTTATATTCTATATTGATGCACGTTTGATTTTTTTTTTTTTTTTTTTGGTTTTTATAAATTAATTAATTCAAGGATTTTTGTATATTTTAATTATTCAAATCATGTTCGATGGTTAAATTTTTTATTGATTTTGAGTCAAGAATCTTGTTTGATTTTGTTTGGATTTTTTTTTTTTATTTTTTTTTTATATTTGTAATGAAGATGCACGTTTGAATTTTTGGTTATAATGTAGGACACATACGTTTGAATAATGTAGTAATTTTGGTTTTTATAAATTAATTAATTCAAGGATTGTTTTTATATTTTAATTATTCAAATCATGTTTGATTTTGTTTAGATTGTTTTTTATATTTTATATGTGGAATGAAGAGCACGTTTATAATTTTTTTAATTTTTAATTTCGTTTTTATAATTTAATTTAATCAAGGATATTTTTATATTTTTATTTTAATTCTTTAAAATAAGGGGAGAAATTCAAGGATTTTTGTATATTTTAATTATTCAAATCATGTTCGATGGTTAAATTTTTTTATTGATTTTGAGTCAAGAATCTTGTTTGATTTTGTTTGGATTTTTTTTTTTTAATTTTTTTTTTATTATTTATATTTGTAATGAAGATGCACGTTTGAATTTTTGGTTATAATGTAGGACACATACGTTTGAATAATGTAGTAATTTTGGTTTTTATAAATTAATTAATTCAAGGATTGTTTTTATATTTTAATTATTCAAATCATGTTTGATTTTGTTTAGATTGTTTTTTATATTTTATATGTGGAATGAAGAGCACGTTTATAATTTTTTTAATTTTTAATTTCGGTTTTTATAATTTAATTTAATCAAGGATATTTTTATATTTTAATTTTAATTCTTTAAAATAAGGGGAGAAATTCAAGGATTTTTGTATATTTTAATTATTCAAATCATGTTCGATGGTTAAATTTTTTTATTGATTTTGAGTCAAGAATCTTGTTTGATTTTGTTTGGATTTTTTTTTTTTATATTTGTAATGAAGATGCACGTTTGAATTTTTGGTTATAATGTAGGACACATACGTTTGAATAATGTAGTAATTTTGGTTTTTATAAATTAATTAATTCAAGGATTGTTTTTATATTTTAATTATTCAAATCATGTTTGATTTTGTTTAGATTGTTTTTTATATTTTATATGTGGAATGAAGAGCACGTTTATAATTTTTTTAATTTTTAATTTCGGTTTTTATAATTTAATTTAATCAAGGATATTTTTATATTTTAATTTTAATTCTTTAAAATAAGGGGAGAAACACTTTTTGGGAGAAACACACTCACACTTTTAGAATAGTAGGGATAGGGATAGAGATAATTATTCAAATCATGTTTGATTTTGTTTAGATTGTTTTTTATATTTTATATGTGGAATGAAGAGCACGTTTATAATTTTTTTAATTTTTAATTTCGGTTTTTATAATTTTATTAATCAAGGATATTTTTATATTTTAATTTTAATTCTTTAAAATAAGGGGATAAACACTTTTTGAGGGAAACACACTCACACTTTTAGAATAGTAGAGATAGAGATATAATTTAAGTTTTACTTTATTATAACTCTAATAATATTACATCAATTAACGAAATTTCAATGATTAATTTGACTTCAAAAAATGGCTAAAAAGTCAACAGAGACTTATATTTTGTGACGGAGGTAGTAGTTTTCAACAAGAAATGTAAATTCGACTCGACACGCTTGGCTCGGCTCGGCTCGGCTTGGATCATTTAGCAGTAAAATGAATGGGTGTTAAACTATGGAGAGATTTTATGGTGCAACGGTCGTAGGAAGGTTATACCAAGTGGCATACATTAGAGCCTCTCATTTTTACTCTCTTTCACATAATACACTTTTATTGTGTGTAAGAGGTTAGAAATGAGTGGTTGTAATGTATGCCGGCTTTAAGAAACCTTCCTACAACAACCATTGTATTTTAAAATTTCACTAAACTATGTTGCACAGACACGGACACGTCGTACGACACGATACGGACATGGAGATACGGGTAATTCCAAAGTTTAAGGACACGACACGCCAAACTTTCATGTGACAGTCAGTGGGGATTCGGGCGGGAAATTAGAAAATCAGGCTCGATCAGATCCCCATACTAAGAGTCTATTTCATAACCTCGACTTATCGGTCGAGTGGCTTATAATAACTCGCGCAACATCGCTCGGCGCGCAAGCGAGAGAAATACTTGTATCTTAAGTATTCCGCTCGCTTCGCTCCTGTAAGTCGAGTGGCTTATAATAACTTTAAGAACTCGTTACAAGTATTCCACTCGCTCGCTTCGCACCTCTTGATCTGAGATGCGAAGAGAAATATCCTTCAGACTATAAAAACTTCGGATTGGTGCAACTGCCAATCCATTAGTCCCCTAGGCTGGAACCTCTGGAGCTACAACAACTAAAGCTAAGCTAACGGCCTATTAGCCTAATCGGCAAGGAAATGCTCTTGCCCAAAGATAAAGATAGACTTGCGTGATATGAATAAGAATAAGGAAGAAGAGATGGGACCAGACACACATAAGTGGATAGAGAGCCAGGAAATGAATCGGTGAAGTTAGCCTGACCAAAGTGATCTCTCACTTGTGGCCACCCTTGAACTGTTTTACCACTCATCCAAGAGCACTAGAACGCACTACAAACTCCATAAGGGATAGTGGAGCCTCACATTGTCTTATAAGGTCATAAGACCTAAACATCCAACCGTACTTGAAGAACTTATGCAGTTGGTTTTTTTGTTTTGAAAGAAGTGGACCTAACCTAACTATGACTAAGGGAAGGAGCTATATTCATAGGGGCGATTCCTGAGTTTATTTTTTTAAGAATGTGTTTTTAGATAATACGATAATAATATTATCATAAAAATAATAAAGGTAAATAGATTTGACGACAATATTATTATCGTTTTATCTAAAAATGCATTTTTTTTTTTTTGGAAAAGTAAATTTTTAGAAAAAGTAAATTTTTTAACGAGTTAACATCTGACCGAGCCTGATTTTTTCTGATTCGGGCTCGAAGACGAAGATGACCATTGATATTTTGCCGGAGACTGCCGGAGGAGCATAATTCGGCAGCTAACTAAAACCGGAAAATGGCGGTAGAGGGATTCTTCAGTGTAGCACAAACTGATTGTTGGTCTTCCTGCTCGACCCCCTCCGACTTTCTCATCCTTCTTTCCGGCCCTCCTTCTTGGTACTTGCTTTTTCTTTTCCTCTTCGTTTTGCTTTTGGGAGCTTCTGTCATCGACTTCAATGGAGTGTTCAAATGTATGCAGATGATTAGATAGTGATTTTTTCTGTTTGATTAGATTGCTAACGAAGTTTGTTTTGCTGTTGATTTTCGTAAGCGGGAAGTCCTCTTTGCTTTTACAGTTTGCCATCAACTCCACTGCAGCTGGGGATGGTGATGTTGTCTTCATTTGCAATCCCCGCAAGCTACATTCCAATCCGCCATATCTCTCTCAGGGCGTTGATCCATCCTCTCAAGTTTTTGAACGTGTTCATATGAAGTAAGAAACTATGACTTTTACTTCTCCATTAGTCTCAATTGATTCTATTGATTTCTAATTCCACAAATTGGCTTAGTTTTGATTTCTGTTGAGTAATTTTCTGATTTGAAGGTATGTTGATGATCATGAAGGAATCGTCCATTATTTTTCTGCATTCCACTTGCACGACGTTTTTCCTGTTACAGTCATTATCGATGACTTTGCTGATTTCTTTGATGAAAGGTATCAAAATTTTCACCATTTTCCCATAAACCCCGAGTTTTTCCTTTTCCCTCCCATTAATTTGGATCATTTGTTTTCTCTTATAGAAACTGCAAAGAAAGATACAAAAACTCGCGGGGAAGAGACTTAGCAATGGCTCGAACCTTGGCGTTATGTCGGAATGCCATCTCTCATGCCAAGTAAGAATACTGCAAGTTTTGCTTACTCATTCTAGTTTGGGGTTCGTTTATTTGTTCATTTTTTTCACTGCCTGTCAAGTCTTGCTTGCTATTCCAGTTTGAGGTGTTCGGTCGTATTTTTATGTTAGTTAGGAGCATGTACACCAACTTTTGCTTTTGAGAGTATCTACTAGTGCATTGTTTTGTTGTCGGGCAGTGGAACGAGGCCTTGCAGGCTTTTGCTCTCCGACACGCACCTTGGTGACTCCCCTAGGTTGTTATACCTGTATAAGAGATGGATCTCCTCTATTTACACTATCCAATCCTCTCTTTCAGGTTGAGATTTACAAATTTGGCGTTTGTTTCTCTTTTTTCTCATTCCCTTTCTGAAATGTTTTGTTCTCGGTGTGTGTGTGTGTGTGTTGCCCTCTTTTTTGGGAAGCTGATACCTATAGTTTCCTCTATGGTAGGCGATACCGTTGGATCATTTCTTCTCAGGAATATCTATCGATCAAGCATTGAGAAACCACTTAGAGGGAAAGCTGCCAAGTACTCCATAGCTCTTCAGTATTTGATTTTGGAAGGAATTACTACATATGATCCGTGAATTTGGCTGTGAATTAAGGTAAACTCTTTTAAGTTATTACTGAGCCGTATTGAGTGTCGAGCAGTCTCTGTCTATCTGGATGCACATTGCCATGGTTAGATGCAATTTGGATAGCCAGGGTAGATTGCTAATTATTGTTTTCTACTTTTCATTTAGAACCTGAATTTATGCGACATTACGTATTTCATTTTCTTTGATTAGGCACCCTTTTGACATTATACCCATGATTTTTGTTCAAATTTATGTTTGTTGTTTTAGCCAATAGGAGTCTATATCTTTCTTGTAACTCGAACCCTTTAGAGAAGAATTATTTTTCCTTTTCAACATGTTCTTTCTTGCACTTTTGCAGATTCTTTCTGAAGGATCTGATCCTGTAGGTAAGTTTCTCCCTACAGCTTCATACAGCTTCATATACAGCTAGGTTTATTATGCTTTAATGGAGAAATTCAGGGATTTATAAAAACTTTTGTATAGTCTTTCTTGGCAAGAAAACTTGTAATTCTTTTTTTTTCGAGAAAGCCTACACACCGATGTTGCTAAAAGTGAAAGTAATCTTTAAAGTTGGGCGGAAAAAGTGATATTAGGCTATTATAGGTTTTACAAAATGACAATGTTCACCAAACTCCAGTGGTAAACTGAGTCACAGCAGTTACATGCTTCTTTGAGGAAGGATTAAGAGGCGAATTTTATGCTCAGTTCAATTGTTTTTATTGTAATTTTATGCTCAGTTCAACTATTTTTAAGAAAACATGTTTCGTGGTACATGTTTTGTGCAACTAATACCCATTCAATTTGGGTGGTGATGATTCGAACTGGTGCAACCCATGCCCTTTCGGTTTGGGTGGTGTTGATTCATTTGAACCGATGCAACCAAAAATGAACAGAAGCATCCGATACTCAATTTTCTTTTTATCAGTTTTTTATGTTAATTTTGATTCATGCGTTATCTGTCATTTGGTGCTTACCGAATCTTGTTGACTATTACAGTTACCGTTGCATTAGGAGAAATAAGTTTTTCGAAGTTAAAGTTAATAAAGAACTATCTTCGAAATACAATGGCATAAGATCGTTTGAATGAGCTAGCAATGATATCGATTGAGAAGAATATGGTTGATGAAGTTGATTATTCTACATTGATAAATGATTTTGCTTCTAAATATGCTAGAAGAATGGTGTTGAAATAGTATTTCGCATTTAGGCCGTGTCGACATACCGGTGAATTTGAAATAAAATGTTATTATTTACATTTTTTATTTATATTTTTCTACCGAAAATAATTGTTTCTTTAAGTCTAAAGGGCCTTGTCCGGAAGGATTGTCTTAGGCCTCGAATTTCACAGGCTCGGCTCTGCTTCCTTTATCATAATGCAAGGGAATGCCTCTACCCATCTCTTGCCTAAAAAATGTCTTAGTCTAGTTAGATTTGTGGATTGGGGTTCCAATCCACCCTCCTCATGTAACTGATGCTAGCATTGCCGATTGTGCTTAATAAATCATCTTTTATCCCTAAAAAATGAATTATAGTCATCTAAAAGTTTTTGTGAGACGCTAGAACTAGTTATTCATTGTTTGTTTTTTTTTTTTTTCCTTCAACATCCACTTCGACACAAACTCCATAGTTTAAATTTCCATTGTTTAATGTCCCCAATATACGTCACTATGTGATTCGGAGTTATGCATAATTGCTGTACACCTATAAAGACTGCTAGTGTTTAATAAAGAAATTTGTTAAACCCTAACCACAAAGGTTCCGCGCTGTCTGCGTGAAATGAAAGTAAGAAGATGTCAAATGCAAGTGATAGATTCATTTAAGACACTCAAACCATTTACCACTAGGCCAAATCCTGGGGACTGCTAGTGTTTAAAATTGGAATTGGCACTTTTGGTCCATCATGTTTTACCTTTGTTTCAAAGATATCCCTTATCGTTTTTATTGACACTTCGAGTCCCTTAAATTTGTATTTTGTTTCCATTGTTTCAAAAATAACCCTTATCTTTTTAATGACACTTTTGGTCCATTTAGTTAGTATTTTGTTTCAATTTTAGGACAATTACCCAATTAGCTGTCTAAGTTAACGTCAACTAAACGTTTGATCCAACCTGACAGCCACGAATGCTTTCATATCTAGTCTAAACAATTAAAAATTGACATTCCCTTCATTCCTCTTTCAAATCCCTAATTTCTTTCCCTCAAATTGACACCAACTGCGCAACAAAAAAATCTCTACAAGGTGGGATTTGAAAGAAGATTGAGGGAAATGTCGAATTTTAATCGTTTAGATGGGATATGAAAGCATATGTGGCTGTCATGTTGGATCAAATGTCTAGTCGACGTTAACTTAAATGGATAATTGGGTAATTGTTCTAAAATTGAACAAAATACAAACTAAGGGAACCAAAAATGTCATTCAGAAAGATAGAGTTATTTTTGAAACAAAGGTAAAACATGAGGGACTAAAAGTATCAAAATCTCGTTTAATATTCATTAACGCCGCAAGTCAATGAATTTATTCTCATTGCGAAGATGAACCCTCTTAAAGATTGAAGAGTTTCTAATGAATTACTATTATTACGGGATAAAATGAAGATGACCCCTCTTTCTCTCTCCCCTATCCTCTCTCAAAAACCTCAGGCCGACAACCTTTCTTTGTTTTTGCTCTCACCGGTGCCGGTGGCACTAGGCTGCCGGCGCCCATCTCCTTCATATTTTCTTAGTTTCATATCTTCTCTTTTAGATCTATGGGGCTGATTTGCTCTCTCTTCTACCTATCGAGATTTTTCATCTCTCTGTAGGCCGGAAATAGTTTTCCAGCGAGATTCTGTGGTGGCTACGCCTTTCTTATGAGACATGTCTCCCCTGGATCTCTTTCTTCTGTTTTTGGAGCAGATTGCAGATTTCAGCTCCTCCCCATCATGAGGCTTTGCCTCCTCCTAACCTTTCACTGCAAGCTCCGCTTGTATGCGGTGGTGGCGGCTAGATCTGTGGTCATCTTGTATGGTTCGGTAATGGATATTCGGTTTTTCAGCTCTATGTCACCGGCGGCTATATTGCTACGTCCGTTTTTGCCTGTGTGTCCTTCCATTCGTTATTTCTATGGTTGAAAGGGAAAGCTTTTCTTACGAGCTCTTTCTGATCCGGTGGTGGCTTGTGGCAGCGCATGGGTGGATTGGTAAGGAAAAGGATGTCTGCCACCAGCCCAGCAACCTGAATGTCTGTACCAAACCCAGATGTTTTATGTCTCAACTCCATTGCAGGGATAGATTATCTCACATCATCCAAAGACACTATATATTTCCCAACAATGAAGGACTGCATAAAATTCTCATATGATGTCGGTAATGACACCAACAGGATTAGAGCAGTATCTTCATCATCAATATTCCTTAAACCCAGCAATATTGTGTTCAGCTGATCAAGATAATCTCTCAGCTGAGTACCTTTATGCATCCTTAAACTAAACATCTCTTGCTTCAACAACAACTTGTTGGTTAATGACTTAGTCATATACAGGCTCTCAAGCTTTGACCTAAGCCCAACTGCAGTATCTTCTTCTGCAGCTTTTGTGGTAATACATCTGATAAGCACAACATGATAGTTGAGTGTAGGGCTGTAAACGAGCCGAACCCTACCGAACATGTGCAGGGTTCGAGTTCGGCTCGAAAGGTTCGAACCTAAGGTTCGGCTCGGCTCGAATCGATCGAACCTTAGTTTAGCAAGGTTCGCTCGGGTTCGAATCGAATATTAGGAAACATGTTCGGTCGGCTCGGCTCGAACATGCTCGAACTGTTCGAACATGTTCGCTCGAACCGTTCGAATATATATAATATATTATAATATATATAATATATATATATTATATATATATAGTTTTTTTAAATATAAAAGTTCGAGCGAGCGTGTTCGATCATTGTTCGCTCGATAGCGAATATCAAATACCTAACGTTCGCTCGACGTTGAAGGTTCGAATCGAACTCGAATCGAGCTTTTTTCGAGCGAATACTGGTGAATCGAATCGAATCATCGACGTTCATTTACTGACCCTAGTTGAGTGTGTTGTCTTCTCCAGACTGGCCATATCAGATGTGCTGACCTCTACTGTCTTTGAGAATGGAGCCCAAAGTCCCTATCGTTTCAGCAGGGCACACATCTTGATCTGCCATAAACTGAAGATGTTCCTCCATGTAAATTTGTCAATTTTTTTACGTTTAAAGCAAATATCTTTATCCCCAGAAAAAGCTTGTGTTGATCCCAAAACCTAGCGTCACGTGTGACGTTGGTGCCAATCAACCTTGCTTCGAACATATTATGGATTCCTTGAAAAAACTGGCTCTGATACCAGTTTGTTGTAACATATATCAAGGAACCGATTACGATTGAGAAAGAACAAACAGTAAACAATCAAACAAAGAACAAAAACAATGAGAGAACCCATATTTAACGGTGTTTTCGGCAATGTGTCGATTACTCTACGGACAAAATGAGGATATTTGTTATTCTTAGAAAGTTACACAGATGTTACAATACAATTGGTATTTATAGACATAGGGAATCAAACCCTAACCGCCATAATAGTCAAACCAGGAAATAACCAAAATACCCAGACGTAACTCATAAACAGATGAGAAACCATGCAGATGTGATCACCAAGTTTGCTGAGAACCGACTCAGCTGACCACCAGACTTGGCAAAGAAACAAATCAGCTGTCTCCCAAACTCAACTCAGTTGACTTTCATTTAGCTGACCAATAGACTTCTAAAGAGACTCAGCAACATAGTTCATGTCACCATTGATGGGAGTCAACTTTACGTGACTCCGGTGCATTAATTACCCCCGTTTACCACACTTTCAGCACAATTTTGGGTAAATTGGACCATTTTCGGGGTGATATCGTGAGCTTATGGCACGGGGAACGAATCCGTTACTTTGATGAATTCATACCCCTTTTTGTTGATATTAACCCCATTCCCGAGCACTTTTACCCTCCGGAATTGTTTGGATGTTTGTGGTTGCTTTTGATATTGAAGGGTATTGGTGTCTCGAGGACCCGGAAGGTGACGATTTGTGGTGAAAAAGCATGACCGAGGCAAGACGCGAGGGCCAAAAAGGAAGAAAAGTGAAGATTTGGGAAACAGGGTCTAAGCGGCGTTTGAACCCCTCAAACGCGTGCGTTCGTAAGTCCGAGTTGATACAGAGTTCAAGCTCTCCAAACGCGCTTGAAATCACTCCAAACGCTGCGTTCAAGATCCCAAACAGCGTTTGAACCTCCCAAACGTGCGTTCCGGATGAAGAACGGTCAAGCCCCCGCCTGGAATTTATGCGAAAGCAGCGTTTCAACTATAAACGGCAGCGCGTTTGAAGATTTCAAACGCGACGTTCGACCCTCTAAACGCCGCATTTGTACCGCTTTTGCAAAGCAGATTTTCCCGCACCTATAAATACCCCTTAGACATTTTCTTGGATATCAAGCTTTTCTTAGCAAAACTCTACCCATTTATTGCTCGAATTTTGTAATAGCTTAGAATACTCTCTCTTAGTGTAAATCAACAACATCTTAGCTTAATCTTTCTATTTCTTAGCTTAGATTTTCATTCCAAACACTAAGAGACCACCTTTAATTACCTCTTTATTTTGTACTTTTGGATCTCAACTCGAATTTCTGCAATTTAATGGTATATTTCTCTTCTCTTTTACTTGTTATGGCTCTTATTTACTGTTTTATGCATGTTTTGATTAGTATAATGTGTAGCTAAACATCTACATAGTCGAATCATGTGAAATTTGGTGAAATCACCCTTTGGGTGATGAAATTGGGAGTGGGTAGTGCTTTTTATTGTTGTATCTTGCATATTTCACGTCTTAGAACTTGTTATAACGGATTTGGGCTAGATTGATCACCTAGGTCAAAAATCACACACATCACTCTTGAGAGTTGTTCAGAGAGAGGGGTGTGGGAAAAGGGTTCTAGGATCGCATTCTAGTGTGAGGTTACTCGTTTTAACGTTTAACGGCTCTCGTGCATAACTTGTCATGTGAATGAATCTTTCTTAGGGAAGGTTAGTTGACTAGGCATAAGGTGTTGGGGAAGAGTTGTTCAGAACCTAGCACCGGGATTAGGAGTTTGTACCCGTGAAATTGAATGTAAGAGTTTGTCGTTATTGCACACTCCCGGTTTCGTCTTTCCTTTGGGTGAAACTAGCTATTTTGATCATGGTTCGGCTATGTCTCTTTAACTATCTTTGAAAACCTAGTAGTTTAATCTTCTATCTCTCTTTTTATCTTTAGACTCGTAATTAGAATCACTTAATGTCGTTGTAGTAAACAAGCACTTTAAAAAGATTGATCACCTAGACTAAGTAACACGTTCACTTTGTTACTTGCAAACACGATTCCTTTGGGTTCGACCTCGTACTCCTGTAGCTATTCTAGCAATCGACCCGATACACTGCCGGTTAGAGAGTTAGTTTACCCACGGTTTCAAGTCTTTACAAATTGTTTTTGTTGGGTGGATTTTAGCTCAATCAAAATGGCGCCGTTGCCGGGGAATTGTGAGCTATTTGTGATATCTTGTAAGTGAACCGAAGGCTTGGGCCTAGGTTTTATTTTACTGTTTTCTTGTTGTTTGCTTTTTGTAGTGCATGACCCGGAGATCTCAAACACCACTCGAGCCATACATAGACGGGATTGAAGCTTACGCAAGGCGTAGAAATAGTCAACGAAGAAGAGGTCGTCAAGTAGAGGAGTCGATTCCAGTCTTAGAAGAGGATAGTTTGGGTGAGTTGGGAGAAGGATCCGACATGGCACAAAATGGTGGACAAGGTTTGGAAGGAAATTTGGGAAATGATAATGGAATCCCAGTTCCAAACCCGCCTCTTGTCAACAATATTGCACAAGGAGGTGGGAATGGACAAGGAAACAATGCAGTGAATGCGAATGGGCCTATTCCTCAAAATGTTCAACACGAGGCCCTAGGGAATCAAATGGATCCCGTTCTCATGCAACAATTCAACGCATGGATGTTGAACCAGTTTCAACAGAACCAAAACCAAGCTCACAATCAAGGTGCAAATGCGATGCCAAATTGGTTTAACGGTCAACAAGAGCAAAACCAAGTCGGTTTGACTTGTAGAGATTTTGTGCTAGCTCCTACGGCAAACATGGGGCATAGTCCAATCCGAATGCCACCGGTGGCCGCCAACAACTTGGAATTGAATAGAAACATCATACATTTGTTGGGAGACAACGCTATATTCAAGGGGACCGCTTTAGAAAATCCTCACTTATTCATTGATCACTTTCTCCAAATAGTGAACTCGACAAAGATCAATGGAGTGAGTGATGAGGCGCTCAAACTTATGCTTTTCCCGTTCGCCTTGAAAGAGCAAGCTAAGAGGTGGTATGATTCGTTACCTAATGACTCTTTACACACATGGGAAGAAGTGGTTAAGACTATTCTACTCAAATATTACCCCCCATCGAAGACCATGGATATGAAAGAAGCTATCATGTCATTCAATGCTTATGAAGGAGAAGAGCTACATGTGTCATAGGATCGGTTTAAGGCTTTGTTGAGGGAGTGCCCGGGACACGGATTGAGATCGTACGAGGTAGTTCATGCTTTCTTCCGGGGTTTAGACCAAGTGCATCAAAGTACCTTGCATGCTTCGTGCAACGGAGATATTATGAGTATGGTACCCGAAATGGCTATGAACCAAATAGAGAAGATTTCTGAGACCTCGAGGCAATACATATCGTCGAGTAGAAAGGGGACAAGAAGCCCGGTTTGGTTGAAGTTAAAGAAGTAGAGGCAAGTGATCAGTATCATGCTCAAGTACAAGCGATGGAGCAACAGTTGGGGAGATTGCAAAAGGAGAATGAGAGTGCTAAGCATTGCCAAATTTGTAGTGGATCACACTCGGCAAAGGACTGTAGGATGACGACCAAAGCTCAAAATATGGCTTATCCTCAATCCTCGACTCAAGGGCAACCTAGTACCCCATCTCAAGAAAGCATGAATGAGTTGGCTAAGCGGATGATGAGTATTTGTTCTATGGAACAATGGAATACGGGGCCCCAATATCAAAGTCAAGTGCAAAACCCCTATCAAGGCCAATATATGGGGGAGCAACAAGGTGGGCAACCGTATGAAGAATCCCAAGATGTCAACTATGTGGGACAAGGTCAAGGAGGGAATTATGGAAATCAAGGTGATGGTTCTTGGAGGAATAACAACAATCAAGGTTGGAACCGTAATCAAAACCAAGGCCAAAACCAAGGTTATAGGCAAGGCCAAAATCAAAGCCAATCTTCACAAGGGCAAGTCTATCAACCTCCACACCAAAGGCAACAACAAGGAGGGTATAATCAACAAGGTTCCAACAATTATCAAAACCCTCCTCCTTTGGCTCCTATACCTCAAAAGAGTTCAACCGATGTCATCTTGGAACAAATGAACAAAAACTTTGCTGAGATTAAGAAAGACATGGTTGAGATGAACTACAAACATGGGTCCGCCATAAAAATCTTGAGACTCAATTTGGTCAAGTGGTGGAACATGTTCAGATTGAAAGGCGGTTTACCGAGTAACACGAAAAAAATCTGAGAAGTGTAAACGCCATCTTAACTCGAAGTGGTAAAGTGTTGAGAACTAATGGAGAAAAGAAAGTCCTGTGGGAGGACAAGGCTAGAAAAGCACCTATTGAGACGGAAGCGGGAGCTATGGATGGTGATATAGATGGGATTGAAGACGAAGAAGATCATGGGGAATATGTCAAGAAAAAGGAAGTTGAAAGGAAAGAAGCTCAAGCTAAGGGAGATTATGTGGTTATCGATGTGAAAGAGGAGGAATCAACTCGAAGAGAAGGGAAAGAGCCAATGAAAGAGCTGTCTTCCCCACGCACCAAAGGTAAGAAAGGTATGATCCCTCCTCCTTCTAAAGATTTTGATTTGAGTACTCTCCCTTACCCCCCTAAGAATCATAGACAAAGTTGCTTGAATAAGGCACAAACTCGATTTATTGAGATTTTACGGAAAATTGATTTGAACATTCCTTTTCTTGAAGCACTTGCAAACATGCCCTCGTATTGTAAGTTTTTGAAAGAGTTACTAACTAAAAAGGGTAAAATGCAAGAAGTTGTGTGTTTAAATGAAGAGTGTTCCGCTATTTTTGATGGAAAGTCTAGGATTCCCCCGAAAGTTAGAGACAAGGGTAGTTTTACTATTCCGGTTACTATTGGTACAACTCATTTTCCTAGTGTCTTATGTGATTTGGGGCTAGTGTAAGCCTAATGCCCGTGCTATATATGAGAGTCTTGACTCAGAGAGTTGGAGCCAACGGGGATGACCCTTCAAATGGCGGATAGGTCTATTAGGGAGCTATGGGAGTGATAGAGGATGTCATAGTGAAAGTGGATAAGTTTGCCTTCCCGGTAGATTTTGTGGTGCTAGACATGGAGATGGACTCCAAAACACCTTTGTTGTTAGGGGCGTCCCTTTTTAAATACCGGGAGGACTTTGATAGATGTTGCGAGCGGTGAGATAATATTGAGAGTTGGAGATGAAAAGTCGCGGTCAATGTCTATAAAGCCATGAAACATCTAAGGAGAGCACCGAGGACTGTTTTTCTATTGATGCTATATATCCTTGCGTTTCGGAATATGTTGACATGCAGGAATATAAAGATAAATCCGAGGAATGCATGGAAAGAGTGAGTACGGAACATGATGAAGAAGAGGAGTTGGAAGAGGAAGCAAAAGAGCTCGAAGAGACGGCTTTCGTGGGTGAAAGGTGGACCGAGAAGATTGATCTTGGGCTTGAAGGAGAGTTGGAGAAGCCATCAATTGAGGACCCACCAAAAGACTTGAAAATGAAGCCGCTTCCACCTCATTTGAAGTATGTTTTTCTTGAAAATGATGATTTACTTCCTTTGATTATTTCTTCCACACTAACGGCTTTGCAGGAAAATGAGTTAGTGAGGATGCTTAAGAAGCATAAGCGTGCTTTTGGGTGGAAGATGTGCGATCTTAAGGGTATTAGTCCCACCATTTGCCAACACAAGATTATTTTGGAAGATGGAGCGAAGCCGGTAAGGCAACCCCAAAGAAGGCTCAATCCACACCTCCAAGAGGTTGTGAGGAAGGATGTGGTCACAATGTTGAAGCTAGGGATTATCTACGCCATCTCGGATAGCAAGTGGGTGAGTCCCATCCAAGTGGTGCCGAAGAAGGGAGGTATGACCGTGGAGATCAATGACAAAGGTGAGGAGGTGCCTAAGCGTTTGGTAAGTGGTCATAGAATTTGCATTGATTATTGTAAGCTAAATGACCAAACTCGTAAAGATCATTTCCCCCTCCCTTTTATTGATCAAATGTTGGAAAGATTGAGTGGCCATGCCTTTTATTGTTTTCTTGATGGGTTTAGTGGGTATTACCAAATACATGTGGCTTTAGAGGACCAAGAAAAGACTACCTACACTTGCCCCTATGGTACCTTTGCCTTCCGTAGGATGCCTTTTGGGTTGTGTAATGCACCCGCGACATTCCAACGGTGCATGGTTGCCATATTTGTGGATATGATAGAAAAGTTTTTAGAAGTCTTTATGGATGATTTTAGTGTATTTGGTGATTCCTTTGAGGAATGTCTAGATAATCTTGAGAAAGTGTTGAGTAGATGTGAGGAGACAAACTTGGTGCTAAATTGGGAGAAGTGTCATTTGATGGTTACGGAGGGAATAGTCTTAGGGCATAAGATATCTAGTAAGGGTATAGAGGTAGACAAGGCTAAGGTTGAAGCGATAGCTAAACTTCCTATGCCCACCAACCTAAAGACTCTTAGGGGTTTTCTAGGCCATGTGGGATTCTATCGTAGGTTCATTAAGGATTTCTCGAGAATAGCCCGTCCTCTTACCCTTCTCCTTAGAAAAGACGTCCCGTTTGATTTCGACCAAGTGTTGAGGCATTTTTGTTGCTCAAGCAATTGCTTGTATCCGCTCCTATCTTAGTTGCCCCGAAGTGGGATCAAGAATTTGAGCTCATGTGTGATGCGAGTGACACCGTGGTTGGTGCGGTCCTCGGTCAAAAGATCGACAAAATCTTCAAGCCTATTGCTTATGCCAGTCACACCTTGAATCCGGCCCAACAGAACTACACCACCACTGAAAAAGAGCTTTTAGCAGTCGTCTTTGCGTTCGATAAGTTTAGGTCTCATCTCGTAGGTTCTCGAGTAGTTGTCCACACGGATCATGCCGCCTTGCGTTATCTCTTCGCCAAGCAAGATGCCAAGCCCCGCCTTTTAAGGTGGATCTTGCTCTTGCAAGAGTTTGATTTAGAGATCTGTGATAGGAAGGGTTGTGAGAATGTCGTAGCCGACCACTTAAGTCGTATGGAGCTTAGTGAGGAGTTGATTAAGGCACAAAGGGAGATAAATGAGTCTTTCCCTCACGAGCAACTTTATGCTCTTGACACCCTTCTTCCGGCTAAGAGAGGTAACTTTCTAAAAGTCGGTAAGGAAGGTAGTCCTTGGTTCGCTCCTTTTGTCAACTACCACGAGTGCGGTTTTGTAGATCCCGACCTTGACTCGAACCAAAGGCGTAAATTCCTTAGTGAGGTGGGTAAGTATGTGTGGGAAGATCCTTGTTTATATAGGTTGTGTTCGGATGGCATTTTGAGGAGGTGCATCCCGGAAGGTGAAATTTTGAGTACTCTTTCGTTTTGTCACGACAAAGAGGCCGGAGGCCATTTCTCGGGGCAAAGGACCGCTTTGAAAGTGTTGCAAAGTGGGCTATATTGGCCCACTCTATTTCGAGACGCACATGCTTATGTGAAATCTTGCGATGCTTGTCAAAGGTCCGGTCGTATATCTAGAAGGAGTGAGATGCCTCAGAAACCGATCATAGTGTGTGAGATTTTTGACGTGTGGGGCATTGATTTCATGGGCCCCTATCCCTCTTCGTGTGGTAACAAGTATATCCTAGTCGCTTGTGATTATGTGTCCAAATGGGTCGAAGCCTTAGCTTCACCCACCAATGATAGGAATGTTGTTATCCGTTTTCTTAGAAAGAACATCTTTTGTCGGTTTGGAGTGCCTCGTGCTATAATCAGTGATAATGGAAGCCATTTTGCCAACAAGCCGTTTGATAAACTTTTGGAGAAGTATGGAGTGAAACACAAGTTAGGTACCGCTTACCATCCCCAAACGAGTGGTCAAGTCGAAGTCACGAATAGGGGTATTAAGCGTATCTTAGAGAGGACGGTAGACACGAATGTCAAGAGTTGGTCTTTAAAGTTAGATGATGCTTTGTGGGCCCATAGAGGATGCCTTTAAGACACCCCAGGCATGTCACCTTACATGATAGTCTATGGTAAATCTTGTCATCTTCCCATAGAGATCGAGCACAAGGCTTATTGGGCCATCAAAATGCTAAACCTCGATGATACCTAAATTGGTGAGAAGCGTATGGCCCAATTGAATGAACTAGATGAGTTCCGCCTTTGTGCTTATGACCTTTCCACGAAGTATAAAGAAAAGACTAAGTTACTCCATGATAAGTTGATTAAACCTCGTGTTTTCAATGAGGGTGATGAAGTCTTATTCTACAATACTCGTTTGCATCTTTTCCAAGGGAAGTTGAAGTCTAGGTGGTCCGGTCCCTATGTTGTGTCGAAAGTCTATCCGTCCGGTGCTATCGAAATCACCCATTCTAAGTTCGGCACATTTACCACCAATGGCTTGCGGTTGAAAAGGTATGAGCGGTTGCCCTACGATGAAGCACTAGAAATAGTGCATCTTGAAGACCCCGTACCTTGTGATGAATCTTGTAAGTCTTGTCATGGACTTTAAACCTTGACTCGTATAATTCTGAATCCATCTTTCCATCTTTCTACCCTTTCTCGCCTTGTGCCAACGGTATAACTTTGAAAAAGTTGGCACCGTATAATCCATCTTGTCGAGCCAACGACGTAAAACAAAGGCGCTTGGGGGAGGCAACCCACCATTTCGTAGTTTGTTGAGTTAGTTTGGTGTTTCTAGTGGTCTCGGGGCGGTTAGAATCAAGTGTGGGGTAGAAATTTTGAGTTTTTCCTAGTTTCGGGTCCAAACGCCCGTTTACCCCTTTCAAACGTGCGTTTACAGCTTTTTCCTCCCAAACGCGCGTTTAGAACCATTTCAAACGCGCGTTTGGAGCCTCAACTCTCTGTTCGTAAATCCTCTTCCCAAACGCACGTTTGGAGCCTCAACTCTCTGTTTGTAAATCCTCTTCCCAAACGCATGTTTCACACTTCAAACGCGCGTTTAAGCTTGCGAAACGCGCGTTCCACCTCTTTCAAACGCGCGTTTGGGACCTTCTTCTTTAAATACCTGCACTTCAACCCGGCGTTTCAGAAATCGCGTTTTCCTAACCTAACCGTCCGGCAGCCGCTTTTCACCTCCCTTCCACTCGAAATCCTTCATTTCTCAACCGTTTTTGGTGATTTAAAGCCCAAACAACACCTCTCAATCTCTTCTTTTGATTTCAACAAGCCATTCCAACAACAAATCCTCCAAATCCTCGATTCGAACTCCACTTTTGGCGGTTTTTCACCAAAGTCGAATTTAGCCAATTTCGACGTTTCGAGGCTCGTTCTTCGCTCCAAATCATTCTCATCGTATCATTTAAGCATAGGACAGGTATATTTCGGCTTTACGTTTAAGTTTCGGTTAGGGTTAGTTTTTGGCCTATTTTGGTTCAACGCCCCTTTCTCGTTATTTATTGTTTATTGATGATTATATCATGTTTTTGTTTGTTTTGTTTGTTTTGTTGCTCGATGGTGAATGTTGTGGCTTTTGTGGGGTGTTTCGTTGTGGATGGTTGGTTTGTTTGAAATCCCGGTTGGACGATAACCGGGTCGGTTTTGATTGTAACTTGGTTGTTTGGTGTTGTTTGGTTGGTGTTCATAGAATGAAGGAAACTAAACGTAAGGAAACCGAGGGTAAAGGTAAGGGGAAGCAACCAATGACTAGGCAAGCGCCCAAAAAACAGAAAACCTTAGTTTCTCCTCGGGTACCTACGGGTGGTATTCGAATTGGCGGTGGAGTTGAGAGTAGAAATCCTCGAGCCCTTAGGCCAGTGGGACAGTTGAGAGATGAGACGTCTGATGAAGATTTTGAGCCGGATACCGAGGGAAGGAATACCAGTAGTGATAGTGAGGAGGCGGCAGACTTTGAGAGCGATGTGCCCTTGGCACATTTGCAAGCCAAGAAGGTAACAACACTGTTTCACCTCCTCCACAATCTACCCTCCACAGAGTACCCCGAGCGTAACCCTCCACTACCCTCTTCCGATGACCCTATCCTTTTGAGCGGCGTTTTAACTCACGGTTGCCTTCTCTAATTACAATGAGTACATCATTGTGAAAAACATGTGCTATGAGAGGGGGCTAGACCTCAAAGCTGTGCCTAAGTCTTTCATTGATGATTTAAGGAAAAGGGGATGGAATAATCTGATTTACGAGCCAGATGGAAATCTCAATCTGTCATTGGTCCGGGAATGGTATGCAAACTTTAGTGTGGCTAATCTTGGTTCCGGTTTCATTAAGGTCAGAGGGGTCAATGTCCCGTGGTCGGTTAAGGCTATCAATGATTATTACAGGATACCGGCTTTCGAGGGTCAGGACTACATTAGTTGGTTCGCAGAGAGATCTCACTGGGGTAATACTGAGAATCCAGATCCGTTAGAGGAGATGAGAAAGGCAATCAACCCCGACTTACCGTGGATTTCAAAAGGTAGCAATTTGAGAAGTCAGTTGGTGACGACGACTTGGCCGGATGTTTGGAAAGTGAAGGCAAAGTTTTCTCAGAACCGTCTACTACCGAAGGACAACATAACGCACTTCCACATTAATGATTTGCAATTGTTGTATGCTCTACACTATAATCTGAAGGTAGACGTCGGGAAAACCATCTTTGAGGAGTTTAGAGAAAATCAAAATGTTAAGCGTCGGATGATCATGTGCCCCTACCTCACAGCTTGTGCAAGGGAGCGTTGGTGAAAGAGTATCCAGATGATCAGATTCTGAGGAAGAAGAATCTGCCTGTGGCACCGAGGCCGTTTAATGCCCGCTCCGCTTCCAGACCTCCTAGAACCACCCCTCGACCCATTCACACCGTCCTCCATCCTACCACCTCCACTACCTCCACCACCTTCCCCATACCTCCTCCTATCATTTCCTCCACTACTACCACTACTATACCCCCACCCCCTCCCTCTACTACTGGACCTTCCACCTCACCTACACCTCTACCTTCTACATCAACCGGGGGGCCGTGTCTTAGTGTGAGGCAGGGGCTTCTGATTGCCCATAAACAGAGAGACTGGATGGATAGTCTGAGGGTGACACTGAACGGCATCGTGGAGAATCAGCAGGTATTAGCTCGGGAGAGGCGGAGTTGAGCTTCTGAATTGAATCTAGATATTGCACCGTTTCAAGATACCCCGGAGATCGAGGCGTGATTTGCAGAGGTCATAGAGGAGTCATTTGTTGAGAGCCGGACGAGGGGTTTGATGATATTGATTTGGATGATTTAGTGGGAACAGATAGAAATCGGGACAGATCTGGTGGGACGGAGGAGGCGGTGAGGCAGTGTTGCGGGACCTACACAGATCGAGAGTGCAAACATTGCTTTGTGGTTGCACCAACATCGAGCACACTGGATTCCACTCTCGACCTCTGAGGACACGGCGCAGACTAGCATGTTTTCTCATGCGATTCTTATTGTATTTACTTACTAGTCTGTCTCTTTTATACTTTGACATTTCACTTACTTTTGGCGTTCTTTCATCATACTTTGGACACACTTCACTTTTTCATGCACGTACACTTATTTTTGAGCCCCTGAGGCCCGCTTGACCGTGTATGTTTTCCTTTTCATTGATCGACATCGTGGGATGACGAGGATGTTATTAGTGGCTTATATCTAATGCATGGATGTTCTCGTAATTATTTGATTCGATTGTATCCTTCCATTGCATATCCTGTATTTCCCCCCTCATTCTGCTTTGACCCCGTCACTGTGGCTTAGACTCGTTGTTTTATGTACCCGCTTACCCTATTGCTTGCTTTTTAGCACGCGGATTATGTCCCGTGCATGCGCTGTCTTTGTTTCTATTGATCTCGCTGTTAAGGGTGAATTTATACGTTTTATAACGTTGTATTTTATGATGTTCTCCTCCATAATTCATATGATTTGCATAGGAAGTGTGGTTTTAAATGATTTATTAAGCAAGTGAGATTTTAATTAGTGTATTCGCAAAATGAGGTTGTGTACGTGTTTTGATTATGGTTTTATGAGTATTTGGATTGTGTTACGTTTTGTGATGTCTTAATGTGATGTAGATACATGTTGGAGGCTAAATTGATGATCAAATGTTGATATAATTCGAGCTAAATCGAGATAGAGATGAGAAAAGAAGGATAATGATCAAGAGATCGAGTTCCAGCATAGATGGACGAGCGTCCACGGTCCGTCCATGGTGGACGGGCGTTTGCTCAACCGAACGAGCGTTCAGAGGTGCGATTTACATTCAGAGCCTTCAAACGCTGCATAGACGGGCGTTCACCTAGCGTCCAAGAAATCTGAACGAGCGTCCAGTGAAGCAGACGGGCGTCCACATTGCCGACTTAGCAGAACCGACCTAAAACTCTATATAAGCAGCGGATTTCCTTCAACATAACACACAATTCGAACCCTAATATCTTAGGGGCGGCTCAGGCTGCGTTTTTACCCTATTTTCTTCCAGTTTATGCACTTTAATTTCTAGATTAGATTAGGTAGATTTATGTTCTTTAATTCATCAATTTCAAGCTTTCAAAGGATGCTAAGAGGCTAATCCCTCTTTGAACAAGCGTTGTGAAGCCGTCCATCAACAATTCAGTTTTGTTCGTGATTAATTCGTGAGTTTCTACTTCAAAGTTGTTTCTTTTATCATTGTTTATTATTGTGTATTGCAATTACATCGAAAGATCGTTGCTTTTATGATTGTTTTAACTTGATGAGAGTCATGTTAATGTTAGATCACCATGATAAAAGTTTAGACCTTTAATCTAATCAAAACGGAAGTTATTAGATTGATTTTCTAGATTAGAAATCGAAAGATTTCACGCCTAGGTTAGAAAGAGCGTAATCTTTAACATCGAAAGATAAAAGATTAGAAAACGAACTTGTCTACTTAGAGTAGGAGTTTATGCCTTCGATTAGGTGAATCACGACTTGAGTAGAGATCACGAAATAATCCGAATTGGAATTGAATGTTGATAGGATAGGTGGATCAATTGCTTGTTAGATTCGTTGTACTTGATTTAAATCCTTAAAACTTGAGTTGCATAGTTTAGTTTACCTTTTGCACTTAGTTTAGTTTAGTTAATAAGTTCGTTACCCGTATCTTGCCTAGCATTGGAGTAATCCTCTGCCAGTTAATTTTCGCATATTTGGTAGTTTAGTTCTTCGTTTAGTTTAGCTTCGTGACATAGGTTAGTTTAGACAAAAACTAGGATTCACAATGATCTAGTTCCCCGTAAGATCGACCGGCATAGCCTCTATACTACGATCCTTGCACTTGAGGTTAACCGGTTTATTACTTGTTGTTTTGTATTGATAAAATCCGGGACAAGTTTTTGGCGCCGTTGCCGGGAACCGGACGGTTTGCCTAGTTTTTTTTTTTTTTTTTTTTTTTTCCCTTTTTTTCTGCGTTTTAATCCCTGCTTTTAGGTCGATTCT
Source organism: Gentiana macrophylla (assembly GCA_026214975.1). Lineage (NCBI taxonomy): Eukaryota > Viridiplantae > Streptophyta > Magnoliopsida > Gentianales > Gentianaceae > Gentiana > Gentiana macrophylla. The sequence goes on from CM047817.1 coordinate 90,952,726, forward strand.
AGGAAGATTAACCTTTAAGTAGTTAGGATATTGGTGTTTTAGATTAGGGTTAAAGTTTTTATTAGTGATTAGTTTTTTTCTCCTGCTTTTTCTGCTCTGCTTTCTTTACTTTTCTCTCTGCATTCAAATCGCTGTTTTTTTTCTCGAAAATTTTGCATATGAACAGCGCCCATACCTATGAACGCCCGCCCACCGTAAAAATTTCAACTCGCTCGCTTTCGACCCCTCGCACGAGCGCTCGTTTTTCGAACGCCCGTCCACTTCAACCTCAGGCAGACGCCCGCCCAGGACCTTGGACGCCCGTGCATCCTCCCTGCTTTTCGATGTCTTTTTCGTAGGTAGGGTTTTTGTTTCTATCCTTTCTAGTTTCCACGTTGATTCGGTGGCATCTAAGGTTGAATCATCGACTCACACCTTTCACGATCAAATTTTAGGATAAAAGGGTCCGTTTCTAGCACTTGATAGTATTTTGGCCATAACTTTCGGCTCGAGTGTCGGATTGCGCGCGCAGGACCCCAATTCGAAAGCTCGTTCCGACGCGCCGACGACGTGGCAGGCGCCGGAGGCTGTCCGACACCGTTTTGAGGTCAAAATCCACTGTTTTCCCTTCCATTTTGGGCTGTAAGATTTCAACACGTTTTTTTTTTTTTAGTTTTAGTTTTTCGTTTTTTCGTTTTTCGTAGTTAAGTTTCGTAGTTTTTGATTCCTCTAGGTTTAGTTATCCTTTCCTCTGCCTGACCGTCCTTTCGTCACTTTCTATCCGTTCTTGCTCAACACCTTGAGTTGGTGTTCGGTTTATGCAAACTCGTAGTCATAAGGGACCACTAATCTATTCCCCTGACCCCGAGCGGACCATAGTCCGACCCAATAGGCGGAGACTTCGTTTCGACGAAGGAAACGCTCTAGATCAAGAATTTGAGCAAAATCTTTCAGGAGAAATCGAAAGAATAGTAACAATGGTCGCCGAAGATAGACGTCGTTGGCGCACTATGCCATGCCCGCACAACATCACCATCAACCCGGCTATCGCCATGCCTACCATTATCGCTCCAAACTTCGTGCTTAAACCGGACTTATTCGGATGATGCAAAGATGCATCAATTTTCCATGGTTTCCCATCCGAACCCCCCACACTCACTTACACACATTCTTGCAAATATGCGGTACTACCCGTATCCAAGGTGTAAGTGAGGACGCCATCAAGCTTAAACTATTTCCATTTTCCTTACGGGGGGAGGCACTCGAGTGGTATCACTCTCTCCCCTCTGAATCCATCACTACGTGGGCGGAGCTCGAGAAGGAATTTCTAAGTCAATACTTTCCTCCTCAAAAAACGCCCACTGTCTGAACGCGAAATCTTCACATTCCGTCAATTTGGAAAATGAGTCATTCTTGAGGCGTGGAAAAGGTTTAAGTCTCTCTGCTGAAAGTGTCCCCATCATGGCTTGCCAAAGCAAAGGCAAGTCCATACTTTCTTCAATGGATTGACCGAGCTCACCAAGGGCATGGTCAATAGTTCTTCACAGTGGGGCATTTCTCAAGAAAACACTGATGAGAGGGTGGGCGTTGTTCGAGGACATTGCCAAATATAACTCACGCCTCTCTTATCAAGCCATCCAAGCACCTCCTCCCCTCCCAAGGTCGAAGAGGTGACTATGCAAAGTCTTGTTGCCCATCGCAAAAGCAGATGGCACCTTCTCAACTGATGACCTCTCACACCGGCCCCTACCCGAGTTATCGAGGCTCCTTCACTTTTACAGAACTCTCAAGTTCGTATTATTGAAGCATGTTGTCGACCGCCATATGGACCGCCAATGTCAATTTTCTTCCCCCTCGCTTCATCAAGTCAATGTTGTTCATGACTATGGACAAGATAATCCAATCACATGCCAAGTATGTGATAGCACGGAACACATCGCCGCTTCGTCCCATGATTGGGCGTAACGCGGAAGTCAATGCTTTCTCTGGCCGGACAAATCGTGGATTCAATAACCAATTCTACGCCGTATCAGCTTCCAAAACCAAGGGTTTAATCAGTCTTCGGGATTTAATCCTAATTCGAACTTCAATAGAAACCCTGGTTATAATCAGAACCCAAGCTATAATTCTTCCAAGCAGCAAAGGTTCAATCAGAATTGGCCCGCCAATTCTAATTCTGCATTCCAAAGTCGGCCAAGCCAGCCATTTCCCTAGAACTTTCAAAACTCTCAAGGCACCTCCCACCAGGACGATATAAAAGCCGAATGGAATTCATTTCGGGAGGAGCAAAGCAGGACGATGAAAAGTCTTGAGAGGCAAATCGGGCAATTGGCTGAGCAGTTAGCCTCTAGACCGTCAGGGCAGTTGCCCAGCTTCACGGAAAAGAATCCAAGAGGCGGTCAAGTCGCTCACGCCGATTTTAGCGATCAATGCACTGACCTGGTACCTTCACCTCCATACGTAGAGAAGAGGCGGTGCAATGAATTTAAGAAGTGGCACTCGGTGAGTGGTCCCCACGGCTTCCTGGGAAACCACTAGCCCCTCCCCGCCATTGGTAAGGCAGAGGGGAAGTTGAGCACCCATCATCCCTTGGCTGCGAAGGAAGATCGGTGGTGATCCACGATAGAAGAAAGAGTTGAGATTCCTCAAGTGGCCGATCCTCGAGGAATAAAGAATCAATTGAAAGTCCTCGTGTGGTGATCCACGAGGAATGATAAGTTAAATGATAGTCGGTGGTGATCCTCGACTAACAAAAAGAATGAAAAGACGGTTCGATGGAAAGATTTGGAAGACAAGGCCGTTAGTTCGCCCTCGAAGAAAGTATTTTCCGAGGAGGATTTGAAAAAGCTTCCCTTTCCACCTAGAAAGAGCAACATCCCATTGAGCGAAGATAAGAAGTATGAAAAGGTGCTTAATTTGTTGAAAAATACTCAGGTAAATCTTCCATTGTCAAATGTCTTGGTAGAGATGCCTAAGTACACCAAATTCATAAAGGATGTTGTTTCTTCGAAAAAGAAGTTAGCAGAAATGGATCAGGCAATTGGTGAGGATTGTTCAATGATCAATTATCCAGACTTACCAATCAAAAGAGGTGACCCCGGGAAATTCGTGCTCACATTGCAGATGGGAGGCTTAGTCTTTCCAAATTCTTTATGTGACTTGGGTGCATCCATCAGCCTAATGCCATTGTCTGTGTGTGAGCAGCTGGGTTTACAAAGTCTTCTAGAACCCACTTCCATGAACCTTCAGTTCGCCGATAGATCATCTAAGAAAGCTTCAGGGATTCTGAAAGACATTTTAGTCCAGATCGATAGATTTACCTTTCCTGTTGATTGGTACGTCTTAGATATGGGAAAAGATGAGAAAGTCCCCCTGATTCTTGGGAGACCTTTCCTATCCACAGCTAGAGCCCTCATCGATTGCGATGGTGGGCAAGTAACTATTCGAGTTGGTGACCAAGAGGTGAGCTATAGTGTCTCTAAATCTATTCAAGTACCCTACGGTTCTCCAACCGGCTTTTCCATTGAAGAGTCATTTCATGACTTCAATGATCTGTATGGACGAGCAAGTCAAGGTGTGGAAGCGGAATATGAGCGATTGATCGATAATCTGAATAGCCATGGTGTGGTTAATCTAGATCGATTAGCAATTGAATTCGATGATGAGCTTAGAGAAGAAGCCTTGGCAAGTGGGACCACTAAGTAAGCTCGGCCGATGTTGAGTTGAAGAGTGGTGATCTTAAATCAAGTCTCCAGAGGATCCTCCCGTAGATTTGGCATCAAGCCGTTGCTCAAACATCTTAAGTATGTGTTTTTAAGAGAAGGTGACAAGCTTCCTTTGATCATCTCTGCCAAGCTATCTCGATGAGGAGCTTAAATTGTTAAACGCTTCTTGCGCAAAAATGAAAAAGCCTTTGGATGGCGGTGGGAGATATCCGAGGGATATCTCCCGACATCTGTATGCACAAGATCAAGATCGAGGAGGGTGCAAACGAGAGTTAGACAGCCCCAGCGAGGCTTAACCTCACATGCAAGAAGTAGTCAAGAAGGAAATCATTAAGCTTCTAGATATGGGTATCATATACGCCATTCTTCGATAGTGAGTGGGTGTCCCCGACTCGAGGTAGTCCCCAAAAAGGGGAATTACTATTGAGAAGAATGAGAAGGGGAGAGGAGATAGCATTGAGGCTAGTTACAGGCTATGAGTCCTGTATTGACTACTGTAAAACTCAATGAGGTCACAATGAAAGATCATTTCCCCTTCCATTCATTGATCAAATGCTTGAGCGTCTGGCGGGGCACGATTCTCTCTCGCTTCTGGATGGATATTCAGGATACTTCCAGATACCCATCGATCCTCGTTGACCAAGAGAAGACCACTTTCACTTGCCCTTATGGGACATTCGCCACAAAGCGGATGCCATTTGGTCTCTGTAATGCCCGGCCACCTTTCAAAGGTGTATGATGGCAATCTTTGACGGGCTAGTTGAAAAGTGCATGGAGATTTTTATGGATGATTTCTCGGTCTTTGGTCGATCCTTCGATGATTGCCTCGATAATCTTGATCAGGTGTTGTCTAGATGTGTGGAAAAGAACTTAGTGCTTAATTGGGAAAAATGCCATTTCATGGTAACTGAAGGCATAGTCCTTGGCCACAAAGTGTCAGCCAAAGGTATAGAAGTAGATAGGGCCAAGGTTGAAGCTATTGAGAAGATGAGTTATCCTAAGAATGTTCGGGAAGTCCGAGGTTTTCTCGGACATGTCGGCTTCTATAGGAGGTGCATCCAGGACTTTTCAAAGATTGCCAAGCCCCTGTCTACTTTACTCAAAGAAGACGTTACTTTTGATTTTGATGAGAATTGCAAGCGCGTTTGAGGAGCTTAAGAGTAGATCGATCTCGCGCTCCAATACTTATATCTCCGGACTGGAACCTACCCTTTGAGCTTATGTGTGATGCATCCAACTATGCAGTTGGTGCTGTTCTAGGGCAAAAGCTTAATGGAAAGTTCCACCTATCTATTATGCCAGTCACACACTGAATCCCTCTCAAGTTAACTACACGACAACTGAAAAGGAACTATTAGCCATAGTCTTTGCTATGGATAAGTTTTCGTAGTTACTTCTTTGGGTGCTCAAGTGATTGTGGGTGACCACGCCGCTTTGCGATATCTCATGACAAAAAGGAAGCTAAACCGCGCCATCTGCGTTGGATCTTGACCTCCAAGAGTTTGACGTTCAAATTAAAGATAAAAAGGCGTTGAAAATGTAGTGGCGGATCACGCTTCTAGAATGTTAAGTGAGGAAAAGGATGAACCAGATGATATAGATCTTTACTTTCCTCTGGAAAACATTATGTTGATAGACGGTTGTCCTCCCGATGTTCCATGGTATTCCTCCATTGTAAACTACCTTCATGCCCGTTATCTCGATCTCGAAATGTCTTATCAAGAGAAGAAGAAGTTCTTCTACGATATGAAATATTTCGTTTGGGATGAACCTTATCTCTTCAAGATCTCAGAAAGATGGTTTGCTTAGGAGATGTGTTCCGAAATCGAGCAACGTGATATTATTGAGCAATGCCACAGTGGACCCACCGGAGGTCACTTTGGTCCGTGGAAAACCGTTGCTAAGATCTTTCAGTCCGGTTTCTATTGGCCTACAATTTTTAAGGACACAGAAGCTTTCTGTAAAGCTTGTGATAGATGCCAAAGAACCGGTGCTCTGACAAGGCGGTTTGACATGCCTTTGAAACCCATCCTCGAATGCGAAGTCTTTGATGTATGGGGTATCGATTTTATGGGACCATTCCCATCATCTTGCGGTAACAAATACATCTTAGTCTGCGTGGACTATGTATCGAAATGGGTAGAGGCTCAAGCCACTCCTCACAATGATCATAAGACGGTCATGAAGTTTCTAAAGAAGAATATCTTTGTGAGGTTTGGATGTCCACGAGCCTTGATTAGTGATGAAGGGACATTTCGCAATCGCAACCGACCCCCAGAGAAAGTCCTTGAAAAGTATGGTGTTCGTCATAAAGCGGCACACCATATCATCCGATGACTAGTGGTCGAGGTTGAAAGGAGCAATCGAGCATTAAGAAAATCCCGAGAAAACGGTGCTTGATCATAGAAAGGATTTGGAGTTTGAAATTGGATGATGTACTTTGGGCTTACAGAATCGCTTATAAAACTCCTATGGGTACATCCCCATATCAAATGGTCTACGGAAACCATGTCATCCGCCTCGTGTCGAGTTAGAGCATCGAGCTTATTGGGCTACAAAGTTTTTGAACTTTGATTCCCAATCTTGTGGAAAACATCGACTACAGCAGTTACATGAGTTAGACGAGTTCAGACTCCTGGCTTACGAAAGTGCCAGGATTAGTAAAGATAAGATGAAGCTACTCCACGATACTAAGATTAAGAAGAGAGAATTTCTAGTCGGCGAACAAGTTCTTCTATACAATTCTAGGTTACATTTGTTTCCTGGGAAGTTGAGAACACGTTGGTCTGGTCCATTTGAGATTCTCCAAATCATTCCTGGAGGCGTTTAGAGCGCGCGGTTATGGCGATCAACCGTTCGAGTGAATGGTCAACGATGCAAGCATTACATTGGTGAACCCAAGGTAAAGCCTTTGACTATTCGATTTCGATATCCTCGGGTGTAGCACCCCTAAAGTCGACGAGTCGACGAGTTTTCGCCCGACTTGTTTTTCGAGGATGATGGTTGTGATCAACTCGAGGAGGTTCTAGGTGGTAGTTGGGATATGGAAGAGTATTGGAAGGAGCGCCAACGCAGATGTCATCAAAAGCTTCAGAAGACGAAGAGGTCAACCATGGGGAAGTGTAAACGTATTTGGAAAGCTATAAAGGATTTAACCCCATGTGTTAAGTGCTTGTTTCTGCGGGCCACACATGGACCAAAGCTTACACGAGGTAATGGTGGCAAGAAAGGTTAAATGGCCTAGATCCGGTGAGCTTCAAATGTGTCGAGCTAACGACAATAACCATTAGCGCTACTAGGAGGCATCCTAGATATCCCTTATTATATTAGTTTCTTTCTTTAGTTGTTTTTCGTTGTTTTAGTTCAGTTTTATTAGGATTGTGTTTGTTTTTGTCAGTCAGCCGTCCCAGTCCTATAAAGGGTCGAAGTGTTGTCTTGCTTACGATTTCCTCTTATCTTTATCTCTATCACTTTTGCGCGATATGATATAATCCCTTGTATCCCCCGAGGTATTTCTTTGTTTTTCAAGTGTGCAGGATATTTTCGATAGCGATTGTGAGCTTTAGACGATTTCAGTTTTCCGGTGGATGGTCCACAGTCTACTGATTTCCTCAAGCATTTCTGGACCATGGCCACTTCCAGACTTGCCACTTTCGAACTACAATCAGCTAAGTACTTTCTTTCTTTTTTTAACTCTGCACACCATGAGGACATGTTGTCATTTAAGTGTGGGGGAGGGGATTAGTCGATATGTATCTATACATTTGCTTACATGATTTTATTTCTATGCAAAAATGAGCTAAATTTTAAAAATTTTTGTTTTGTCTCGAGTGAGCAATGCATGTTTTTGTTCGGTTTGTTATATTCATCGATGCTGTATGCCGTATATTCCGTAAGTTAGTTGTTTCACCCGATATTATTTTTTCACGAAGCCATAGTGAATGATGAGCTATTTACAAAGTTATACCCCTTTTGATTAGTAATTTTTGATTTTCTTATAAGTCATGTGCTTAGTGCTAATGTTCATATCGTGAGACTTATGATAGTTTGTATTTAGTTCCAAGTACGATGTACTGTGAATATCTAGAAGTTTGAATGTGATAAGTAATACGTAACTAATGTCCTTTGAAAAAGTTGAGTTAATAATGAAATCAATAGTGTGTGTCGGTCGGTCGATGATTTGAGTGCGGTAAGGCATTATCTCGAAATGTTTTATTCCACTATGATGACCAAAAGCTCACGACGGTCGAGGAAGAAGTCGCTTTATGATTTGAGTAAGGTAGGGTATACCACGTATGTCCTATTCTGCTATGATGAGCAATAGCTTATTCTGATGTGTGTTTAAATGTGAAATCAATTGAATCTACTTAAGAATTGGTATGAAAAGAATGAAATGAGACTTAGTTATCGTTAATCTTATCCCCAGTATAAACCAATGGATATGCTGTAGGGATTATCCTCTAAGTATGTCGGAAAGGTCTTAAATGTTTTCTATCATCTTTTTCGGGATATGTTCCGTTTTGTAGGGTGCATCTTATAAGTATCTTTTATTACTAGTTTGAAGGGGGTATTAACTAGTTTTTCTTGATAACTTTTCAAGTTTGGATTTAGTGGAAGTTCATTATGGCTATGCACACACTCACGTGGGTGAACATCTAATTTATTTGAATCTGTGGTATATGTGTTGAGATGTCTATATTCTTTCCGAGCCTTTGTCTTGTTTTGTTTTGCTCGGGACGAGCAAAGTTTAAGTGTGGGGGAGTTGTTAAGGGTGAATTTATACGTTTTATAACGTTGTATTTTATGATGTTCTCCTCCATAATTCATATGATTTGCATAGGAAGTGTGGTTTTAAATGATTTATTAAGCAAGTGAGATTTTAATTAGTGTATTCGCAAAATGAGGTTGTGTACGTGTTTTGATTATGGTTTTATGAGTATTTGGATTGTGTTACGTTTTGTGATGTCTTAATGTGATGTAGATACATGTTGGAGGCTAAATTGATGATCAAATGTTGATATAATTCGAGCTAAATCGAGATAGAGATGAGAAAAGAAGGATAATGATCAAGAGATCGAGTTCCAAAGATAGATGGACGGCGGCCACGGTCCGTCCATGGTGGACGGGCGTTGCTCAACCGAACGAGCGTTGAGGTGCGATTTACATTGAGCCTTCAACGCGCTGTGATAGACGGGCGTTCACCTAGCGTCCAAGAAATCAACGAGCGGCGTCGATGAAGCAGACGGGCGCCCACATTGCCGACTTAGCAGAACCGACCTAAAACTCTATATAAGCAGCGGATTTCCTTCAACATAACACACAATTCGAACCCTAATATCTTAGGGGCGGCTCAGGCTGCGTTTTTACCCTATTTTCTTCCAGTTTATGCACTTTAATTTCTAGATTAGATTAGGTAGATTTATGTTCTTTAATTCATCAATTTCAAGCTTTCAAAGGATGCTAAGAGGCTAATCCTCTTTGAACAAGCGTTGTGAAGCCGCCCATCAACAATTCGAGTTTTGTTCGTGATTAATTCGTGAGTTTCTACTTGAAGTTGTTTCTTTTATCATTGTTTATTATTGTGTATTGCAATTACATCGAAAGATCGTTGCTTTTATGATTGTTTTAACTTGATGAGAGTCATGTTAATGTTAGATCACCATGATAAAAGTTTAGACCTTTAATCTAATCAAAACGGAAGTTATTAGATTGATTTTCTAGATTAGAAATCGAAAGATTTCACGCCTAGGTTAGAAAGAGGCGTAATCTTTAACATCGAAAGATAAAAGATTAGAAAACGAACTTGTCTACGAGTAGGAGTTTATGCCTTCGATTAGGTGAATCACGACTTGAGTAGAGATCACGAAATAATCCGAATTGGAATTGAATGTTGATAGGATAGGTGGATCAATTGCTTGTTCGTTCGTTATACTTGATTTAAATCCCTTAAAACTTGAGTTGCATAGTTTAGTTTACCTTTTGCACTTAGTTTAGTTTAGTTAATAAGTTCGTTACCCGTATCTTGCCTAGCATTGGAGTAATCCTCTGCATCTAGTTAATTTTTACGCATATTTGGTAGTTTAGTTCTTCGTTTAGTTTAGCTTCGTGACATAGGTTAGTTTAGACAAAAACTAGGATTCTGTGATCTAGTTCCCAGAAGATCGACCGGCATAGCCTCTATACTACGATCCTTGCACTTGAGGTTAACCGGTTTATTACTTGTTGTTTTGTATTGATAAAATCCGGGACACTCGCTCTAGGTTACGGGATGGATTCACACGAGGTTATCACGAGTTTCGAGTCATGGTTGCGCCTTTCTGCCGGGTCTTTTGGTCAAACAGCTAAGTCTTTTACGCTTCTTATCTCTCACACACTGAGGACAGTGTTTCGTTTAAGTGTGGGGTGGGGGACTTAGCCGTTTTATTGTTCTTATTGTTGAATGTGCATTATGTATGGTATACTTAGCCTATGACCGGGCTTGAGTCGATTTTTGGGTGATTTTAAAATTTTTCAAGGGTTCCCGACACTGTGTTGTTTGTGCTACGTCTTTATTCGAGTGGTGGCCACCTTAGTAGGGCCCCGAACGTGTGCACTTCGGTTTGATATTATCTTGAGAATAGAGTTTATTAATTTCACGTGAAGCTACACTTTGTGCACAATTTGATTACTACCACCTCTCATGTCACTGGTCTCGAGACGAAATAGGAAGGTTACCTAAGTAAGACACGGGATGACGGTCATGGCGTCTCTTTGACCCTACCAAACCCAAATAAGCCTTATCCCAAACATTAGACCTTCGTAGCCCCTCTCAGCCTTGATAGAATGGTCTGACCACCATTCGTTTTATAGCCGTTTTGTTACGTAGTCAGAAACCTACCCTGAGCTTAATTTTTGGTCACATTCCCTTCATTTACACCTCACGAGTGGACTTGATCTTTTGTTAGGCCACACCTGCCAAGGCCAGTTTGGGGTGGGGGGAAATGATGTTTTGACGGGTTGGTGTTTTCTTGTTTGGAGCTATAAGGAGAAGAGGAGCTCGTTTGGGCATAGTGTTTGGTTTTGGCCCAAAAAGAAAAGAAGAATCTGTGAAAATTCATTCTTTTCTTTCAAAACAAAAAAAAAAAAAAAGAAAAAAAAGAGAGAACTCAATCAATCAAAGTTCAAATTAAATTAGAAAGTTATCAAAGAATAAAAGTTTGGTGTATAGAAATAAAGGGTTGGAATCAAAGTGATGAGCTCAAAAAATTATAGTTATGATGATTAAGGGTTGGGATAGTGAGATAGGTGCTAATGTATTCGACCTCACCTTATGAGACTTGAAACATAGTTGAATTAGGCAATGAGTTCGGGTATGTTAGCATTCTATGGTTCCCAAAGTGTTTAAAATAATCAAAAGGAGATTGGATGGTTTGTAAGGTAGAGATAAGGTGGCACACTTGTTGATTAAGTTCACTCGTACTGCTTTTCGATTAACCGGAATTACCCTAGCCTAGCGTTATAACCCTTCAAGTCCTACCCGATTGTGTCCGAACTTAGTAACCTTGATTAGTGGAGAGGGTAGTGGTATGAGACGGTTGATAGACTTTTGGTCGGGATTCAAGCCCCGACAATCATTTTGAACACTTGGATGTAGCTCGGCACCACACACACTCTATTCTTTTGATAATGTTGTACCGGTGTGTGTATGTTCGTGTGTCTTACTTCGTGGTTACCTCAAGGGTGTGGATAGTAGCACCTACGTCACAATGTTGAATCCCTTGGTTCATTTTAAAATGCCTAGTTTACTCGAGGACGAGCAAAGGCTAAGTGTGGGGTGGTTGATGGGAGTCAACTTTACGTGACTCCGGTGCATTAATTACCCCCGTTTACCACACTTTCAGCACAATTTTGGGTAAATTGGACTATTTTCGGGGTGATATCGTGAGCTTATGGCACGGGGAATGAATCCGTTACTTTGATGAATTCATACCCCTTTTTGTTGATATTAACCCCATTCCCGAGCACTTTTACCCTCCGGAATTGTTTGGATGTTTGTGGTTGCTTTTGATATTGAAGGGTATTGGTGTCTCGAGGACCCGGAAGGTGACGATTTGTGGTGAAAAAGCATGACCAAGGCAAGACAAGGGCCCAAAAAGGAAGAAAAGTGAAGATTTGGGGAAACATGGGTCTAAACGCGCGTTTGAACCCCTCAAGCGTGCGTTCGAAGTCGAGTTGATACAGAGTTCAAGCTCTCAAACGCGTTTGAAATCACCCAAACGCTGCGTCCAAGATCCCAAACGCGTTTGAACCCTCCCAAACGTCGTTCGGATGAAGAACGATCAAGCCCCGCCTGAATTTATGCGAACGCGCGTTTCAACTATGCTAAACGCGGCGTTTAACTATATGCTTAAACGCCGCGTTTGAAGATTTCAAACGACGTTCAAACCTCAAAGCGCGTGTTTGGACCGTTTTTTGCGCAGATTTTCCTCGCACCTATAAATACCCCCTTAGACATTTTCTTGGATATCAAGCTTTTCTTAGCAAAACTCTACCCATTTATTGCTCGAATTTTGTAATAGCTTAGAATACTCTCTCTTAGTGTAAATCAACAACATCTTAGCTTAATCTTTCTATTTCTTAGCTTAGATTTTCGTTCCAAACACTAAGAGACCACCTTTTAATTACATCTTTATTTTGTACTTTTTGGATCGCAACTCGAATTTCTGCAATTTAATGGTATATTTCTCTTCTCTTTACTTGTTATGGCTCTTATTTACACTACAAGAATTTATGCCTTTTGAGACAAAAGTTTTTGCGTCAACATAAAGTTGACCCAAAAAGTTGTTTTTTGCGTCAACACGCTGATACAAATGGTGTTACGAATGAAATGAATTACACGTCGACACAAATAACATTATTTGAGACAACGTTGTTGTAAATACTCTCCCGCCATTCTCCCGGTTGCGCCAATTTTTTGCGGGAATTTGTTTTTGAGACAACAAATCATTGTGTTGTCTCAAAAAGACCAAAAAAAATTTAGCGGGGTTTTTACATGCCAATTTTTAAAACTATTTGAGACAACAAATAATTTTTGTGACAACTGAAAATCTCTAATTAGCTTAATATATATACGTGGATGACACGTAGGCGTTACGTGGCGATGAAATTATGAGTCAGACGGCAAAAACCGGGAAATTTTCGTGCCTTTAATCAAATACATATAAACCTAGCCGCTATTTTCATTATCGTGCTCACGCGTTCATCATTCGCATCTGTGGACGAACAGAGATCGAATTGCAAGAGAAAGGAACTCGCTAAACGTGGGTGAAGCTTTTCATCATTCGCATCCGTGTACAGTTTGCTACATTTTAATTTGTTCATTAATCCTTTCAAAGAAATTGTTTGATTTCTATTTCAATGTTGTTGGTGGTTGAGTCGATAAAAAAGCCTTTGCTTATGGTATAGTAAGTTTTGTGTTAATTTTTGATGGGGTATTGAATCGAAAGGTGAAATTTTTTCTGGAAATCATAACTCACTGGGGTCTCCACATTGTGTTTATATCACGTATGTACGGTTGCTCCTCCTGTGTTTTTTTTGAGCTCCTATAAGGTCTTTTCAGTTCATGGTTTATCAATATATTTTTTTCTTTCTTGTTACGGCATGCTTTATCTTGTTTAAAAATAAGTGTCTTTTTAACCATTGGTTATTTGCATATTTGTTTTGATCGTTCTCAATCGGAGAACGACGGAATCCTATTGAAGATCTATTGTGGACTATACATTGTATATTTTGGCTCTCCATTTTCTTTTGCTTCTTTCTAGCTCTAATTGCAAATCGTGAGGATTTAGACAGTTCAAGGCTACTTTTAAGTTGAAAGCAGCTTTAGCCATTTTTTGCTTGATATGTTGGGTTGATGCAATCGAACTGGCTTTCACTCGGTGATATTTCTCACTTGTAATAGGATTCTTGTGCTAGAATTGTCTGCTCAACATAAAAAAAACCGCTGCACAAAAAACAAACCGCTGCACAAAATAATGACCAATCAGTTGTTGTAGGCTTCCAGCAGTTAACCAAGCATACATTCCCTGTGTGGGAAGAGACCTAAAAGAAATTAACATAGAAAACTTGCTGAACTTGATTCTGCTTGGTCCTTAGAAGAAGAACAACCTGAATTGATGTATTTTGAAGTTATGTTCATATTCTTCATGCATTATTTTAGATGGTAAATGGATGTTCTTCTTGAATGAAGCTAAGGTTGCTTCTTTTATTAGAGCTCTTAGATTTTTTGCAGCTGTGGTTACTGGGATCGATGCTGTCAGGATTTTGTGGGGTCCTAGGTTGAGGTTCATGAAGTAGCCTTGTAAAACAGAGAATGTTTGGGGTTGGGCTAAACATGTGTTCATTATAATTGTGCTTAGTATTATAGGGAGCATTCTTGTTAGGAGTTTGACTTCTTCAACTTGTGTTACTGTACATACTGCCCATGTTTTCGGGTCCATTTCTTGTTATCTAGATGTCTGTGTGTGTATATATATATATATATATATATATATATATATATATATATATATATATATATGTATTTATTTTCTTGCATTAGATACAAAAATGTTGAGAATACAGTCTCCAATTGCCAAGAGATACGGAGAAGTGAAACGAAACTGGGCAAGATAAAGCTCAGAACATCTCAATGACATTCTGTACAAATTCAGAATTGACATAGTATCCATTCGAAACAATCAGAGCAAAATTTATCCATCTTCACTCTCGTTAACAGCAGTAAATCCCTTAGTCCATCTAAGTTGGGTCCGCAATATGGATCCTTATAGGCATTCTTATGCGCTATTGTATGACATATGGTCTTTAATGTCCAAGTACGGCACATCTCTGTTAATGATACAAAGTATGTTAAAAGTGTGAAAGATTCTCTGTTTATCCCTTTTTTGCCTGAAAATCCTTGGTTTTGATTCTTTGCTTATCCCTTTTTGCCTGTTGTGAAATTCTGAAGGCTTGCTTACTTAGTGAGCTGCTCTCAGAGTTCCGGCCCCTTGTTTGGTATGAACTTGTGGTCTGTTGTGTTTTCCTAGCTGATTCATGCACCTGCTCCCAAGTAGGCTGCCTGAAATAAAAACTTTTGGTAACACAGATTCATTGGAAACCTAGTTGCTTAGCATTAAATGAGAAGTGAATACATGTTTAGTTGTTCTTTGTTGGATGCCTTGTTAGGTTGTTCGAATCCATCGGTTGATATTACCGTCACTCGGTGCACGTCCCAAACAAAATTGACAATGGACAAAAGTTGGATGAATGCAAACAGAGTAACAAATGAATTTAAGACCGGATTAAAAGCTTTCATTGACTACGCTAAGCAGTTCGCCAATTCGGAAGGAGAAATCCATTGTCCATGCAAGAGATGTCGTAACGTTCGCTTGTTTAAGCCAAACAGAGTTTATGCACACATCTTTGATTCAGGAATGCAACCAGATTATACAACTTGGACTTACCATGGAGAGTCTCGTAAAGCGTGTCCGTAAAACCCAATTGTTGATGAATCAATGGATGATATGGCTCTATTTTAAATGACATTCTTGAAAATGAGGTTGACCAACTTTCGGTTGACAATGATAGTAGCGATAATCTAGCGGAGTTGATATCCAAGCTACATGAAGGTCTATACCCAGGTTGCAAACAATCATCGACCTTGAAATTCACAGCCGAACTGATGCATATTAAAGTTCTTTATAAATGGTCAAATGAAAGTGTTGATGTTTTATTGAAGAAATTGAATGAAGTTCTTCCGAAGGATCAAACTTACCTAAATCATTCTATGAAGCTAAAAGGCTACCTATCGAAACTAGGTTTAGGCTATAAGAAAATTGATGTTTGTGAGTACGACATTGTGCTCTTTATTGGAAAGAGAATGAGAATTTACAGGCTGTCCGGTTTGCAACACAAGCCGTTATAAGATTACAAAGGGGAAAAAAGTGCCACATAAAGTACTACGCTACTTTCCATTAAAGCAACGATTGAGACGTCTGTACGCTACACAGCTAAGGCAATGACATGGCATAAGAGGGGGCGTTCATTAGATGAAGACATAATGCGCCATCCAGTTGATGGTAAAGAATGGAAGGAATTCGAGATGACATACCCTGACTTTGCTCAAGAAGCTAGGAATGTGCGGTTGGCTTTGGCGACAGACGGTTTCAACCCGTTCGGTATGAGCAATTCTTATAGCATGTGGCCTGTTGTGTCGTTAATTTTAAATGCATCTCCATGGGATTGCTATAAAGACCCTTACAGGCATTTGACACTGTTGATTCCAGGCCCGACTTCCCCGGGCAAAGATATTGACGTTTACTTACGGCCGTTGATTGAAGAATTGCAAGAACTGTGGTCAGAAGGAATGATTGTCCGTGACTCTTCTACGGACACCACATTTAAGATGCGAGCGGCATTGATGATGACGATAAACGACTTTCCTGCTCGTAGTTATCTATCAGGGTGGAGCGGTCAGGGATACAAGGCATGTCCGACATGCAACGTTGATACGCCTTCACAACGATTAACCAACAAGATAGGTTATGTTGGTCATCGCAGATGGCTTCCTTTGAATCATCCCTTGAGAAAGAACAAAGGATTTAATGGTGAAATAGAAAAATGTCCCCCCCAGCTCCGAAGACCACTGAGCAAATACTTCAACAATTACAAAATGTTGAGCCCCGCTTGCCCGGGAAACATAAGAGTTTCGGAGGGAAGAAACGCAAGCGCCCGGAATACGAATTGAATTGGACTAAGAGATGTTCATTATGGGACTTGCCTTACTGGAGTGGAAAAAAATTGAAGTACAACCTAGACGTAATGCATATTGAGAAAAACGTATGCACGAACTTGTCAGACACAATTTTGGACATCCCAGGAAAAACTAAGGATACAGACAAGGCACGTGATGATTTGAAAAATATGAATGTGCGAAGCGAGCTGCATTTATACAAACAAGGTAATCGTGTGATGAAACCACATGCAGCTTTTACAATGACTCAAGCAGACGGGAAAAAGTTCTGTGAGTTCTTGCAGGGAGTTCGCTTCCCAGATGGATTTGCTAGTAATCTGAAAAAAAATGTTATTGAAGCAAACACAAGTAGCAAGCTTTCCGGACTTAAATCGCATGATTATCATGTACTACTACAAAGGCTACTACCGATCGGGGTACGAAAGTTTCTAAGGAAAGAAATTGCAGATATTATCACAGACTTGAGCAACTTTTTCCGTATGTTGTGCTCGCGGACTTTGAAGGTAAGTGAGTTAGAGAAAGCAAAGGAAGCATATATGATCGATGAAACACTTACATTTTGTTCAATGTATTTTACGGGCATTGATACCAAGTTCAACCGGCTTGACAGAAATTGGGTTGAGAACGAAGAGTTGAACAACCGCAAGATCTCAGTGTTCCAGACTCCATTCCGTCCTATTGGCCACATGTCAGTTCTTACGTTTGACTACAATCAGCGGGTAAAGGCCGAATGGTATGTAATGCAGAACTGCGCGGAGATCCAACACTACTTAAAGTGAGTTGTCTTTAATATGATATGTATCATGGTTGAGTCTATTTATATTAATTCCAAATCTTACTGATTAATCCTTACATTGAACAGTGAACATCACAATGAACTAGCAGTAACATGCTCAACTAGTAATCTCGATATAATACACCGAGCACAATTCCCACATTGGTTTCTTACCAAGGTACGACATTGTTATGTTGTAACATAAAGTACTTTATTAAACTTGTGTTGTTTATTGTATTTATCTCATTCACATCTTCCTTACGTAGATGTCTACTTTACACCAACAAGACAAATCGGCCCCTGAATGAACAATTGTTGTCACTAGCCTCACGGATCTTTTGTCTCTGTCAAATCCTATCTATCGCTTGTGTGATCAATGGAGTAAAGTTCTTGATGAAAAGAGAGATGCCACTCGATCCACTCAGAACAGTGGTATTGCTGTCAAAGGAACGGAGGATCATACATACTATGGAATTTTGCAGGACATTTATGTCATTACATATCCAGAGGACAATTATGTTGTTCTCTTCAAATGCAAGTGGTATGACACTAGTCCGCAGAAGAAGGGAGTTCGTGTTCACAAGAATGAAAAAGCATCTCGCACTAAAAACACATGGTATGACAATGAACCATTCATTCTTGCCTCTCAGCGAGAACAAGTGTTTTACTTAGATGACTTGTATAACGGTAAAGATTGGAAAGTTGTGGAGCATTTCCGGCATCGTGGTATATTGGATCCACAATCAAATGATGACATTACTGAAGAGGATGTGGTAGCTGAGGAAACCACAGATGAAAATTTTCGGTTAATACGTTGAAGCGCCATCGTTAGATTCATCAAACATCAGATGGGATCAACCGGATATACATGCAACTGATGTGACTCCTGATAGACGAATTGAACAAACTTAAGTAAAAGTCATGTAGATGGCGACGACTTCATAAATGATGAGGAATATGAAACAGACAATGCTTATGCCTCGAATGAGGAAGATGACGTGGATAATGAATTGGATGATGACCTTGATGACGCTACAAATGTGAATATGCATAGCGATGATGAATGATGCAGCGGATAAACAATTTTCTAATATTAGATTACCAGCATTTTTTACTAAAACTTTTGCCACATCAGCATTTTTTACGTCAACAACGTTGTCCCAAATAATGATCCACGTCAGCAGTATTTGAGACAACAATGGTGTCGCAAAAACCTTTGCCACGTCAGATAATTTGCTTCGGTCATGTTGATAATTTTTGGGACAACATGTTGTCTCAAAAGTGTTTATGTCAACGTGTTGTCACAAAAACAACATTTGGTACGGAGTATTTGTGTCAACTTACTTGCGTCGACCTGCTGTCTCAAAAAGACTTTTTGGGACAACAATGGTCTTTTTGCGTCAATTTTCTGTTGACGCAAAAAGGTAAAATTCTAGTAGTGAAATTACTGTTTTATGCATGTTTTGATTAGTATAATGTGTAGCTAAACATCTACATAGTCGAATCATGTGAAATTTGGTGAAATCACCCTTTGGGTGATGAAATTGGGAGTGGGTAGTGCTTTTTATTGTTGTATCTTGCATATTTCACGTCTTAGAACTTGTTATAACGGATTTGGGCTAGATTAATCACCTAGGTCAAAAATCACACACATCACTCTTGAGAGTTGTTCAGAGAGAGGGGTGTGGGAATAGGGTTCTAGGATCGCATTCTAGTGTGAGGTTACTCGTTTTAACGTTTAACGGCTCTCGTGCATAACTTGTCATGTGAATGAATCTTTCTTAGGGAAGGTTAGTTGACTAGGCATAAGGTGTTGGGGAAGAGTTGTTCGTAACTAGCAGCACGGGATTAGGAGTTTGTACCCATGAAATTGAATGTAAGAGTTCGTCGTTATTGCACACTCCCGGTTTCGTCTTTCCTTTGGGTGAAACTAGTTATTTTGATCATGGTTCGGCTATGTCTCTTTAACTATCTTTGAAAACCTAGTAGTTTAATCTTCTATCTCTCTTTATATCTTTAGACACGTAATTAGAATCACTTAATGTCGTTGTAGTAAACAAGCACTTTAAAAAGATTGATCACCTAGACTAAGTAACACGTTCACTTTGGTACTTGCAAACACGATTCCTTTGGGTTCGACCTCGTACTCCTGTAGCTATTCTAGCAATCGAATTCGCATACATCGCCGGTTAGAGAGTTAGTTTACCCACGGTTTCGAGTCTTTACAAATTGTTTTTGTTGGGTGGATTTTAGCTCAATCAACCATTACAAAAACAGTAAAAGGATAGAATGTCTCCAAGCGCCCTTGATGCGGGTGGCACAGAGCTGGAAATGATCCGAGACCAACAAAGGTAGATAGGGCACAATTGGCTAGTCATATGTCTGTCTGCCACGATCTAAGCTCGCTTCGAATGAAATTGAGTGAATATTGTTAACCCTCTGAGAAATGTGTTAGAGAAAACTTTAAAATATATAGCATAGGCTTTATCAAACTCAATCACTAAATGATCATAACCTAACAAGAATAAATACCCAATCACGTATAATTAGGACCCATACCATAAAACAATAGATAAATAAACTAAAACATGATCTTTAAAATAAAAATGGATTCTTATTTTCAAGTAAACCTCCTTACCTTTTCAAAAGCCAAAACTACGAATCGAACTGTGGCTATCCTCTAAATCTACGCAAATTGATGAACAAGAAGCCAATCTAACATGAATATTACGAATTTGTAACCTAAACAGGATCAAAGGTAGGTTTTTACAGAATATATTAGACTTTTACCTTCAAGAGATGATTCTAAACTCGAAACTACTACTGCAACCTGATCATCTTTGCATCACTCTATCAATTTCCCTGTAATATTGCGAAGGACATTGGCTCGTTTGAGTTACATATGTTGCTAATAACAACGACAGGTACTCTGGGCATGCAATGGACCAATGGCGACAAATATCATTGATAAAGGCCTAAATTTTTTTAATGGAAAATGGTACAATTAAAACAAAATTGACACAACCTACTCGTAAACCATTGATCATGATGTATGTTGTATTCGTCGATCACGCATGTCTTATCATGATCAATGGTGTAAAAATTGTTAGGAAAGTATATTGTGTGTGGAGTGACTTACGGAATAAATCCGTAATTATCGGAAGTATTACGGAATAATAAAATATAAAATATAGAATGCGAAAATAATATTTTTTTTACTAAATAGATCGAACAAAATAACTATTACAGGACATATCTGACTCAAAACAGAAACAAAATAAAAATAAAATGCATAAATTAAAAGACTAGAGATCAAACAAATGCGAGTAAATTACTAGTTCATTAAGACAAATTGTCTGGTATTGTGCCCACGGTAGTAGCAACAGTCTCTTAAGATACAACGGTTTCACGTCTCGGATTTAGAGCCACTTCAAAAAATTCGAGCTCCGGAGAACTTACAGAGTGCTCTGACTTCTCTTCGACTCAAAAACTAGGATTATATGAGAGACACTTTGTAATGGAAGAAACAAGAGAAAATTCGATGCGCTAATCTTCACACATGAGGTTCTTTATATAGTGGTAAGGAGGAGACACCGCTCGATATTGATTGGCCGAATGACATAAGTCGGCCGACTTTGGCTTTAAGAAAACTCACGGCCGACTTGTTCAATGTGTTTGCCTCTTAGTTGACTTAATCCTCAATTCTGATTGGTCGGATGACTCAATTACAAGCATCTGGCTCGACTATTCCCTCAAGAAAAGTTAATTAAGCAGACTCTAATTAACACGTGTTAATTAGGCCTACTTAATTCACAAAGCCACACTATTTAGAACATTCTGGACGCCTCAAATAAATTGTTAAGTAAAAATTAATTTTTTTGTTAATTTCATAAAGAAATTTTGTCCAAAAAATTAATAGTGGTAGCCAAGACGAGCTCAACCTCGAGAGCACAAGCCGAGCCAACCGGACAACGGCGACGGCACGCGCCTGTGGAATCTAAAGCCATCTAGGTCCTCCCTCTCAACTTCCAAAGTGCTCCGACGTCTCTTCGACTCAAAATCTAGGATTATATGAGAGATCTTTGTAGTGGAAGAAACAAGAGAAAATTCGATGCGCTAATCTTCACACATGAGGTTCTTTATATAGTGAATAGGAGGAGTCAATGCTCGAATTTGATTGGCTGAATGACATAAGTCGGCCGACTTTTCCTTTAAGAAAAGTCAAGGCCGACTTGTTCAACGCGTCTGCCTCTTAGCCGACTTAATCCTCAATCCTGATTGGTCGGATGACTCAATTACATGCGGATGACTCGAATTTTCCCTCAAGAAAAGTTAATTAAGCCGACTCTAATTAACACGTTTTAATTAGGCCGACTTAATTCACGAATCCACACTATCCGGAACATTCCGGCCGCCAACTGGACAGCGGCGGCGGCTCGCGCATGCGGAATCTGAAGCTATCTGGGCCCTCCCTCAGGGCACATGTGGAATCTAGAGCCATCTAGATCCTCTCTCCATCATGCACAAAAGTGCACACTATCTAGAACATTCCGGCCGCCAACCGGACAGCGGCGGCGACGCGCGCATGTGGAATCTAAAGCCATCTGGGTCCTCCCTCCATCGTGGCAGGGCACATGTGGAATCTAAATCCATCTAGATCCTCTCTCCTTCATGCACAAAAGTGCACTTGTCTCTTAGGGCACATTATCTAAGAGGACCACAAGCTCTTAATTATGGAGCAAACAACTCCCACAGCACCTATGTGGCAGAGTTTGAGTTGATCACACCTTCAATTCCTCTCCACACATGTTTTACACTAACTTTGGGAAATAATTTCTCATTCATCCGATATCCGAATCAAGTGATTCCAAAACCAAACATCACGTGAGTAGTGTAATAAGCTCCTGGTGAATCACACCAGAGATCCAAAATTTACGCTAAAATTGATTATTTCAACACATGTACCAAGCCCCATTTAATAGGATTTAACTTATATCTCTAACAATAATATGTCGTGTCATTGATTGTGTCAATTTGATTGTGGTGGTAGGATTGCCATTTTCTTACTGTCAGCAACAATTTTGTTCAATGACACTTTCCAATTAATAATGTTGCAAGCTAACAACAAATTTGTTCAATGACAACCTCTTTGCGAATAAGTCCATTTGGCATCGGTTGTGCTTTGAGACGGGTTCAACAACATGTTTTCAAGCTAGCTAAGATTTTGAGCAGTATAAATTAAGGCTAGCTATTGGAATTAGATAAACAAGAAGCGAAATATCATAATATTATAATTTAATTTAAACATAGAGTTATAACTCAAATTGGGATTTAAGAGAACACAAGATCTGAAGATGTTGAAGCTTGGTGTGTGCATTATCTTGTTTCTCGCCATCTTTGGTTAGTATCATTCATTTTCTTGTGGGAGTGGTTTAAAAGGACAAAAAAAATAGAAAAATAAGAATCATGACAGTGAAAATATAAATTGGACGATAATGACAAATCCACTGTTTATAACCTCAAATCCATTGTTTACTGTGGTGGAACTGACCTCAAATCCAATGTTTTACTATTCCACTGTTTATGTATTTTTTACAAAAACGACCTCGAAAATAACATTGAAAAAAATATCATATAAGACGTCTAAATAAAAGGGACGAAAAAAGGAAAAATGTGATTAAAGAATTACCATTTTTCGACAAAAAGATGAAAAGATATATTCGTTTGTGTATATGAATACGAAAGAACTTAAATCACAGTGGAATAAAGATATTTTTTTTACCAAAAAATATATTTCAATGTCCTCTTTTATATTTCTTCGTTTAAATTGTCATTTTAACAATAAATTTTTTTTTGAAAGGTGGTTAGTATTAATTAGTCTAATCATTTATTTTAATGATATATATATATATATATATATATATATATATATATATATATATATATATATATATATATATATAGGGAATGATGGAGAAGGACATAAATATTTCATCAATTGAGTAGAAGGACAGCTTTTTTAAAACTTTTGCATAAAGGACAAAACTATTTATTCATTTGTCGAAATTCACTTGTGTTCGAACTTCACTTTATATTTAAATTCATTGTTTAAATTCACTTGTCGAAATTCACTAATTTTCAAAATTCATCGTCGAAATTCACTAATTTTCTGGGATTCATTGTTAAATTCATTGATTTGGAATTCCTTGAGGAGATTCATTGATTTTAGGGATTCATTGTTTGTCCTTCTCATTATAAAATTATGCGATTGTCTCCTTCCTATAAAAATATGTAAATTGTCATATTCTTAAAAATATTTCAGATTGTGTCCTTATCCCTAATTTTCCAATATATATATATATATATATATCCACCAAGATTTATATAAAAGTTAGAGTATGTTGTTCATGTACATTGCTGGAATTTTCATCCATGTTATAGTTTTGAACAAACTTATTTTTAGTCTCAAAGTATTAGAGCACTTGCAGTCGATATTGAAAATCTTTTAAAATAACATTGCAGCATATACTTTGGTTTTTTTTTACAGATTGTGTGAGTTTGTTTTTTATATTTACCGCACTTATCAAGATTCTTTAAATTTTACCTTATATCTAACATATTATGTAAAATGGAAAATATAATTAATGTAATTCAATTTAGATAGAGATTTTGTAAACTAAAAAAATATATATGGTACATATCTGATGCAAATGCATTACGAATGTCATAAAAACAATCCACATGAAACTATGATTTGATGATGTCTAACTAACAGAATTTATGTTTCAAAAAAAAGTTTAATAGAATTTAACATATTAAAATAAAATAAATAAAAACCCAATTTCATGAATTTCCCATGTATAATCCATTTACTACGGTTTTTCTTACACAATCCAATTGCTACGAGGGTAATAATGCAACTGAAACAATAATTCTGTCACAATGTATCACACAACTTACTTTTGTATTTTCATAACAGAATGCATATTAATGCTTTGTATGCAATTTGGTATACGTGAAGGGTCAGAATAGATACGGTTTTGTATAAACATTTTTTATACTTCTTATTAAAAGGCCGGCTTCATTGCATGTTGGTGTGTTTTGAAGGTTGTCCGGAAGTCGTCGCCACTATTCCATCGGCCTTCTTGGATCTCAAGTATGCTCCATTAGTTTACTGTCATAAGACACCCAGCTGCGAGCAACCTAAAGACGGAGAAGAAGATAAATGCAAACAGTATCATGGTTGTGATTACTGTGTCCCAAATTACAATATATGCTCTTACAAGGAAGAATAGTACGACAACTATAAAAAAAAATAATGTTTTTGTCGCCAACCTTCTGATACAACAAATATCACAATTTGATGTGACGGCGAAAGCTTTCAAAATTTTACGTTTTCTTAAAAGAAAGTCCGACTGACATATCAAGTTACAATATTAATTTATTGTGTCAGATTAATAGTGATTAAAACATAAATATACGGGAATCTTTTGCGGTGAAAACTTGCTTTTGATTACATTATCATATGTCATGTGTTAATGTTAAACCTTTTCTTTTCTATTTTCATGTAATGAGTTTTTGAGATCTGCTCATAGAATGATGGATCTCAAGAAATGATGTGTGTGCTTCACTTTATGTATTTCAAATATGAATGTGTTTGTGGGCTTAATTAATAAAACAATGTAGTTTGTGTTTTCTTTTTCTTTTTCTTTTTTCTGGTTTTTTTCTTCTTGAATGGTTAATGAATGGTTCCTTTAAAAAAAAAAAAAAAAAAAAAAAAGGTAATGATATAAAGATGTATTGTGACTGTGTTGTAAAAACTATTGTAATAATATTATATGACGTCATCAGCATTCCAGTTTTAGGATATAAAAGTAAATTATTTCTTTGAATCTGTTAAAATATATAAAATGTTTAAGAATTTTATGATGATATTGGACCAATAAAATAGACCACCATGCATGTTAGCAATTTGAAACAATATATATAATTGGTGGTTTATTTCTATACATAGGGGGTTCATCATAAAGTCTTCAATCTTATTGTTTTGGTACACCAAGAAGGATTTGATCAAGGATTATTCTAAAATTTATGTAAAATGTTAATTTTTTATCTTCCATCAATTTAACCTCTTAATTGTGAGATATGGTATTTCAATGTGGTATAGAAAATGAAAACAATAGATGATAGATTTGCCATATGTTGTCTATCTATTGGCTAGACTAGATCTTATGACACATCACTATATCTAGTATCAGATTGTATTGGGATATGTGATTTGGTTATAACTAACTTGGTGATATAAGGTGTATGTGTGGAATGATTGATTATAAAATAATATACAAAGTTTATCATCTTTCTTAGTTGGTATCAGAGAAAGGTTGGGTATGGCGGAACCACCGCTGAGATCCGCCTCCGTCACCGTTGCCGGAAGTGAAGGAGGCTCAGCTGCACTCTCCATTGGAAGCAGCATACCAGCTCATCCATCCACCTCTGAGATTTTTACTGGAATTCATACACCCATCTCTGAAGCTTCTGAAGTTGTTACCGGAATTCCCATTTCCGGTCTGCCACCGTTATCTTTCCATCCCACTAGTTTGTTTCCGTCCTTCACCGGATCCCTTCCTTTCCATGCTGGTTCTTCTCTTACAGGTTTGAATCCAGGATCTACTTTCCCCTCTCTAATCCATCCTCCTTTAACTACTCGAAATGATAATGCAACCTCAATTTTTCGATCCGCTAATCCCACCTCTCCGTTTAACACTCCGAATCCGGTACCCTTTACCAGTCATCTGAGCCAATCCACCACTGTCAAATTGACAAGAGATAACTATTTACTCTGGCGTTATACTGTTCTACCTGTGATTAAAGGGTATAAGCTTGATGGCTATCTATTTGGGACTATACCTCGTCCACCTCAAATCCCAGGTCTCCTTATGAATCCTGGTGTTCTTTGAGTGGGATTCGTGGATTCTTCGCTCCTCTGGATGGTGCTTGGTTCAACGTGAACAAGCTTTGATGGAGGTGGTTGGTTGCTCCACCTCCCATGAAATGGTCAACATTAGAGGTCCTCTTCAACAATCAGTCTGAATCAAGAATGTTGGAGTACAATAGTGCTCTTACCAGAGCAGGAAAAGGGTCTAGATCAATGGCAGACTACCTAGCCACTATGAAATCCTATAGTGACAGTCTAACGGCTTCTGATATCCCATTTCCAAGTCTGAACTGATACTGGCTACTCTAGAGGGGTTGGACAAAGACTATGAAGCTGTCATTGTAAATCTAACAGCCAGGATTGGTTCCTTGTCATGGCAAGAAGTTCAGTCTCAACTTGTCACTCATGAAAGATTGTTGGCCAGGTTCAATCCTTCTGCTCATGGCAGTGCTATGAATCTAGCTGCTCATGTTGTCAGTTACAGTGGGAATCCTGCTTCAAATAGGCCTGCTACTAGGCAAGGAGGGTCAAATCTGAATTACAGAGGCAGAGGTGGAAATACCAGAGGTGGAAGGAATAGAGGAGGAAGACATGGTGGTAGTGGTGCTAATAATGGTGGAAGAAATTCTGGAACTGGAGGTCCTAAGGTTCAATGTCAACTCTATGGGAAGAATGGACACACTGTGGCCATCTGCTGGCACGAGTTTGAGACAGACTTTCAACCTCCTGAGTTCAATGCTGCACCAAGATCTAATCAACCATCAGCTTACATGGCTACTCCCAGTTCAGTGGCAGATCATGCTTGGTACCTGGACAGTGGAGCTACCAACCATGTTACTTCTGACTTGGGTAATTTAAATCAAAGTATTTCTTACCATGGCAGTGATACACTAACTGCAGGAAATGGTGAACACTTGCACATTGAGCACACTGGTAACACAGTCCTACACACACTTGCTGGTCCTTTATTCCTTAATACTGTCCTTCATGTTCCTCAAATAACTAGAAATTTACTTAGTCTTTCTAAGCTTGTTTCTGACAACCATGTTTTTGCTGAATTTTCTGACAATCATTGTTTTGTCAAGGACAAGGTAACAAAGAGACCAATGCTCAAGGGACAACATAAGGATGGATTATATCAGATAGTGCCTCTGGATAGTGAATCAACAGAGACCTCCCTTCAATCCAAGTCTTCCCAGTCTTCTGCTGTGTTTCTCAGTCAAGTGTCTACTAGGTCTAGCAATAGCAAGCCCATAGATGTTCTTGATCCTAATAAAGATCCTAATGTTTGGCATATGAGACTTGGCCATCCTTCTAGTAGAATCTTGAGTCAAATCCTAAATGATTGTAATGCTGCTGTTAATGAAAAACTTAATTTCTGTTCTGCTTGCCAATTTGGCAAATCTCATGCTTTACCTCATTTACCTTCTGTTTCTCATGCTACTGCTTTACTTGATTTGGTTCACACTGATGTTTGGGGGCCTGCCCCAGTTAAATCTACTGAAGGATATACCTATTACATCCATTTCATAGATGATCATACCGGATTCACATGGATCTTTCCCTTAATATCCAAATCTGAAGTCTTCCATATATTCACTCAGTTTAAGACCTTGGTAGAAACTCAGTTTCACACTAACATCAAGTGCATTCAGTCTGATTGGGAGGGTGAATATAGGACACTTGAACCTTTCCTCAAACAACATGGCATAGTTTTTAGGCATCCCTGCCCTCATGATCATGCTCAAAATGGAAGAGCAGAGAGGAAGCATAGACATATCACTGAGTTAGGTCTGACTATGTTAGCTCAAGCATCTATGCCTCTCAGTTTCTGGTGGCATAGTTTTCAGCATCTATGTCCATCATTAACTGTCTTCCAACTCCCGTGTTGAATCTTAAATCACCCCATGAGTGTCTGTTTGGTAAGAAACCTGATTACTCTATCTTTAAAGTCTTTGGATGTGCAGTGTACCCCTATCTTAGACACTTCTAGACTACTAAGTTTCAGTATCACACCACACAGTGTGTCAATTTAGGAGTCAGTCCTCATCATAAAGGCTACAAGTGTCTTGATAGGTCGGAAGAATCTATATCTCCAACAATGTAAAGTTCAATGAACTCCAATTCCCTCTCTTAGAAGGGTTCACTCAAGGGCCTTCCAAGAAAATCCTATGTACCCCTGATCTTGCCACTAATCCTCTTCTTTTTGGTCTAGCTCATTCAGAGGGGCATAACAACATATCTATGAATGAGCCAGAAACAGAACCAGACTTGAGTTGTCAAGAGCAAAGAACAAGCAATTGTAATTCTTCTCCTGATGTATTATCTCTTTTATCCACACACAACACTGCCTCCCTTGCACCTAGTGACACATCATCTGACTTATCACCACATGTTGCATACAGATCACCTTCACCCCTTGCCACAACCAACACTGAATCACCATATATCACAAAAATTGAGTCACCACATGTTACAGAAAGATCTCAAAATGAAAATACTACCATAAATGATGATTCCATTCCTGTAACCACAACTGTTAATAATCACACTCCTGTGAAAACTCACCATATGCAAAAACCAGTCCAAAAGTGGAATATTCAAACCTAAAACTTACAAAGTGTCTCCTTTGGCTAGGTTTCACACTTTTCCCTCTTGAACCAACTTGTGTATTAGATGCTATGGTGAGTGAGAAATGGAGACAAGCAATGACTGATGAGTACAAGGCACTGATCCATAACAGAACATGGGATCTGGTTAAACCTAGACCTAATCAGAGTGTCGTTGGGTGCAAGTGGGTGTATAAACTGAAACTGAGACCAGATGGAAGTATTTTAAAGCACAAGGCAAGGCTTGTAGCTAAGGGATACTTGCAAAGCTATGGGGTTGACTTCACAGAGACCTTTAGTCCTGTGGCTAAACTTGCAACTGTTAGAATCATCCTGGCTATTGTTGTGTCCATGCACTGGCCCATTAATCAAATAGACATTAACAATGCCGTTTTGAATGGACCATTACAAGAACATGTTTACATGGATCAACTAGAAGGCTTTGAAGATCCAGAAAAGCCAGGGTATGTGTGTAAATTGAACAAAGCAATCTATGGATTGAAACAAGCCCCTAGAGCTTGGTTTGAAGCCTTGAAATGACAGTTGCTCAAGTGGGGATTCACTCAGTCAATGTGTGATATCTCACTGTTTATGTTCAAACTAGAGGGTCATGTTCTCTTTGCATTGGTATATGTTGATGATATTTTGCTCACAGGAAATTCACCAAGGCTGATTCAAAAATTTATCATACAGCTTGACTCCGAGTTTGCACTAAAAGATCTGGGGCAAGTATCACACTTTCTAGGAATGCAAGTTACTAGAGGCTCAACTGGACTACACCTCAGTCAATCCTAGTATGCATCACAACTAATCAAGAAACTGAATCTGGAACACCTGAATGCCTGTGCTACACCAATGGTACCAGGGACACAACTCCTACCATAGCAAGGTGAGCCTCTAGAAAATCCCACTGCCTATAGAAGTACAATAGGGGCTCTACAATACCTCACTTTGACAAGGCCAGACATAGCTTTTGTTGTAAATACTCTAAGTCAGTTTATGCAGAATCCCTGCACCACACACCTGGCGAGGATCGAAGAATTTGTTGAGATATGTTCAAGGAACTCAGACATGGGACAAGCTGTTTAAACCATCAAACACTTGATATTAATGGTTTCTCGGATGCAAACTAGTTGTTTGTCCCATTGTGAGAAGTCTACAGGTGGATTTTGTGTTTACCTAGGTGATTCTCTCATCTCCTGGAGCTCAAATAAGCAAACAGTGGTATCAAGATCGAATTGTGAGTTAGAATACAGATCTTTAGCCAATCTAGCAGCAGAGGTAAAGTGGATCAAGCAGCTGCTCAATGAAATGCAGTTCAAGCTGCCTAGCATCCCAACTTTATGGTGTGATAACACAGGGGCAAGTTCTCTAGCACAAAATCCAGTTTATCATGCTAGAACCAAGCACATAGAAGTAGATGTGCATTTCATCAGAAACATGGTGTTGAATAAAGAGTTGCAGATCTGCTATGTGCCATCTACAGATCAAATTGCTGACAGTCTTACAAAAGCTTTGCCAACCGTGTCATTTGAAGTATTTAGACACAAACTCAATGTTACACATCCACATATTCGTTTGAGAGGGGCTGAAAAGAATAGAGGATAGATTTGCCACATGTTGTCTATCTATTGGTTAGACTAGATCTTATGACATGTCACTATATCTAGTATCAGATTGTATTGGGATATGTGATTTGATTATAACTAACTTGGTGATATAAGGGTGTATGTGTGAAATGATTGATTATAAAATAATATACAAAGTTTATCATCTTTCTTAGTGAAAATGAGGTCATGACTTCTCCATCACAAACAAAAACAAAAAATTGAGAAAGAAAAAAAATAAAACATACAAAAATTTCACATTATCATATTTAATAAAGCGTGTAAATATATCAATTTACTCTTTTGAGAGAAGGCAGTTCAACAATCCACTCAAAATGAAATTTTTTTTTTTTTTTTTTTTTTTGTAAGAACTCAAAATGAATTCGATTAGAGCCTCCATATCCATATTTAAATGAATTACAATGGTGTGTAAAGTCTCTTGTTGCGTCTATGGTATTGGAGGAATCAAATATATTATGGATATAGCACTTGTTACCCATCGATTAGTGTTTTGCTTTCTAAAATAGAAATTAGAGTTAGAAATTTACGTTTGGCTTGAGGCTTGAAATCCTTATAAACTTGATGGTGGTGTTCCAGTTTACTATACGATAAAACAAAGCTCGTTTGTAAAATAAAAAAATAAATAAAAAAGTCTATTGTTGCGTCTCTTGTTGAAACCGCCGATTCCATTTTTGAATATCTACTTTAAAACGCAAATTTGTTTGTATATCTAAATGGAGACATAATTGCATAATTGATTTACCTTTGATTTGTAGTTCGTGGGTGTGATATTTCATTTTCTATGTTATTTGTCTAGAGAAGAATCTACTTTGTTTGGTATTTTGATCTTTGATAGATAATGTGGATGGGGAGTATCGAGAAGATTTACGGAACGAGAGGAATGATCGAAAGGCCAGAAGATTGAGCCGAGTTGTGGTTCGAGAGCATGTTTTAATCGACAGATTTCGAGCCAAGAGTTATAAGAAGACTTAGAGGACAATATGATCCAGATGATCTAAAAAATTAGAGGATTGGGCCTGCCAAGTCACCGGCCCGTTGGTACAAAAGCCTGCCGCCAAGACGACAGCCTAGACAACCCAAAGATGCCCTAAGTACTTGTTCCTGCATTGAGGATTCGAGTAAATCGTTGGTAGAAGAAGGTACTTGTTCTCACTATTCATAAAATAAAAAAAAAAATTCGTGACCATGATTTATAGTTTTTCTGTTATATCGTTGTTAGCTAGGTTTTCCATGATTATGTGGGCATCACAAAGAGTTAGATAATGCACGTTTAATTAATTAGATATAGCACATACACAATGGACCATTAATTTTAACGTAGAGCTCTAATGTCCTATCCTGAATTAGTAATCAAATTAGGAGATCGCAGCATCAATAAAGTAGAATTAGGGTTATGAGCATGAATCATACAAATCTAGTTACGTAATAGAATGGGGTTATTGGATACATGGTTTGGTTCTTTGAATTGGAAATCCAATCACTTCAACTTGTGTCTTTGTTCCTTCGTAGCTTAGCTATAGGTTTTTTTTACTGTGATAATTGGTCCGAGACTACCTTTGTGTTGTTAGTTCAAGCTTATTGACTTGATTTTTACACATTGTCATCGGTCCTTGTGGGATACGATCATAACTCGATATACTATACTGTAATTGATCTAGTCTTCTTGCTAATATCAATACTTGGAACGAATCAGTAATCAAGTAGCTTGTGAATTAATTGGGGTATGTTAAATAAGTATTTAATTAATTATATTTTTAAAAGTATTTTATATGCATTTTTTTAGTCAAGTCGAGTTCAATCTTACCATATTTATAAAATTAAATGAATTGCAAAATATAATCGAATTTTCGAGCCGAAATGAGTTTGATCAAGTTGTTCATGAGTCGAGCTCGATAATGATTTTTTTATGACTCAATCGAACTCAAGCCGAGTTTCTTTAATCAAATTAGGCTCCAGCCAAGTTTCTTAAATTGAGTCAAACTCAAGACGGGTTTCTTTAATCA
Source organism: Gentiana macrophylla (assembly GCA_026214975.1). Taxonomy (NCBI): domain Eukaryota; kingdom Viridiplantae; phylum Streptophyta; class Magnoliopsida; order Gentianales; family Gentianaceae; genus Gentiana; species Gentiana macrophylla. The sequence continues at coordinate 90,985,152 of CM047817.1, forward strand.
AGTCGTACCCAACTCCTAGAGAGTGTCGACTCGACTTGACTTGATTACACCCCTACTTGCAGAACACCACACTAAATTCAACATCTAAAAAGTCGAACATGATGACTCCTTGATGAGGAGTTATCATTTGCTCAATCAGATTACAACATACGGTTCATCATTTTTACCTCAACTTTCCAGAGGTCATCGGTATATAGTTTCTCGACAAATTTTATACGGTGTCCTTAAAGGCACCAAATCCAACAATAAATGTCATTATCATGTCACATCATCACATATACCACCATGCAAATGATACCACCATACAAATGAAACCACCAACCTTATATATATAACTAGTGGGGGGACACCGTGCGCTGCACGGTCGTTGCCCTCGAATATATTTTTTCAATACTTGTTAAGTAGTGGTTGGTAAGATGGTATTCTCATTGTCTTGATCTTTAGGTTTTTAAGGGGGCTTATCGTGCGTCATTTGGTGATCCGATTTCTTTGGTAGTAGATTCAGTCTTTATTTCGTCGGAGTTGAGGATGCTGGTTTGTCTGGTAAAGAGTTTTCGCCTTGGTCATGGTCCTGGGAGCTCCAGACGTGCCTGGGTTATGCATTTCAACATGTGTCAGTTAACGAAATTAGGGAAGGAGATAGCTTAATATGTGTGTGCATTGATAGTGTAATGTTTGTGTTAACCCCACCCGTGTGTTAATTTTTTTCCTTAGGGCTTGGGGGCCAAAACCAATGGCATTACCTTTGTCTACTTGTCCAAAATAGATATTAGTACTTTTAGTTTAGAGGTTGTATCCTCTTTGGAAATACACATAATAGATAGTACATATATCAAACGTATAAAGCAACTCTTCTCAAAGAGTTGTAGACGTTTTAGTACAAATATATGCAGACCTGTTTCTTTGATTATTTATCCTACAAATATATACGTTATGTGGTCGTGAACCTATTTCGCCGAGCCTTTATTTCTGCTATTATCTTGCGGTTTTTTAACCATTCCTCTGTTTCGTCGAGTAATTCTGTAAACCCCTGTTGATGTAGAAAGAAGAGAATAATATCAGCAATAAGGTTTGTATGTGTTATTTGTTTATGCATTTGTTTTTACTGTGGTAGTTACCTGATCTTGCATTGCATGCAGTTCTAGTGATGTGCGATGCAGCAAAGTTTGCACTTCGGTCGAAGAAAATTGCTCTTAGGGTTCTGATTTGTTGGAGAGTCGTGCAACAACTTTGCAGCTATTTGACATTATGTGTTAGTTCTTAGTTTTAAAGTTCAACAACTTCTCACGGTGCTTTGCTAGCTGTCAAAAAAACAGAAAATTAATCACCAGGAAACAACAAGAGAACGTACAATACCTTAAAGTAAAGCCGGCAAAAAGGAGACAGAGAGCAAACATAGAAATATGCAAAAAAAAATTTGTTTAGGACAAAATCTCCATGACATTGAAATGAGGTGATCACAACTATTAAAACACTAACATGTCATGAAATGCTTCCTCTAATAAGCCAATGAAAAGCCATCTAATCATATCTTCGAGATAAGTAATATCCGAAATTTATCGAAGGGAAAAAAAACATGCTTGAAACCTCTCCCACATTTTCAAGTGTTGACTGTTGAAGAAGAGCAAGGGGGACAATACCTGTTTGACAGCAAGTGCACACTACTCTTCAAGAGTATCCATGTTCCATGAAAAATTTAATAACATTGGCCAAACCATAATGAGATGGCTGTACTTGCTCCATCATGCATAGAATAACTGCCACTACAAAAGGTTCTGAACCAGCATAATGAATTAGATACCAAGTCAATAATGAATTACTTCATAACAACTTACAAGAAAATTGATTTCATAGTGAAATTTATGCTGAATAATCGTACCATCTAAGTTTCATAATCCCATCTCATCACAGAAACCCTTTCCAAACTGATTGCCCATGATAATGATGTTTCTGGACAGCAGGCGGCTGATTTCCTTTATGAAGTTGCTGTTGTTGCTCTTATTATACTTTTAGTTGTTCAGATAAATGGTTCTCAGCCCAACCATTCGGGTTTTCCATTGTGGGCTGCAAAGACATAACCTGCATCCCAAAAGGAAGTCCAGAAACAATTAATTTGTTCTTGTATTTAGAGGAAAACAAAAACACATCCAGGTTTGATTTCATGACCGCAAACCTGTTTTCTTTTCAGAAGACATTCAATGTTCAACTTTAACACTCTTCTTGTGAGGACGAAACATTCAACTTTGATTTCATGGCACTCTTGAAACAACATCATGTTTGTTTTCATATTCAGAAGACATTTTAATTTCTCTCTTTTTTTTCAGGGACACGAACATGCATCCCTGCTGCTGTGCTTTTTTTTAACAGGGGTGTGGGAGGATGCAGTTGAGCCTACACTATAAGGATACTTTAGTACGTATACAGACATCTTATTACACATACAATCCGTATAAAAGAGAAGAGGAAACAACATACGGTATGGACAAGAGAGATAGCTTATTACACACGTCATATTTTCAAGTGCGCAAAAGCTGTAGTTCGTCTTCAGTTTGCTAACCTCAAACTCAAGATCAGACCGCTTCTCATCTATCTCAATAGCAACCAAATTATTAAGCTGCGTTTAGGAACCCTAGCTTTCGAATCAAACCATATTTCTCATCAGAAATTGCATCAAAAACATCAATTTCATCTTACAAACCTCTTTGATTTGGATGAAATATCACCAGTTCTTCTCCAGACTCGAACCCTGTCTCAACTCCGGCATTTTCGTCCTCGTCTTCTTTACCATAAAAAAGAGGGGATAAACAGTTAAGTTTGTGAGGTAATGTTAACTGAACTATTTCCAGTAGCCTCATCTTCCCTTTCAACATTGCTAGTAACCTTTTTTGAGTATTTACACCCAGCTTTCAATACTTCATTATCTTTGAAGAGCAAGAACTCAACCCTGTTATAACACTTAGTAGGAGAAAAAGTATACATATACCTTCAAACCTGGAACAAGCATGAATATCAGCATAAAAGCAAAGGGACTGAGGTAACTTTACAAACCTATTAGTTTGATATATTTGCAGAAAGTAAGAAAACTGAAATACTAAAACAACAAAACAATAGTAACATCAATCTGTCAACACAAAAAAATCAAACAAGGTGAAAATGCGAAAACCCACATACGAAAGTCAAGTACGGGGAAAAACCTGAATCTAGTAAGATCAATAAAAAAGGAAGCAACCTTGAAAGAATGTAGGAAAAATGAAAAGAGAGAAAAATATATACCATATCAAGAAAATTTAAGTGCGTAGTAAATCTGAACTAAATGCAATGAACTTATCTATGGATTCAACTTCTCCCTTTTTTTGTGGCTTATTCTCGTGTAATGAGAATCATAGAACCGGGTTGATGTTTGGCAGCACTCCTCCATGTGCTATGGTCACTCCAGCCAACAATTACCCAAGCTCTTTAGCATTTCTTATGGTTAGCAGCACATGTCTTGGAATAATCCAGGTCTTCTTGTTGTCTCTTGCAGCATTTCCTGCCAGGTCCAATACCTACATTAATTAGCGAATCGGACCAATAGAACATTAAATAGAGAAGCCCGGCTGAGGCATTGCATTCAAGAAAACAAACTTAGCACTGTTTATAACATATGTCCGGAAAGAGGAGATGTCCAAATAGTTCTGAATTTCATTTACCCCTATCACATCATGGTATGATGACCTCCATATCTGCAAGCCACCCAAACAAAACAACCCGAAAATATTAGCAAACAACAACACCCAGAAGCCCATGAGTTATCTCACTTGAAGAAAATTAACATCACCATGGCTTACCGGTTGCAAGAATAAGAGAGAGGAAATGAATTCTTACTCAAATTTGCCATTCAGGTTGCCTAAGCAAGACATAATCCACATCAGTTTATTTTCTCATCCTTGTAAAAATGGGTAGATTCATCATCATAGCCTGAAAATGAAGCAGTAGAGATGGCCAAATTTGTTTGAATTTTTAATCACTTTGTGAGTTTAAACAATTTACACACGAAGTGAAATGGTAAACCTGGATTTGGAAAAAGGCTTAAATGGTTTATAAATATTGTTTAATCTATATCAACGATTTACTACTTCGTTCAAGCAATTTAAAGCTGGATTTGGGGAAAAATTTAGCAGTAGTAGATTAACCTGGATTTGATAAACAATTTAGCAGTAGGTTAACCTGGATTTGGTAAATATAGCAGTGGATTACAATTAACCCTATAACATATCTTAGGGATTGCCTGAAGAAATACATTAGGAAATAAGGGGGAAAAAAAAAAAAAAGCTTACCTGATTGGAGACGACATCCGGCCGAATGATGCAGGGCGACAGACAGGAGAAAAGAGAAGACGGTAGAGCAAATGGGAGACAGAAGCTTGGAGATGGAGATGAAGAGGCAAATTAGTGGACGTCGTATGCAGAAATCGGGCGGTGAGGCAACAGCTGTACAAATGCATTGAACGTGGAAACTATACAGCGCAAGAGCTGTAGTTGTTACACCTGCTTTCCTAGGTGACAGGCACGTGGATTTTCCAGAAATGAAGAGGAATACGTTGTCGTTTTACGATTAATGGGACATTGGGCGCCAGGCAGGAGGAGAAAATTGAGGGGGTGGAGGGGAAAAGAAGGAAATAGAGAGGGGTTTATAAGGAAAAAACAGAAAAAGAAAAAGAAAAAAAAGGTAAACGACAAAAAGTACGGCGAAACATGCGCAGTTAAAACTATACTACCAAAGGATGCAGAATTAATATGCATACTACTATATATGATGATATAGGGAAACTTGAGTTTCTATGCTCGAAAAGTAAAAAATTGAAACTATATGTCTCGTATGAAGATGGTTAAAAACTATGTCTGTCAGAAGACGCGCGATGATCGTAAGACGCATGACCATCGAAATGACGACGCGCGCGACATATAGTGGCATGAGAGGCATACGATCATACAGAGCATATTTTGTCAATTTTTTTAATTTTTGAGCATATTTTCAATTTCCCTATAATATAAAATAAAACACACACATTGACTGCTGCAACAAAAGGCCAAGTCCATTTACAAATTCAAAAACCCAAAAAGTAAAAACAAAAAACAAAAACAAATCTCCCACCAGCAGTTTTTTTTTTTCTTTTTTTTCTCAGCCTATTATAAAATTAATGCAAAGCTCACAATACAATACAAAGATCAAACAAACAAACAATACAAATCAGAGACAAACCTCACTAGAAAATTAAACACTATAAAATCTACAACAATATAATTACAAGATAATTGTGCTTCCATATCTAATTAATAATACATAATCAAGCCTCTGCTAATTAAGTCATTAATTTGAATCTGATAACATTGCAAGGATTTCATTATCACTGATATTTGACTCCATAGCCATTTCAAGTGGAGTTTTCCTTCCCCATCCAGAGCATGTGGATCAGCTCCCCTGCATAGATGTAAAATAATACTCAACTATGATAAACAGATACTTCTGTCTAGTGGAGTATCTCGTATCTGATACGTATTCGAAAAAGATATGCACCAGATACGGGCGGCTTAAGGAACTTGATGACACGGGTCGAAAATTTGTCATATTTTGTAATCACTAAACTTAGTCTTACATATTATAGTTCAATTCAGATTAATGTAGATCAATAAATAAAATAGTTAATTGTCAATTATGACACAATATGAAAGATGTCGGGCAAAAAGGACATAAGAAAATATTTTTGTCAAAAAAGACATTTCATCAGTAAAAGTGAAAGTGAATTACGTTTGGTTTTGTGCTGAAAATCAACGAAATTCACTGTCAAATTCATTTTTTATTTTCACTTTCACTGATGAAATGTTGTTTTTGACAAAAATCTTTTCTTATGTCATTTTTTCCTGACATCTTCTATATTGTGTCCTTTAGGACCCTTATCCATATATAAAAATAAGCGGATCAACTTCACATATATATATATATATATGCGTACCTAAAATATATTCTCACTGTAATATTTTTTTTGACGGATCGGCTGACCCAATTCCTATAAGGTAGAGTTACCCTTGGCACCGGATACTTACTTAGGATACACACATGGGACAAATTTGTAATTTTTAAAAGTTGGATATGAGAAATGATGAACCACGTTAAAAATCGAGTAAAAACCACCTAATAATGAATGAAAACTGCCAATAATGAAGAGAAATGCGAAAAAATAAAAAAGTAAAATGTCCCTTTTGTTTACGATTTTTGAATTTTTATACACGTACTTCATCTTAGCATTTTTACTCCCTTGTCTTAATTTGCAGTTTTTAACAATTTCAATCCATTTTTGTCACGTGTCAAGTTTTCATTGGTTGGACCATATCGTATCTTCCACGTTAGATTTTTTACGCGTGGCACTTTGGACTTAAAATGTAAGAAAGTGAATAGATGAGGGGTAAAATGCCAAGATGAAACACTGGAGACAGAAGTGCAAAAAAACTGAAATTAAAGTAACCAAAAGTGTCTTTATCCCCTTTTTTTATCCTTGCGGTTTAATTATGTACACGTTGATCCTCTTATATTTTCATATTTATGCATATATCGGTATTCTATATTTTTCAAAAATCTCGTACCCATACCTATGTATCTTGTATCATAGTATCCGTAGGTACTCAAACTCAATGACGGAGGCAATGCAAGGGCTTAAGGGGGCTAAGCCCACCCAAGCTTATGCATTTAACCCTTTAGCCTATCATACCATCAAATAAAAAGCCCACCTACCCAATAAATATTTATCATCAGCTAAAAATTAAGCCCACTTACCCATTTAATATTTATACATTTAGGCAATTTCTATCAGTACCGCGTAAATAATTCAACACCACATTTTACATGTGAATATGGTGTCGCACGTATTTATGTGATGTCAATAGAACTCACCTACATTTATTCACTTAAGCATTTCAATATTCATAACCTATCTCTATTAACAAAATAACATATTTACACACTTTTTTTTCAAGAAATCATATTTATACTCAAGATATCTAATTTCCCTCTCAAAATTCACCTTCAACAATATATATATATATATATATATATATATATATATATATACCCCCTTCGGCCCATCTTTAAAATACAAGTGTAATAGTAGGTACTAATAGACATGTGTTCGGTTGAGTCGTCTGAGTTCTATTTTTATGAAACAAGTGTTACCGTTTTAGGGTTCATAGTGATGTTTTGTTAAACGCTATAATGTAGAATAATTCTTGTAATATCATTAATAAAAAATAAAAAAACTGATCTAGCCAGAAGAAGAAAAAAAAATCGTGCAACTCCGTCGCTTCAAACTATACCAACAAAATCAAAGGCATGATTCTTTACAATGGGCTAAATGGTCAGGTCGTTTCGGGACCGTATAAATGGGATGTTTCAGGAGTGGTTATTATATCGATCCATCGGGATTCGATCTCGTCTTTGTTCGCCAACATGATCCGAATTACCTTGTGATAGAGAAAGATAACAAATTCATATGCATGCACGTGATAACGGGATATGATGCTTTTAGTTCTTCTGCGCTTTGCCTAATTTCTTGAATGATCAGCAGCGTGATGATAATAATTAGGCTCATCTGCAACAATCACATTCAACGCAAACGATTATAGACATGGGATCGAAAAAATGAATGGATAGGATGAGCAGTGGAACAAGGAGGTACGGAAATGGGTGACTGCGTGTTCATTTGATTGCAAAAATACATGTAGTATGTCAAACTCAAATACGAGCATGAACAAATTTTCTTTATAAATGAGCCGAGTTTGAACAATATTTTGTGTTCGTTTATTAAATAAAAGTTCGTGAACAAACTCATGATCTTAACGAAACAAGTTTGAATATATTTTTTGTTCGTTTAGTAAACGAACGAATATGAACAAACTCGTGATTTAAATTAACTTAAGTTTAAGCAAGTGATATTCGATTCGAGTGAATTTTGAATAACAGCACATACGTCATTTAACTTCATGATCTTCCCTTATTCTCTAAGCAGTCGTTACTTAACAAGAAAGTGGAAAGTAAATAGCAAGTTCGCATTAAATTACCATTAAACATTTTTATGTCATTTATCGTAGTAAAATATAAATCTACTTAAAAGATTTATATATTACTATAAATGATATAAAAATGCATTGTGCTTATTTATCCTCGTCGTCATAATGATAAGTACACATAAAGTTTTCTTTATTACATTCCCCACAACCCGGATTAGCTAAGCACATATCGGTGACTCCTACTGGAGGAGTGCAAAAAACCTTATGACAGAGCACAGGGGGCGAATACTTGCGATCCAAGAAAGGTGAAGACGTGCCGATAATTCCGCCATTTTTTATTGGTTTTTTCCCCACTCCGGCGATGACTTCCGGTGAACTTTCCAAGCCCGTCGGCATGTAAACAGCAACTTCAAAAGAAAGCCAAAAAACAAAAAAAAAAAAAACAAAAAAACAAAAAAAAAGATCACGAAACATCATGATCATTACATATAACCGTTAAGTAATTTTATTGGTAGAACTAGTGACATACAACGAACATCATAACATGGTACGTTCATATTCGGAAATTTTATGGTGGTCCCAGATGCAAAGTATGAGCAGCGATCAGGGGACCAATAGAAATTCAAGAAAAACACACGGGACCCACCGTGTAAAGTATAAATGCCATGTTTTTACAAATTTGCCCCTCTTTTAAGAAATCCTATTGGAGGACAAGTATGACATTGTGGTCCTGGACCACCATAAAACTACTGGTTCATATTACCATTTATGAAGTGGCGCTTGAATACAATAGCATATAACCGTAGTAAGTCGGCTCGGATGCATCATTTTATATTTTTCTTTCAAACATACTCTTGTCCTAACATTTATTTATTTCATAGTCATTTCATGTTGGTATCTTGATCATAATTTTCTACTTAGTTATTCGTTTTCTTGCCCGCAACTCTAATTCGAAAAGCCCTAGCATCACGGTGGATATGGAAACTTAAAGACCCATGGATAGGGGCGGATTGGGGTAGGGTCGCGTTGCCTCATTGAGATCCGATGATATTTATTTTTAATTAGTATTAAAACAATTTAGTTTTGTTGTTAAAAAAAGTCGTCTTGTTTTAGAAAATGCACTTATAGGCCTAGATGACACCACTGGAACAAATTTCCAGTTTAAAATTTTAGTTTTTGACTTCTAAGACCCACTGATATGAATTTCTGGATCGCGTATCGTGGGTGTGCATAGAAAGATGAACATCGCGGTGGAGAGGGACGTCTATATTATCATTGGAGGTGCCCATCCAAGATGGACATAACAGCCCGGGGGTTGTGCGTGTGTGCTGTGGTATCTTTAGAGAAAACGGGGCAAAGCAGTACAGGGATGCATGAACGGATGTGTGCGCAAAGTTATACCTTGACAAAGTACGGTTATTGGTGGATGCATTTGTTGGTACTTATTGTGCTATTAAGAATCATATGTATTGTGATATATATAAGTCCTGACATATGTGAACTTCTGTAAATATGTACGGTGAGATTGATGGATGTATTGGATGTGTCTTGAGTCTTGACCGGCCGAGATTACTGTTCAATCAAGCCAATTTAATGGTGGTGGTGTGTATGTAAAATGATAATAAAAAAAATATGCATTTTGTGGTAGAACGAAATTTACTTGGAATGTGAACTTATGAAATGCTCTACATGCTTACCTTTTTCCTATAAAGAAATTAAAAATAATAATTGTGTGGGAGGAGAAGGAGATTCTTATTCAGGATGCTCTACATGCTTGCCTTTCAAAAAATTAAAAAAAATGAAAAAAAAAAATTTTTAAAAAAAAGAAAAATTGTGGGGAAGGGAAAGAAGATTTTTATTCGGGATGGAGATGAAAATCGATCCATGATTATTACCAGGAAGTGCAATTACATGTACATTGAACCCTGATTCTTATCAGGATGTGGAATAACATGTACCACTAGGTTGAAATATTCTCGATTCTCAAGCTCTACATGCTTACTTGATACTTGATGAACCGTGTAAAATACATGTAATGTGTTATAAGTGAACTCGCAGGTCATTATTTCCGTAGATGATGCATGAGTTATCTTCGATATCATATTCTGTTACGGGCATTCGCATTCTCACTCCTTACTTTTCAGGGATATGAGAAAGGGCCGGGATGTTCTGTGACGGCATATTTAGGATTTGTCCTTAGTTGGATATTGAAATAAACTACGTAAACCGGTTAATTTGACGAGTATAAACAAGAATACAATTATTTTTGAGTTATTTTGGGTTGAGCCTTCTGCAATTTTCGTGAATTTAGTTGGCCAAAAGCTGACGTGCAATTCGTAATCCGAAAAGGCGCCTCTCGGGTTTCGTGACGGGTCGTTAAAGACCGTGTTTAATAAAACTATCTGAACCGAAACAAAACTATCTGAATGCTTAAAGTTGAGACTTGAGAGCAATACCGGCGAGAAAAAAAAGGATAATGTAGAGACCAAGCTTTGCCATCTTCTTACAACACTATGTATAATAAAATGCTAGTATTTTGTTGTGGTTTATCTACCTTGCCCCAATCGCCTTGATTTATACTGCACATATCTTTTGCTTGAAGATGATGTGATTGATTACGTCATAGCACAACCGACACCAATGGACTAAATTTTTAAATGGAAATTGTCATTTCTCCAAATTTATGCACACTATAATAAAATACTCCCTCCTTTCTTTAATAAGCCACAATTTTCTTAAATATATAAATGTTCAAAATAAGTGTCATTTTAAATCTCAATACATCATTTATTAGTTTGTTTTCAAATTGTAACGACCCCTTAACCCCGAAATCCAAGCATTTTCGGAAAAACAAATCGTTCGGTACGTGTAATATTAAAAATCCAATACGATACGTAAGTCTTAACTCATCTTATTCATTAAACGACAAAAACGGAAGCATTAAACCATTTAGCACGGAAACAAAACAATTAACTTTGTTCAACTAATGTTGTCCAACAAAGACTACAACTTAATTCTTAAAAATGAAACGAACAATTACTGAAAAGGAAAGAACTTAACATCTAGATACCAAAAAATAAACCACGATCTTCGGTATCTCTTAAAGGTTGCACCAACATGGCTCTTTCTCTGACTCACAAAACTTCTCAAGTTCTTAAAATAGTAAGGTATGAACACCAACATGCTCAGTAAGAAAGATTATGTCGATATTAATCCATGTCTCATCGCCGGATAAGATACTTATTAATTCACCTCTACATTTAACATGCATATTCACATAGTGTATCAACTCCTAGATAAGTAAGCACATAACATAGTTTACAGTCACATTACAAGTTATCAAGTTACTTGCATTCCAAGCTTTCGTACTTATGTCGCACATTCTAAGTTCATTAATGTTTCATGCACACACCCACACCACCATGCAGTTGGCTTGATTGACTTTTACACCTTTAGTATCCTGGCAAGGACACCTCCAATGTATTCATCAACCTCACCATACATATCCCTAGAAGTTCACATATGACTGGGCCCCATATCATCGCATATATGCTCCCTAATAGCACAATATGTACCCACACACGTACCCAACGGTAGTATGTCATGCCTTGCCAAGGGCAAAACCACTGCAACCACACACCCGTACACGCGACTGAATTCTCGTATTTTGAAACATCAATAATAAATTAAATAGTTGGTATATTTACTTGAATATGCAAATATTATTTATTCGGTAAAAATATGTAAATTGAAATATATATATATATATATATATATATATATATATATATATATATATATATATATATATATATATATATTTACAAGTGGCAAAATGGCACCATATGTAATTAATTTTGGAAAAATATATCTTTCTCTTAATTAATTATAATGTGAAAGATATTTTTGTGTGATAATAATTCCACAGTGTTTTTTCAAAAAAAAAAATACTACCTCCGTCCCAAAATATAAATTCGTTTGGGTTTTTTCACACAGATTAAGAAAGTTGGTTAAATTGGTAATGAGTCTTTAATTTTGATAAAAACGACTAAAATGACATTTGACCGTTATTAATGCAAAGTAATGAAAAACGTAGTATATACTTCACGAGGAGAAAAATATAGTATATCTTGCGTTGGTTATCTAAATGACTTACGTTTTGGACAAATCCAAAATGCTTATCTTGACTTATATTTTGGGACGGAGGTAGTAATAATTCCACAATGTCGTATCCCAATAACAACAAGAGTTTGTCAAAATCTATGAACACCGGCATAAGGTTTCTTGTTGTGAAGGTGGAGATCGAAATGGTTCGGCGTCTATTGAGCATGTAGGTACATACTCCATGATGACGGATCCGTTGACTAAAGCATTGACACCCAAGGGCTATCATACGTCTTTGGTATAAATCGGTGTTGTATCATTTTATGATAATTAGGTTCAGTAGGAGTCTGATACTCGTACGATTTGTAATAGATAAATTGTTGCGAAATAAAGATTTACATTTGAACTCATAAGGTTAGGGTTTTGTGATCTCTATAAAGAGGACCAGTTGAAAATAGACACGACGGTCACATTACGTGTATTTTTCATTCTACACTTTCATACTTGATTCATGTCATTCAGTGAGGATGATACATGTGACAATTATTGGTTTAGCTGCACTTATTGCGTAAAAGCGCTTTGATCCGGTGTTGACTTAGGCGATGGGCGGATCAGTGCGCTTCGGTTTAATTTCCGCATTACTTTTATCCATTTAACACGAGCGAGATCATGGGATAGTGATTTAATCACATAAAGTTCTAACATAAATCGCAAGCTAAATGAGCTAATTTGAAGATTCGTAGTTCGTGTGTGTGATATTTCATTTTCTATGTTATTTGTCAAGATAACAATCTACTTTGTGTAGTATTCTGATCTTTGACAGATATTGAGGATGGGAAGTGTCAAGAAGATTTCCGGAATGAGAGGAATGATCGAGAGGCGGGAAGATCGAGTCGGGTTGCGGTTTGAGAGCATATTTTAATCGACAGATTTTGAGCCAAGAGTTATAAGAAGACTTAGAGGACAATATGATCCAGATGAACTAAAGAATTAGAGGATTGGGCCTGACAAGCCATCGGCCCCTCGTTACAAAAGCCTCCAGGCTAGACGACAGCCCAGACAGCCCAAAGATGCCCGAAGTCGGCTAATTAGTTATGGCAACTCCCTAATTAGAGTCTAGGTTGGTTTAAGCATTATAAGAGGCAGAAATACATATTGTAATCATACTTTTTTACATCTCTTTACCATTACATCAACTTGTTATTCAACTTTTATTTTAGTTTTCACATAAGTTCTTGTTGTTGTGTGATCGGAATTCAAATAGGCTTTATTCCTGCATTGAGTAGTTGAGAAAATCGTTGGTAGAAGAATGTACTTGTTCTTAATATTCATAAAAAAATTTATTCCTTCGTAACCATGATTTATCGTTTTTCCGTTATAACGTTGTTAGGCAAGAGTTCTCGTTAACCAAATCATATAGAGAGTAATTCGAACTCAATCTATGTAGTAATATAGATTTGTATGTGTGATTCGAAAACAGGATACAAACCTTGTATCTGCCGGATCTGCGGCATGTCTTGTTGTCGGCTAGCCGTACAATTTTGGACAAGTATCTTGTCGATCTTCTCTATTAATTCTGGTTGTTTGTGATTTAACTTGCATTCTATAATCTTGCCAATTTTATGCATGCCATCGTAAACTGTTTTGAAGGAACTGTCCGTTGAAAAAATAATTAGGACGTAGATAACTAGATCGCATGTAGAATCGTCATCAAGAATGGACGGTTCCATGAGTGAGGTTTTCCATAATTGTGTGGGCATCACATAGAGTTAGATAATGCAAGTTTATTAATTAGATATAGCCCATACAAGGTGGACCGTTAATTTTAACGTAGAGTTCTAATGTTTTGTCCAGAATTAGTAATCAAATTAGGAGATCGCATCATCAATAGAGTAGAATTAGGGTTATGAACTTGAATCATACAAATCTAGTTACGTAACAGACTTGGGGTTATTCGATACATGGTTTGGTTTTTTGAATTGGTTGGGCTATTGAGTCAAGTTTGATCAAGATTTTTTATGACTCGATCGATCTCAAGCCGAGTATCTTTAATCAAATTTAACTCCAGCCAAGTTTCTTAAATCGAGACAAATCATGACAGGTTCTTTAATCGAGTCGAGCTCAAACTTACAGAACACCACATTAAAATTCAATATCTAAAAAATCGAACACAGAAACTCCTCAACGAGGAGTTATCATTTGCTCAATCAGATTACAACATACGTCTCATCATTCTTACCTCAACTTTCCAGAGGTCATCGGTATATAGTGTCTCAGCTAGATTTTATGGAAAATTAGGGATAAGGACACAATCTGGAATATTTTTAAGTAATGGAGACATTATATATTTTTATAGGGAGAAGGACAACTACATAAGTTTTATAGCGAAGAATGACAAGTGAATTAGAAAATCGGTGAATCTCGTCGGTGAATCCGAAATCGATGAATTTAAATCAGTGAATCCAGAAAATCGGTGAATTTAAATGATGAATTTTGAAAATTAGTGAATTTCGATGATTGAATTCTGGTGATGAATTTAAGCGATTGAATTTCGATGGTGAATAAATAGTTTTGTCTTTATCAAAAGTTTGAAAAATTGTCGCCCTTCTACTCGATTGATGAAATATTTATGTCCTTCTCGCCATTCACCCTAGATTTTATATGGTGTCATTACAGGCACCCAACGCAACAATTAATGTCATTGTCATGTCACACCATCACATACATCACCTTGCAAATAAAATTACCAACCTTAATACAAAATAAAGCAAAAACAAATCCATTAATCGACCAGTGGATTTCGGATAACGCAGACAAAAAAAATATATAAAATAAAATAAAACACACACACACTGCTGCAACAAAAGGTCAAATCCATTTACAAATTCAATATCCCAAAAAATTAAAAATAAAAATAAAAAACAAAAGCAAAAACAAATCCCTCACCCAGCAGTTTTTTTCTTCTTTTTTTTTTTTTTCTCAGCCTATTATAAAATTAATGGAAAGCTCACAATACAATACAAAGATCAAACAAACAAACACCACAAATCAGAGACAAACCTCACTAGAGAATTAAACACTATAAAATCTACAACATCATAATTTACAAGATAATTGTGCTTCCATATCCTAATTAATAATACATAATCAGGCCTCTGCTAATTATGTCATTAATTTGAATCTGATAACATTGCAAGGATTTCATTGTCACTGATATTTGATTCCATAGCCATTTCAAGTGGAGTTTTTCCTTCCCCATCTAGTGCATGTGGATCAGCTCCCCTGCATAGATGTAAAATAATACTTAACTAATGATATATGGATACTTCTGTCTTAGTAGCGTATCCCGTATCTGATACGTATTCGATATATTCAATATAGATACGCACCGGGTACTTACTTATGATACACACATCGAATTTGTAAATTTTGAAAGTTGGATATGAGAAATGAAGGACCACGTTAAAAATCGAGTAAAAACCACCTAATAATGAATTGAAAAACTACCAAAAATGAAGAGAAACAAAAAATGTCCCTTTTGTTTACGATTTTTGAATTTTTATACCCGGATATTTCATCTTAGCATTTTTACTCCCTCGTCTTCGCATTTTTTTACATTTTCAATCCATTTTTGTCACGTGTCAAGTTTTCATTGTGGACCATGTCGTACCTTCAACGTTAGATTTTTTACACATGCCACTTTGGACATAAAATGTAAGAAAGTGAATAGATGAGGGGTTAAATGCCAAGATGAAATGCAAAAAAAAAAAAAAAAAAAAAAAAAAGTGTCCTTATCCCTTATTTTTTTTCCTTGCAGTTTTATTACGTACAATTTGATCCTCTTATATTCATGCATATGTCCATGTACCGTGCCCTATATTTTTCAAAATTTTCGTACCCATACCTATGTATCTAGCATCATAGTATTCATACACGTGCAACCTAGGTACTCAAAGTATACCAACAAAATAATAGTCATGATTGTCTACAATGGGCCTAAATGCTCGGGTCGTTTCCGGGACCGTATAGACGGGATGTTTCAATGCACCAGACTGCACTTTTCACAAATGAAAACCAACAAAAAGTTTAAAGTAAATGATGAAAATGTGCAGAACAGAAAATTACCTAGCAAGAAGAAGCTTGGCACATGAAACATTCCCTCTCAAAATGCTACGATGAAGCGGTGTCTGTCCTTTCGCATCATATATGTTTATATTTGCACCGTACTGCAAAAGAAGTTCCACCATTCCGGTATCTGCAGTTTCACACGCAACATGTAGCAAGGATCCTCCATCAAGATCTTCAGCTGTATGACCTTCGTTTGAACCTCCAACCGTAGAACTCAACGAGTTTTTTATCATTAAGTTGGTGATGTAATCGATACCAGCTTGTTCTTGCAATAGCATTACTTTGGCAAGTGTCAAAGACGAGTTGCTGTTTTCGTGGTTAACAATGGCGTTTACGTCTACTTCAGAAGAGACAATTAGTCGGTAGACTCCCCTTAAGTCATTGATTCGAACTGCTTCCCACATCTGTTGTGTTGCTAATCGACTGTCCCTGATCTTACGAACAAATATTTTGTCTGCATACTGTTGTAGTCCCATCATAAAAACATTATAAAGATCAGAATAGTGTTAGAACACGTGCATCGGTTTATTTAACAGATTCTCTATTTACAAGCTCAAACACCATTTTGAACTGTCCATAGTGAAATGCATTAGAATCTCTCTACCGTGCATAAATTGAATACAGATTTTGTATTTTGAGGAGAGTATCTACTGGTTTTCGGTGTTTATGAATGGCTTGGATCTCTATTTTACAGATTTACCTTATTTCACAGTATCTACTACAAGTGCTCTTATGCCAAATAGTAACATGCTATGATGCACAGATACTCATATCCGGTAGTAAGTTGTCATGTATCCGACACAGATACGCACCAGATACTTAAAGGGTGAATTTGTAATTTTTAAAGTTGGGTATATAGGATTATTAAATGCATATCTTATAAGTCGGATATGTGAAATGAAGAACCAGGTTGAAAATTGAGTAAATACCGCCATATAATGTATGAAAAGCTGACCGAAAATAAACGGGGCCACTCAAAATTGTTTTATCTTATGTGTTTTAATATTTATCATTTGGTCCTTACAGTTTTAATATGTACATTTTGGTCCTCATGTTTTTATATTTGCATATATTCCTCCATACCCGTATCCTATATATTTCAAAAATCATGTTCCAGCATTATCACGTATATGTTCTCCTGCAACCTAGGTAACATGTCTCTCAAAGTCAAATCTAGAAAAATACCTTTGCATGGATAAATTTCTCTTTTGTTGAGATGGAATCAGCAGGACTTGGTTTTGTAATGTACATTGGTTGTTGCATTTCAGCCTTGTAGAACCTTCGGGTTACAATATTACAACAGCATGTTAATCAAAGGAGTTTGAAACTAAGATTACTAAACCGAAAATCAAAATGTGAAGGTCGATATTTACCCGGTTGGACCAAGATCAAACTGGAAACTGCCTTTACAGTGCATCATATCCTCCCAAACCGAATTTGCATAAGCGTTGCCCAGAGATTGAAACAAAGACAAAACAGAAGGATCCCACACTTTCACATCAAGGGTCAGAGACCTCACCTGCACGAAGCCCGAACATCTTAACCAAAACTTATGTATTGAATCAGAATAACAACTTAGCCCATACACAATGGCCAATGATATCTAGGTTTCTAATGAAGAGAGTACCTTAGATATGTGGACACCAAGGTTTCGGTGAACACCTGAACACTCGATACACACAAGAACACCAAGATTTAAAGGCGCCCAGTCCGGTTCAGGGCACCACAATCAGCACATATGTCATTCCCACAAACTTTACGTAATATGTCAATTGGCTTCTCACCCTTTGCACAAGATCTCAGTTGAGAATTTCTAACCGGCCTTTCAAGATGAGACGAGGCAAGCCGCTCAGATGCGTATTCTTCAACTGCTGCATGATCGAAATCAGAACTCTCAAATGAACTACTCTCACTAATAGATCTGTGGTGACCACTTCCCATCGGACTACCCGGCAAACACTGCAAAAATTAAAACAATATAAATTGTGCTGCAAAAATGCAAGAGATTTCAGACTCTCGTTAATCATCACAAAAATGAATACCCTTTCAGGAGCCTGGGAACTAAGTAATGAAGCAATGACCCCTGTTATTTTCTCAATCCAGTCCATCTGATCCAGGGCACTTTCTGCCTGTACTCAAGCAATATTACCCCATAAATACGAGATACAAAACTCAAAACCGAAGGAAAGATAGTGATGGTATTTTCCGGAGGGCTTAAATTCAAACTACAAGTGAGGGTAATTGCTAGAGTGTTTTTATAAGTGTGTTTGAGTGTATATATAACAAAAGTGTCTTTATCTCTATATATGTATGTATGTATCATGTATGTATGTATGTATGCTAGAGCGGTTTTACATGTGAATCACAGAAATCCATGATTACACAAGCCATTGGACAAGGTTATCATGGTGTTTGTAAAAATACTTTATGTTGGCAAACGAAACGAAAATGCAGCAGTTTACCTGTAAAGTATAATTCTTTCTTGGGGAAATAATTCTGAAGCAAAACCTTAGATCGGATTGCTCAGCATCAACTTTTATTGTTGATGTCAACAAGTTCACCGTGTGATGAGCAACAGCTTTCTCATCATGAACTCCGCCATGATAATGGGACGAAAGCCATCGACTAAGTATCCCAGAACCGAGCTCAGAACTATTTCTCTGACCAGAATTTTGAACACCAGATCCCTAGGAAGTAGGCACATGAATCAAAGTACACAATCAGAAGCCATGTTCTGGAATTACACATCTGAGCAAACGTAGAAGGTCACTCACATGTGGTTTGCTGCCTTGATTACGATAGTAGTATAACATTCCTCGACTGTCGAGAACAAAAAACCTTCTTTTCCAATCACCTCTCAAGCTTGAGGATCGCTTTGAAAGGTAACCTTGTCTTATGGTTTGAACCTGAACATGTCACCGGAAAATTTCATCTTATTATCACAACATAAATAGCTTATAAAAGTCTGAAGATTCAAGGAAAAAAATATTTGGTTTCTGAACCTTGCCCTTTGAAGCTGATTGCATGACTGCCTCGATCATTTTGTGAGAACTTCTACCAATGGTCTGTATACCATCTCCATTAGGAGATCCATTGGAGCCATTTGATGCACACCTACTTTCTCGATCAATCTGTCTTTTATACTCTTGCATCCTTTCATGAAGAGCTGCCTGCTCATAGTTTGATCGTTCTCGGGACTGTTGAGCATATGTCAAGACCTGATTGATGTAGGGTTCCATCTGATGCAACAGCTCATATCCCTGCATCACAAGAAATATCAAATATGTCTGGATTAAAAATATAAAGCAAGGTTAGGCAACAAAGGAAAGAAACAAAAGACCATCCTCAAACCAACCTGCTTAAAATAACGTAAATGAGCATCCATCGTACCACTGACCGCTTCCAAGAATTCAAACCTCTTTTTCGCTTCAACATTAGATATAGCAGTTATCTAACCAGTATGAATTCATGCAACAAAACACACAGCTGTCATTAGGCATAAGGAGATTAAAAATCAAAGAGATCTTTCTAATAGTTGATCATTCGATGCATACATACCAGATTGAAACGAGCCTGCTCAAAGGTTGACCTAGCATTATAAAGCTCCTGCATGCAGAAATTATTGAATTAAAGCTTCAAGAAGGATTTCTTTTAAATAGGATATCTAACTTTTTAGGTGATGCTATACCTCCTCCAATGCAGCAGCTACGTCATTCCTTGTACCCTTCCTTAGTGCTAGAAACTTTTCACGAGCCTTTTGAAAAGAATACCAGCTGAAGTTATAACTACAAGTTATATGACATTCATCAGTAAATATGCAAATGTCAGAAGGGCCTTATCACCTGATCATAAAGAAGGCTAGCCTTGTCGAATCTCTTTCTTGCTTCCTGCATTTATCGATAACCTTCAAGCCAAAACCGGTATACTAAAAACTAAGACGATCTACGTTGCAACAAATTCAGGGTACCTTGACATCATTCAGGTCTATATTGACCAACTGCAACAATCGATCATTGAGCATGTGCTCTACCTAAACAGACAAGACAAAAATAGAGAGACCAAATTACCACCAACAACATATACACTATATGTCGCCATTACATCTATTATGTAGACAGCTACTTCATTTACATTCACAATTATTACCTGAAATTCCTGAATACGTCTAAACTTAGCACTGAAGGGTATAATCAAAGTTACCTGGGATCGAAGAACTTCCTTGTACGTTCCAATTTCCCTTAATGCAATAGTGAATTTTGTCATCACAGGGCCTACAGGTAGAAGAATTCATCATCATCACAACAAGTATTACTATTATAGTTGAATTCAACCACCTACTGGGAAATATAAATTGCATTTTGAGATTGCAAATATGCAAAAGTTTTGTGCTCTAATACTAATAAGCCTTAGATTCACAAGAAGCCTCGGCGTGAAGGTGACTTTGACTATAGAAATGGTGTTTAGGAGGACAAATCTAGGAAGGGTAGACACATGTAGTAAAAGTTAAAATTTGTGAACTTGTAAGCTTGGAGGGGGGGAACGGAAGATAGGCATAACCAACACTGTGCAGCATACCTCCAAAGGCGACGCTGATGGGATCATTGTGTCCCCCGCCAAAAGTTTCTAATGAACTTGCAAAAGCAATGTCACCGTCATATCCTTCTCCAAGTCCCTCGCTGTGAACCCATGGACGACATAAGTTCAGTATCTTAATAAACAAGCAATCAATGAAAAGAAAACTGACACTACGAAAGCTAAGGTAAAAGATGGTAGTGCTTATGTAACCTCCCCCACCCCCACCCCAAACTCCTTATGGAGAAAACATTCAAGATATAATGAAAGCTTCGGAATCCCAATCGAGAAAAAATCAAAGCTACAGAAGGCTTAGGAAAGGCCAGACGGATAACCCAAAATGCTGAGACGAAATCGTAACTGCTTTTTCTTTATAATGAAATGGTTATTACCCCTGTCCACCAAAAATCTAAGCTTTTATGTCAATAGAACTGCTATCATGAATTGAAATTGGCCCCAAGAATTATAGATGGAAAACAATCCAGCAGAAAATAAGCTCGACTTTTCTTGCATTCACACAAATATCAATCACCTAGGCCAAGCAATTATCTCTATCATTCACATTAATGCAAACCAAAGTAGCAAACGTACAGAATTGCATGCTCCAATTGAAGAAATACCCAATAAAAGATTCCATAGTACTCACGTATATTTTCGGCATCCTTTGTAAAATCTTAAACACCGCTCTCTAAGTAATTCAGCATTTTCCTCCTGGCATTGTACCTAAAATTTGAGCCAAAAAACCGTCACTGAGATAGTGTGCATACAAAAACGAGCAACCAAAAAAACAGAGCCAAAATCAAGCCATAGATGAATCTCCTTCGAATCAGAAACTGAATTTAGCTGCAGATGGAAGTACAAAATTAAAATGCGTAAATCAACAAGCGAAACACATCAGTTTAGTAAAAAAAAGCTAATTATGTTTGAAGAAGCTTCTGCATTTTAAGGTCTAGGCATGAACAATTTTGTTCGGTTAAATAAGAAACTGGGGTTCCAGAAACACCATTAAATTAATGAAATAAAATAAAGCAACTACAAAAAGCCAAGAAGACGAAAAAGAGTAAAGTGCAGTACCTGCTTCCGAAACATCGGAGAATCATCAAGCTTAGCGAACTGCATAGTAGCAGTAATCCTTTACAAGTATATGATTCCAGGAAATCGTAATCACATTGGCAATTGCAAGCTGGTATATATAGATCAATCAATCAATAAAACTTGAATTTGAAGCTTCTCACCTACAAATTCGATCTCAAAAATTTACCTCAAATAACGAGCAAACACTTTAATTCACTACTTCCAGCTTGCTAAGTAGCTAAAGTATTCATTTATTTTTGAAAATTAGTTTTTGATTTTGAAGAAAGTGAGAAAAGACAAGAGCTTTGAGAGTTCAAGGGAGACAAAAGTGTTTATCTATAAGACAAAAAACACAAAAACTCACTCCCCAAACACAATACTGTTGGCCACTACACAACACAGATCTCTCTCTATGAAAGAAACCCTAGAGAATGAGTACAAATTCTTGATATTTTTTTTTTTTTTTTGGGAGAAACTTTTTGTTTTCCTACAACATCTGAGAGTGTCTTGTATCAGGAGTTTGATGATAGCTATAGCTAAAGTAATGCATCATCAAAAGAGCATTTAATTGGATCAAACTTAGATTTGGTTGATAGTGGTTTAATAGTTAAACATGCATTAGTTGTTTCACATTAAAGAATAATTAAGGTTAATTAAGATAAGTCATCATCTTTTTACTTTTTCATCATCAATTTTAAGCATAAATTACTCATAATAAAAACAAAAATAAAATTCTTGGTCTCCAACTCAAAAGGCTGTAAGAGCACTTACATCATAAATAATTAACAAATTTTCTATTTTACAATTTTAGATACTACATTTTGAAGTTTATAAATTCTTTATCTAAGATGAAATATATCAAATTCTCTATTTTATAGAATATGGATGAAAATGATAAATATAAAATAAATTTTACAGAATCTAGATGAAAGCATTAAATGTATAGAAAATTTTACAGAACTTGTAATTTACGATAAAAAATTGAATATTTGTTTTAGTGTTTCTTTTCTAAATATGAAGGTTGATATCTCTAAAATACAGTTTTTAATACATTTATAGTATCTACTGAAAGTGCTCTGATGTCTCGTCCTTAATACCGTTGGAGGATATAAAATCGAGTGATTTGTCTTGGTGTTTCAGCTTTTTTAGGTTGTTTGTACATCTTTCGTTGCTAGAAGATATCACCTTAAACAGGAGTTCTGTTTCACCTCAAGGCGAAATTATCATTACAACATTCAAGTTATTTAAATTACTTATAAAACATTTATACAAGTACAAGACGGATAGTTGAACACCATTTTATATACTTGAACGACACGTTATAAAACCGTTGATCAAGTAATGAATCTAACATCAATTGATGAAGCTTGTTTAGAACAGTCATTAATGTTCGGCAAAAGACCGGACCAAGACCAATCTCACTTCAAGCAGAAACCGACTTGGAACAACCAGATGGAAATACATCGGGAGAGAATGCGTGATAGGCATTCGGAATCGGAGAAACAGATTGTCATTTAAAAAGCCTATCCCCCCACAAGCAGTTTTGTTGCCAAAATGGTGGAGAGAGACTGCAATATTCGCTTAGCATGGACATACTTGAATTTTTCTGATTTTTTTCTTTTTTTTTTTTTTTTTTTGTGGGGCTTAACCCACGTAAACACTCAAATCTAAATCTCACCTTTTGAAAAGGTAAACGTTTTATTATTACGCACGTTCAACGTCATAAACCAACTTTACATAAGAGGGCTGGTATGAATCCCATGGACACACTTCATACGTCATAAAACGGTTGATCAACTAATGAATCCAGGGCGGACTTACCTTGAGGGAGGGAGTGTCGCGCTCTCCTCGAATCGAAAAAACATATTATTATGTATGTTGTGTGTTTTTTTTGCCCCTCTAAAAATTTATACTTGCCCATATCATCTTTAATAATCTGATAAATTGACAAAAAAAACCTTTTATCATATTAACAAAAATACACAGTCTTTACAAAAGTGATCATCTAAACAAATAGTAATAAGATTTTACTTATAAAAATTAATAATACTAATGTATGAAATGTTCTTTTCCCTTAATAAAATTGTTAATAATTGGTGTAGAATAATTAATGTGTTCGGATAATACGATCTATGGTATGTTTCTTCCAATAGTCATCGCAAAATGTATAGTAGTGATTATATAGTAGTATTTCTCTTTGAATCAATGAGGACATAAAAAAACACTAGTATACATGTTCCTGATTGCGAAATAATTCTAGGATTATCGTCCCCTCACCCGGGATCCTGCGTTCGCCTCTGACTGAATCCAACATCAATCAGTCTTTGTTTAGTGCACTCATTACTCAACTAAATTTTATAATTTGTGTATCACATGGAAAACATTAGTTATAAGTTTTATATGAGTAGAGATGTTATAGATTGTTTTATTGGATATAAATGATTTAAATCTCTATTTTTCAAATCTTTATTTTGTTGACGTGTGTAAAACAACAGGGGAAATTATTGTGTGATGAGATATTTTGATGTGAAATGACAGGTGAAACGATCAGAACCACACAGTTTAAATACATAATAAAAATGTGTAATCTGTGTGCTGTCACACGGTGTCTCCACACCGTGTGAAGACACCATACAATAACTTTCCAAACAACAGGGACGTAGTAACTTACGAAAAATACTGCGGGATAAGAACTTCAAAATTATTTATAAATGAAAGTGGAGGAGAGACAGGAAGACAACTTTAATAAAGAAAGGTATAATTTATTAAGCTTTTCCCTTTTCTTTTTATTTTTTAACTAGTCCTTTTTTTTTCCCCCTTTTTTGGACTTTCCTATTTCACCCTGCATTCTTCATTTTCTCTCATTTTATATTACTATCAATTTTGGTTAGTAATTGGGGTTGAAATACTGTCATAAACTCAATCGGGTTGAACCGGATTCGATCAGGTTGGGTCGTTTATAGTTTATTTAGTTCATGTAATAATTTTATTATGATTAATAAAAGCACTTTTATTATTATATATTTTGTTTATCTCTATGAACCAATTATGTTGTTGTATATATAGTAATGTTCTTAGTATTAAATTGTGATATAGTAAACCATGATAGTGATTATGGTTGATGAAATTTCTAATCGTTTTAATAAGTTTGATGCTTAAATGTCTCTAGTCATATGTACTTTCAAACGGGACATTGATAGTACCATTAGACTAGCATATATTGGATGTCTTCTATCTTATCGAAAATAGATATAGGTCTTGTCTATCGAAATGTAGAGACACTTGGACTGTACGTGGACGTGTATTTGAGAATGTGTACGTTAGACTGGCCCACTTACATTAAGTGCCGCAGTATGTGGCAGTTGTGTAATTATCCTGACACCGGAGTCTTCATGGCATCACGGTGTGGATTGTCATGATTTGACGCTATTGAGTTTCCCTTAGCCAGTGGGCGATCATACGGTAGTGCTCGGGTATGATATTGAAGCATGCGCATGATACATGTTTGTTCGTCCAGAAATCGCGTATCCTATGAGTAGGAGTAAATATCCGAAATGGCCTTCTTATAAGAAATATCTAGCTCTCGTGAATCTTTGCAAAGTGGGAGTAAATGAGTTATTCCGAGAGAGCATGATATCCTGATTATATGATTTGATCGTTGATGTACTGACACTCGAGATACGATTGAATGGATATTATTACAACGATAGGATTCTATTTACACGGTAACTGTTTCACATGAAAGGTAGTAGTCATTGCTTTTTGACTCTTCCGATTATTGGGGGTCACGATGTGTTGCTAGACGCTATTTCGTGATTATTAGGTATAAAGGGCATTTTCGTAATTGCACTTTGTGTCTACTGCCAACATGTTCGGAAGCCTATCGGGTCACACACATAAGAACATCCAGCCGGATTAAAATGCGGTTATAGTGATAACCAAATAAGGAAAGTTTATCTCGACTATAAAGTGTTATAGTGATTAAATTAATATGGTGGTATTTATATATTATGAATAAATTAAATACAAGATATTAATTATGTTGATTAATTAAAGAATATTCCGGATACCAATTTATTGGCATATGGGGCGCATGTCTAAGTGAATAAGATACACTTGGATTATGCAATTTAATTAATGGTATTATCATATATTAATATTAGATAGTAATAGATTTGTATAAATTGATTTATGGTAATATGATAAAGATAGTCAATATTAGATTTTTTTTTTCTTTTTTCTTAAACTTGTAATTTTATTGAAAGATGATAAAAGGATTACAAGTTTTTGCCATCCATGGCCTCCTCACTCCTAAACCTCCTTAAAACCCTGGTCCGAAAAACCCTGTGTTGGGAAAAATCAGGTGCCAGGGAAAGAGTATGAGCCTCACACATTGGCAAAAAACAGCCCAAAACAGGAAAATTCAAAATTGTAACATATAAGCATGTACATCCTTTAAATGAAAAGAGAATGCAATGCACCCTATTCTTCAAACTAAACTGTTGTATATCTTCAGTCAATCCTGCTTCTTGTGGTAGCTTTTGTTGTGAGAGAAAATAAACTCCTTTGATATTAGCCTTCCAAGCTATGATACACTGCAATCTAGGAGCCATATACCCTTCCAAGATGTCGGAATCTCTGTGATCTGACATAGACAAAAACACTTGTTCTGCTCATATAGAAGAGAATAATGAAGCAAAAGCTGATGGAAATATCAAAAATACAACCTGGTTTGCACCCTTCATGAAGTAAATTCGAAGGTGCTTCAAGAGAAAGCATGACCATTTGTAAAAGCATCTTCATCATTTATATCGATGTGAGGCATGTGCAACAAATCTTCATGAAGGATGAGTCTCGAGGGCTTTATCAACACCATCCATGCTTATGATTCTGGATTGCTGTGTGGTACTAGCCTGTTTGGCCAGAAATCTGCAGCCATGTTCCCTTCTCTATAAATGTGCTTATTCTGGAATTGATATCTTTGTATCACGGCAATCGGTGGGTAATAACATCAATGTCTTTGCCAAGGAGCTGAAAGCGATACCATGAACCATATCAACAAGCTGCTTTGAATCACATTCAATAACCACTTTGTTAAGATGCAGGTCAATACAATGAGATATGACAGCTTTTAGGGCTCTCATCTCTGCTTCAAAATTAGTAGCAATCCCATAGGCCTGTGTACCAAATAGGACAATACTGATGTACTCATCTCTAATGATAAAACCTCCTTCAGCAAGGCCCGGGTTGTGGAGTGAAGACCCATCAGTATTGAGCTTATAGAAAGAATGAGGAGGAGCCTGCCATTTGATGGCTATGGCAACCTTTGTAGGTTTAGGAGCAAGGTGCTTTAGAAGCCCAGAGTCTATAAGAATCTTATCCCCCTTGCTCTTCTGAGTAATATTCATATTCTGACAAATAGACTGCAGATCAGCTATGATATTCTTGATGAGCAAATTAGTCCCCATATCCACATCATGCAATGCATTGCATCTACTCTTCCAAAGACCCCAGAAGATAAGAGAGGGTAAAAGCCGGATAACCTTCCTAAGAGCTCCCTTGATGGGTGTATTCCACCAAGCTTGTTGAACTTCTAGCACTTTGGAAGCAGCAGGGGATAACTGGAGAGCCTTTTGAAAAAAAAAAACCCAAACTGATTGTGCTCTGGAGCAGGCCCAGAAGCCATGATTAATTGTATCCTCTTGATAACAGTGAGGACATTTAAAAGGCCCATAAATCCCCATTTTGATAAGCTGATCAAACAAATGGCGAAGATCATTCTGCATTTTCAAAGTCTTGATATGGAGATCTTAAGTGGAATATATGGTTTCAAATTTCACCAAGCTCATATAAAGAACCTCTTTTAGCTCTGATCACTTCATATGCTGAGGAAACAGAAAAGCAACCTGAACTGACTGGAGTCCAGACCCATTTGTCAACAGGTTCAGTCAAATAGATCATATGTTGATCCTTATACTCTTGAATAGGACCTAGGAGTTTCCAAGCATATAGCTTATATATGGGATAGGACCTTGTCATTACTTTTTTGGCCCACAAGCCCTGTTGGTGATGAATCTTCCACCATAATTTACAGGCTAGTGCAGCCTGGAATGCTCTGATGCTTCTGATTTCAAGGCCATTTTCAGTAGTAGGGAAACATATTTTGTCCCAGCTTCTCCAATGCCTCCTCTTATGCTGCTCACTGTCATTCCCTACAGAAAGTTTTCCATGATTTTCTCCAATTTATACACTATAGCAATAGGAAGCTTCATAGCAGACATAATATTTATAGGTATTGATGAAAGAACATGCTTGATAAGAACAATCCTACCCCCTGGAGATAAATATTTATTATTCCACTTGTTGAGTTTAGCTTCAAATTTCTCAATTATAAACTGAAAGTAAATTGATTTTGCCCTGCCATAGAAAATAGGACATCCTAGATACTTAAAAGGAAAAGCGACTTCTTGTGCATACCGATTATAAGCTTGGACAAAAGCTGAAGCTGTCTTTTTAGAGCCCCTTTAGACATTATATAAGAGCTTTTTTCTCTATTGACTTTACGCTTGATTGCCTTCTCTCATAGATATCCAAAAATTGGTCAGCTTGTGTAGAGTTTGTCTTGCAGCTCTAGCAAAGATGATAAGATCATCAGCATATAGAGAATGGGTTACAGGAGCAAAACCTTTTGGGGTAGCATAAGTATCAATCCAAGGTATCATGATCTTTTTTAAACCCCTGGATATGGCTTCAGTCAAGATAATAAAAAGATATGGGGATAGGGGGTCACCTTGCTTGATTCCTCTACAGAGGACTTAAAAAGCCAGTTGGGGACCCATTTATAAGAATAGAAGAAGTAGCGCCCATCGATTATTCATTACCAAAAGGATAAACTCCTCATTGAAACCAAATTTTCGAAGCAATTTGCTAAGAAAAGGCCAAGATACCCTATCAAAGGCCTTCATAATGTCAAGCTTGAATATAATATTGTGGCCTCTAGCTTTTTTATGAATAAACTGGGCTAACCAGTGAACTAAAATAACATTGTCAGCAATGTATTTACCTTGCAGGAAAGCTGATTGCTCTTCAGAAATGATAGAAGATAGGATAGGTTGCAATCTCATGGTTAAAATTTTGGTACATATTTTGTTGAAGAAAGTGCTAAGAGATATTGGCATGTAATCAGCAAAAGTAGTTGGAGTAGCTTTTTTTGCTATAAGGGAAATAAGAGTAGAGCCCACAGACCTAGGAAGGAAAGTGCCAGAAAAGAAGCCTTGAACTGCAATTAACACATCCATCTTGATAATATCCCAACATGCCCGGTAGAAAACCCCAGAAAAACCATCAATGCCAGGAGCACTTGAAGGATTCAAGTCAAACACTGCTTCCTTCACCTCTTCAAGAGTAACAATTCTGGTTAGAGATATATTATCCTCATCAGTGACTAAAGTAGGAATAAAGTCAAGAAGGTACTGAATAGTTTCTTCATCAGTTTGCTCATTCTGACTAAGTAAAGTGGAGAAAAACCTAGTTGCCTCCTCATAAATGCTATTAGAATCGATTACACGATCCTCATTTGCATTTTTAATCCTCCGGATCTGCATTTTCTGATTCTATCCCAGCGAGGGCATGGAAAAAAGCGGTGTTTATGTCCCTTACAGTAAACCACTTATACTTTGATCTTTGTTTCCAGAATTCCTCTTGTTGAGATAAGTAAAGAAAAAAAATAGCAGTAGCATGATGAAGGGTGGTTCTGTTTTCTGAAGTTGGATGCTTATCATAAATTGTTTCTTGCTCCAGAACAACAGTTTCTTGGATCTGCACCTTTTTATGAATATCCCCAAAAACTTCTTTATTCCACTTTTTTGAGGGTTTGCTTCAGCATCTTTAGCTTATACATGAAACTAGCCATGGAAGAGGCTGATGCATGAGCATTCCATTCTTGCTGAACTATAGTATGAAAATCTTTGTGTAAAGTCCACATATTTTGAAATCTAAAAACAGAAGGGCCTCTTTTACTATGACATGGCTCGTAGCAAAGGTGCCTATGATCCGAGACCACTCTCCCCAAAACCTTAATTAGGCCATGACCAAAACAGTCTGACCAACTTCCATTTATCATCACCCTATCCAACCTTTTTGAACATAAGCTGTATTTCTCCATCCTGCCCAAGTAAAAGGGGGCCCTGATGTGGGAGGTTCTTGTAAAGCACATGAAGCAATCATTTGATTAAAATCCCTCATAGCTCTAGCATCAAGCTGAGCCATGCCAGAATACTCTTCCAAGGATCTAATAACATTAAAATCACCACCAATTAAGCAAGGTATCTGAGAGACCACCATATTACCTAAATCTTCCCACAGACTGGTTCTGGACGTTCTAGTACATTTAGCATAAACACAAGTAATCTGAAAGCTAGAAGAACCTGAAAACTTGATATGCATAGCTTGAGCATTTGTGCAGTAGATATCAAACTGACCCATCAAGACCAAAAAACCCAAAGTTTATTCTGAGGGGCAGCAAAAGAATGCTGAAAACCTAATTTATTCTTTATAGGATCTAAATCGATATACTGGAGCATAGGTTCTGATATTGCTATATAAAAGATTTTATTGATTTTTATTAGTTTTTTCAGACGCCTGATGGAGCTTGCAGAGCCAAGCCCTCTTATATTTCAGAAAAGACAGTTCATCAGTATTGGAGTTTTGAACGAAAATCTAAGGATAGTGCTCTTATGTTTGGCTCTGTTGGTTTCTTTTTCCTCCTTCTACTTGTAACATAAATAAAATTGGAATCATCAACCAGCGGAGTTTCTTCAATATTAATTACCTTCCCTAGACGGGCCAACTTGACCTCTCTTTGATGTAGTCTATCCTCAAACATTTCTTTAGCATGCTGGAAATCAAGCTTGTCTGCCTTCCTAGTAAAACCCATAGTACTTGGAAGATCTTGATCAAAGAAACATCCACTTTCTATCTTTTCCTTTACTTTCTTGGCCTTTTTTAAGTAAGACATAATGCTCATATCCATAGAAGGCAGTGGCCCTTTCCTGGAGGCAATTCATGTGTTGCCTCCTTTGTAATGAGTGTTGTTATTTGTTCTCCTTCAGCAGTTACTGCAGATTGGATTGAAGGTTGCTCTGGGGTTGCAGGAACCTCCTTTTTCTTTTCCTGCCAGACTTGGGTATACCTCTTTTCCCCTTGTTGCTCCTCATTAGCAATATTAGGTTCTGTTTCTACCCCTTGTGCTTTTTGTTCTGGGTGTTTATATCGACAGGTATTTTCATTATGACCAACATGCCTCAGAACTTACAATATGGTGGCAGTTCCCTTTCAATACAAATTTCTTGCCAGAAGCCTTCTGAATTACCTTGTTGAATCCAAATCCTATTTGGTATTGGCTTAAGCAGATCAATTTCTACCTGCACCCTAGCTAAAGAAGGACGTTTAAAGCTTTTTGTGGCAGCATCAGTCCATAAAAAGGTTCCAAATCATTTAACAATTCTCCAAGATCTTCTTCTCATGGAGATGAGCAGGCAATTTAGGAAATATAACCCAGGCCGGAACAATTGACGATTCTACATCAACATGGAAATCGGGCGTCCATTTCAGTATTCGCATTGGTTTGCTAGTAACAAACCATTGCGGTTTGGAATACAACCGAATATAATCTTGTTCCCCTTTGAAATTGATTAAGACATGCTTGAAATCCAATAACCTTACCGTATAATCTGCACTAAAGTTTTGAACTACCAAGAACTTACGAATAGCCTCCATTGACAGCCGACCTTGAGAAAACTTACCTACCAGAGCATATCAAAACAGTATTGCTAGATAATCCACCACCCGAGTAGGCAAGACCAGAGCCAATTCCCCTTTATACGTTGATAACTCCAGATCTAGTGTTGCCGGAATTGGAGATTTAGGTTGGTTGAGGACATGAGCAAACGTTTTAGATGATGAAACCGCCATTAACGCAATGTTACAGACGGAGGAGTGAAGCCCCTCCGGCTGGTAGCCGGAGGAAATCTCTGTCGTAATAAGATAGCCAGAAAAGATTAGTGGGTCATCTCTCCCAATACTTGCACAATCAGTCAATATTAGATATTAACAATATCTTGGATTTATTTAATATGAGATATTAAATTAAATAAGATGAATCTAGAATATTTATTTTCATTATTTTACTAATAAAAGGTTTTCTTTCTCCGTACTCTACTCAGAAGCTTTTCCCATTGGGAATGATAGAAACTAAGGGGCGCACCACCCTCTATATAAGAGAGGGGTTAGCTAGCTCTTTAGTACATCACAATTCCAAGAGTTCATAATTTTTTGAAAAATAGAGAGCGTTTTCTAAAGAGTTTTAGAGAGAGAAAAGGTCGGTCTAGCAATCGGATTTTTCTAGTAGCTATCCAATGAGGATTCCGGCGAGGTGCTCGTGTGGATATTGGTAGAGGCCGGACACGTGGACGGCTTGCACGCAATACTACTCTCCCTAGACGGTCAAAGCGTCGATCTTATAGATCAAGCGAGGTAATCACCGTCTACTAACTCAACATGTTTATTGTATTAAACGAAGATGATCTTGGGATCGGAAATCAAATTTCAAATTCCGCTGCGTGATGGGTAAGTAGATGAATTGCATAAGGAAAAACAAAAACAAAACAAAAGTAAATTGATACATAATAACGTGGTATCATCCGACTTCATACATATGACTTATTAGATTGTTGATGAAATGACAAGGGTCGTCTCAGCTAATGGGCCGACATGTGCTCAGCTCAGTATTGGGTCTTATATTAGATGACTTCAGTAAAGATCGTTTCCATACAATGTAGGTCGCCTTCCTTATCATTATATCAACATGACATATGTCGTCCTCTGTCCTCTATGGTCAACACGCTGTACGACGTCTACGGCCTCGGGATGCCGACATGGTGCATGTTCACCTAATCGCTTATATTCAGCTCGGCAAAGTAAGATCCGACCTCAGATGACAGTTTCGCTCTATTAACTAAGCATTACACCACGATGCTGTAATTGCTTCATAGTTCTCACCATTAAAGCCATGATTGTTCCATGAGTGCCTCATAAAATGGCTTCGCATCATAAACCACTACTTTAACGGCAGCACAATCATCTCCCCCGTGTGGAAAGCCTGTATAAAAGAATCACCATCATCGTAATTCGTAAGTACGTTTTATATTGATCTCAAACACCTGAGTATTTAGGGAGTCAATCCAATGGCTCAAGCATCAATCATCAATAAAACCATAAATTACTAATTGAGTTATCCACTTGAAGCTCAATTACCCGATTTTCAACCAAATTTCATACCTGACGATTTCGAGAATCGTCACATAACATTTTAAAGACATTTTAATAGTCATATAACATTTATCAATTGGTATGCATGTAATGGTTAGTGACTATAATAAGTGTTTTTATAAGACACCTACCCCACTCATCAATGCACAACGAAACGCAAACCCACCCCACCTCCCGTTGCCACCGCCTACCACCATCTGCCACCTCATATCCCACCACTATCGTATGTCACCACCTACGCCATTACCCACCCACCACTACCCAGCGTCGCCACCTATTCCACCACCACTTGCGCGGCGCTTTCGTCACTTGCCGTCACTACCTATCCTGCCACCCATGCGCTTTGCCACACCCACCCTACTACCTCAACACTCTACCGCCACCTGCCATAGCAATGGCAATGGTTTTGGCTTATGGGAAGATCAATTTATCACATAATGTTGATATCATGGTGGGTCTATCCACCATGAATATTCATAGCGAAAATTTAAGCCATTGTGTAATATATTTTTTATTTATAAATGTGGTCGCTTAAAAAAGTGTCAAATTACACATGCACAAATCATTTTTGCCTTTGAGTCATAGGGGTTGCTCTCACAACCTCACCAACTCATTCATCCACTTGACTACGACAAACCACCGTCTGCACATCCGTCCACCCGTTATCGTCCATCACACATTGTGATTTGTGTCTCATTTAAAATCAAATTTATTTAATTTTATTTCATTGCAGATTATATATTTTATTTCATTGCAAGTCTTGCATTTTGTGTTTTTTAGTTTTTGACCGCGATTTTCTCCATTTTTTTCACAAATGCTGCACGATCTTAAGGTCCTCAAATCACTATAGGTTTCTCTTCCCATTAGGGTTTAGTTTGGTTCAAAAACACCTAAAACGCGAAGATTTAGAGGAGCAAAAAGATCCATTTCACCATTTCTGAACAAAAAAGACTATATCCTCAAGATTTGTACACAAACACCCTTTTAACCTTAGTTCGCGTAGAATTATGTTATTCCAGTCCATCATGTGTCAAACGTTGAAATGAAACTATGTTATTCCATACTTTTCCAAAATCATTTTATTACATTTTATTCATTCATATAATTTAAATGTGTCATAAATGTCTCTCTCTATCCTTTTTTTCTCTTTGTGAGTTATTAAGAAACAATTAATGTCACATGTACTTTTGTACCCCACGTGGTAATATAGTACTAATGTTTTTTCATACAACATTATTATAGTGCTTTGAATTTTATTTTGTACTTCACGTTATGTGATACTTTGGTCTATTTGATCGTGAAATTAATTAACATATAATCTGAAAAAAAATATAACCGTTTTTAACATCTACACACATGAAAATAAGGGAGGATAAAAGAGAATTATACATATGTCCAAAAAAAAAAGTCAATTTTTT
Organism: Gentiana macrophylla; assembly: GCA_026214975.1. Lineage (NCBI taxonomy): Eukaryota > Viridiplantae > Streptophyta > Magnoliopsida > Gentianales > Gentianaceae > Gentiana > Gentiana macrophylla. Next base: position 91,019,815 of record CM047817.1, read on the forward strand.
GTTTTGGATACAGGTTAACAAATCAATTAATATGTTGTATTTTAATCACTGATAGACATATATTTCCCTATCACGTAATAAATGCTTATCTTGAAATATAAAATATGAAATAAACATACAAACATTAAATATTATGATAAGAATATGTTTGAAAATCACATTAATGGATATACTGATTTGTTTAGGATATGTATTAGTATTCTAAATAGACACTTTCTGTGAGATAATTCTTTTTCAGAAAATTGATAATTTTTAGGGCCAAAGACCCAAAAGGACACAAACGGACTTATTGGACTTATAAGGACAAAAAGGAATCTGTTGGACTTATAAGGACACAAATTAGATAGATAGACTCAAATACCTTTAATGAAGAAAAAAAAAAACAAAAAAAACAAAAAAAACAAGTGCGATTCGCTAGCTCTCAATACCAAAATGAAATAACAGAATTCTACCTTAACACCTGCTGCAATTACGGTTTATAATTATTAAGACAAAATCAAATCCAAAAGGGCCAAAGAAAAAAGAAAAAAGAAAAACTACCTCCAAGGCTTTAACACCTGCTGCAGTGAGACAAAAAAGTCCATTAAGCTAATGATGCTTCAGTAACACGTTTCTTCCCTTTCTTGCTGCCAGAAGTCTTCTCCTTTTCCTTGATCATTCTGGTGAGAATGTCAGCTTGCTTAGTGTTTCCCTCATTGGTTAAAGATTTAATCAAATCCTCACAGCAACTTTTATCAATAACTCCTCCTCCTTTCTCTATTATTATTATTTTATTTTTTTAACCGATGTATTGACCATCGCGATACAATGACCACCCCCGATACATTGACCACCGCGATTCAATGACCACCGCGATGCATTGACCACTCCGATGCATTGACCACCTCGATGCAATGACCATCCTGATGCATTGACCACAGCGACGCCCGATGCGATGACCATCGCGATGTAGAGACACCGCGATGAAGTGACACCGCAATGTAGAACACGGCGATGGCGACACCGTGATCTGAGAGACACCGCGAATGAAGTGACACTGCGCTGACGCAGGGGACCACCCCGATGCAGAGACACTGTGATGCAGAGATGCCGCATTGTAGAGACACCTCGATGAAGTGATACAGCGAAGTAGTGACCACCTGCGATGCAGAGACACCTCAATGAAGTGATACCACGATGTATTGACCACGCCAGATCCATTGATCACCTCGATCACGATGACCACCTCCGTCACGAGACAGACACCACGATCGGTGACCAACCCAGATCGAGAGACACATCGATGCGGTGACCACCCCCGATGCAGAGACATCATGATGTTATAACATTTGACGATGCAGAGACATCGTGATGTAGAGACACCGCGATGAAGTGACACCGCATTGCAGAGACACCACGATGAAGTGACACCGCAATGCAGAGACGCCGCATTGCAGAGACATGGTGATGTTATAACATTTGATGATGCAGAGACACCGCATTGCAGAGACACCACGATGAAATGACACCGCAATGTAGAGACATCATATGATATTGAGTTATGCATTGACATATTGTTATAGCGATTTATGCAGTGACGCCTTACGGTATTACTTTATGCAGTGACGCCTTATTGTCTCGATTTATGCAGTGACGTCTTTGTCGATTTATGCAGTGACGTCTTATTGTATCGGTGTATGCTGTGATGTCTTATTGTATCGATTTATTCAGTGACGTCTTATTGTATCGATTTATGTAGTGACATCAATGTCACTTCATTAATTGTCTAATGTATGCAGTGACATCTACAGTGACATCAATGTCACTTCATTAATTGTCTAATGTATGCAGTGACATCTGCAGTGACATCAATGTCACTTCATTAATTATATCAATTTGGCTTGTTTGGCAACGGAGAAACTCTAATGGCGTGTTTGGATTGCGGTAATGGAATGGAATGTAATGTTTTTTTCATTACATTATATCAATTTGGCTTGTTTGGCAATGGAGGAATGTCACTTCATTATGAAGGGAAGACAACGGCTAAACAAGTTCTTGGTGGTCAATGTGATTCAGAAAATAATGCATACAAGGTGCTCGAAGAAATGATAGATTCGTCTCAGTCCATAAGAATATAATCAAAAGGCAAGATCCCATGCATTCCCTGCTTTTTTAGCTCATTCATATGCTTGCAAACTAGTTCCAAAGCTTCTTCACCATTTTCACAAGTATAAATTTCTGCCCCCAAAAGAGAAACAACAGCCATAGCCAGCTTTCTTAGTACTGTATTATCTTCAGCAATCAATATCTTCTTCCCAATTAACGGCTTACTTCCGTTTTCATTTTCTGCATTTCCACCCACATTTTCGCTCGAATGATCTCTTGATTCAGACGGCGGCGGTGATTCTAGTTTTGATCTCTGTGTTAAAACTGTGCCTCGAATTCTGGTAATAGCCCTATAAGTTGATATAATCGCGACCCGTGAAGAGGTTTGGAAAAGATCATATCAGTTAAAGGTGGTTTATCAGCATCAAGACCTTGAACATTTAAGCTATGAGCACCGGGTCGATCAATCCAAGCTACTTTAATGGACGCCGCATGAGTTAAATCCCTTCTAAACTCAGCAAGTGCTCTACTGATTTCACGAAACGGTCCAGCACTTGTGTCGATCACAATCAAAACATTATCTCCGAGCCTATGTCGCCTGGGGCACTGTGGGTGGAAAACCCCACAAACACCCAAATGTCGTATTATAGCATTTTGAATTAATAATGAACTTGAAAAATAACCAAAAACAAAGCTTAAACAATGTCATCAAGCCGATTGCTGCTGTATGAATGTTCTTTTTTTCAACGGTTCGTGCTTGAAGGTCCTTTGTCCATTTAAATTGTTGTATTTGTTTAATCGTCAGCTAAAAAAGCTAACATCTTTGGCAAACAATAGAGTAGACTATATGATGAACTTATCCAAGAACTTAACTAGGTAACCAAAACTAAAACACGTTATCTTTACAAATTTTGTTCATCTGTCAGCTAGAATCCTTAAAATCTATAAACTGAATTTTTTATGCCATGAAACAACTTGTTTTTAATTGTATTGTTTTCTCCTTTGTAGACTGCAATTTCCGCCCTTCAGTCCGTACTTCAAGAGGATTTTAAGGCCAATGAGATCGAGGTATTTATTTTTAATTTTTAATTTTTATTTTGGTTCTGCTGTTTTAGCCAGTATGTTCTTTTCCTAGTGATGAATGTGTATTTGAGGACCTGGGACCTCTGTTCTTTTGCTAGTGATGAATGTGTATTTGAGGAGTAGACGTTGACATAAATGGAGGGTAAATTAGGTAAACTGAATAAAATGTGTCCTTATAAGTCCAACAGATTCCTTTATGTCTTTATAGGGCTAATAAATATAAAAAACTATACTTTTAAGGAATTAACCCTAATTTTTATAGGACGTAGGTAGTACTAACATTCGAACTATTAGTTCGTACTTTACCCATGAGAGAATTCAAATATACATATAATGCAATAAAAGTGTCATTATGAATGGTTTTTTTATGAGCGTCTTTATTTTCACCACAGTAAATCTATCGTACACCACACTCCACACCGAATCTATCATACACCACACTTATCTATACACTATATCAAATCGATTCTTGAATCGAATCAAAAATCGACTTTCAATACATCGAATGTGATAACCGATGCTCGGAAAATGTCTATTTTTGAGTCAAAACAAATTCAATTTGGTGGTGATACACCGGCAGAATTGTTGGGTGAAAATACATGCTATTTTTTTTATTTAACCTTGATACCTAGTCTGTCACCCCTTCATGTGACTTGATTTGCCTGGTTAATTCCTGGATCCACCAGTGCTAATTGATCCTATAAATCCTACAAAATATAGTCATTAAATGGTGGGAAGGTGTATTGACACCACTGCATTATTTGATTTTTATGGCATAATAAAATAATTTCAACACCTTGTGCGATAGAATCGCCACTGTCATTAAAGTTGCTCATCATTGTCTATTATAGATGACGTTTTTGTAAGAGTAGAAACGTCAATATCAACGACATTATTTTTCATGAAAAAGTAATCATGATGTCTAAAATAAAAAATTGTGACATAAGAAATCTTGGTAGTCGAATCAATGAGGTGTCAATAAATCCATCCGAAACGATGATTGAGACAGAGAAACGATATTTACACTACACATTATGCCACAACATGTAACATTATACAAGGTTTCATCTTAAAAAATGTGTAGGATTAATTAATTGTTATACGCTTCACTTCACCAAAATAAATTATTATAAAATCGTGTTGTGAAACATATAATGCACATCGGTAATGGATATATCATCGCCGTTAAAGAAAAAGTTTGTTTAATCGGGCCCTATTGGTTCCATTAGTCAAAGGAAGTGGAAGCTAATGGGCTAGTCTTGGATCTTGTGTAATAGGTTGAACTAAATTCATTATTGAAACATCCTTCTTATCATCCTTGTAATTAGTTTGACAAGTCAAAAGGGTGGGCCCCACGGAAGAAGGCAAAAGGGTGGAGAATATTGAGGAAACTCTTACGTAGATACTCTCAGAGTAACTGATTAAGCCATACGGGTTACTCTTCATATGAGAGTCTCAATGAAAGAACTTCCTGGAATATTGTACAAACTTTTCGTTAGGGTGGACCCATTATTCAGAGGGTTATGTGATCCAATTGAGATAAGTGATTGTTTGATTATTAAAACGATATACTACCTCCGTTCCATAAAAATTGTCCACATTTTACTATTCACACAGATTAAGAAACTCAATTTATGTGTTGTGTTTTAATAGCAATAGACATAAATACCACTATCTTATAATTAATGTTTGCTTTGAAATATGAAATGAATATACAATAATAAATGTTAGGCTAGGGGTATATTTGGAAAAATAGCATTAAATGGTGTATTGGTTTTCTAAATGGACACTTTTTATGGGATAAAATTTTTCTCAAATGTAGACACTTTTTATAGGACGGAGGTAGTACCTTTATTTTTAAATTACATTGCTCATACGTCTGTGAATCTTTAAATTTGTTCAGCGGAGACCACTACAATAAATTCATGGATCCCCGAGGTTCACCATGAATAAGTTATCATATGCTCTAATCATAATACCATGTGCGTCTTATCTATTGTTGAAAACGAGACAAGATGTGATTAGATTTATAAAAACATAGACATACGTTGTAACGTGGTTAAAGCATATAATATCTCCTTAATAAATTTTTAATATGAAATCTATGCAGTAGAATTTCTTCAAGCAGCATTCTTTCAACTTCCTTTTTATAATCATCTTTTAATTTATTTTCAATCCCTCTGTTTAGAGACTTGGATTTTAAAATTTTACTTGTACATGTTAGGTGAGGGGAAAGTTTTAGAAGTTTGCTCTAGTCCAACGAATCAACATGTTATTAGTTAGTAGTAATAAGGAATACAATAAGGATACATAAATAAATAAAAACAATGATTACGGATTCAGAAAATTTATTCAATGGGGTTTATAAATTTTTCAAGAATAATACTTTTTTTAGGAGAATGATAGGTACACCGATGGGATGCACCGATTCATCCCCGGAAATACATCATCACCCTTCAGTTTTTTATTTTATTTTCTTTTTTCTTGTTGTTTGCAAAAGAAATGTAAGGCACAGATTGCTTTCGGTATCTTTTTCGGTATAAATTTTTTTGTGCCAAAATCATTTTCCCTTTTTTAACGGTTTCCATCAATGTTTTTATAGGTTGAATTTGTGTAAATTATCATTTTAGTAATATCCGTATGTCCCGCATGGATATTGGATACACGTAGATCCGCTCCCAAGCATGAGCCACTTGGTTATTCTATCTACTCCACTTTTAGTTGTAACTAAAAACGGGTAATTTTGTTGTTGTGACTTCCTATTAAAACGGATCGTTAAATGATCATCGCGTATCAAATAAATAAAGCAGCTTTTTTTTTTCTGGCATGGCGATTCATCCAAGCCGATCAATCTTAGTAAGGAGTCCATACATCAGAATTTTCCACTAAAAACATTTGTCTTTATTTAATTAGCCTATTATAAACTGACCACAAGACTGATTAAAATAAGTGGGATTGAGATTTCATGCTTTACTTGTCTCTGAACGCATATATTCATACAAACACTTGTGCATACTACAAAGTACAAACTTTAGCTATAGGGAATCAGGGATAATCACGGTTTTTTTAAAAAATTATTATAAAAAAATTATTTGATGTTTTATTTTGCATTTTAACCTCTCATTGCACCACAACACAAAATAAAAAAAATAAAATAAAAAAAAAAAAAATCCTCTCGTTTAATTTTTTTTAATTTATAGATCCCAAATATCTGGAGTTTCTTTTTGTATATTATATGAATGATCCAAACCCATGAAGAGACCATGATTGGGAATTGTTTGATCGTCTTTCTCTACGAGGAAGAGGCGAAATACAATCAACTTGAATTCGGGACCGCTTATTCGAAATCTTAGTGAAGCATTTGGATTTCTTATCTCATGTTCCCTTTCAGTGAAAAATACCAATTGAAGTGGAGGGTTTCTTCAAACAACAGAAGGGGTGGGTCAACTACTCAATCAAATGATATTGAAGATGTTTCCCATCTCTTCTCGAGAAAGAATGGGGCTATTTCTTTGCAAAATTGTGCTCAATTTCATATGTGGCAATTCGCCAAGATCTCTTCGTTAGTTGGGGAAGAATCGCGACGAATCGAATTTTTGAGGAACATATCGAGAGACAATTACACATGACAATTTGGATGAATATGAAAAAGGCAAAAAAAAATTTCACCCCGACTGAGTTTTTTTTATGGGGCCATTTATTTACACCCCAGCAATTCTACTTATACACCCCATGTATTGTAATAAAAAAAAACTTTACATACACCACACCTATTATATTTCGAGTCCCATATTCTACCTATACACCACATGTCTCACATGAAGTAAAAAGAAAAAACACTTTTGCCAAAAAAAATTTACTATTGTTAAATTTTCAAAATTCTAATAACACCCAAATGTTATAAAATAAATTATCGCCCCCATCCATCTAGAACCATCCCCTCCCCCTCCCCAATTCATTTAATCGGCTTTTTCCCACCCTCCTCTCTTTCCTTGTTCAGCCTAATTTCATCTCCAAATTAATTCATCTCCAAAATATCATCTCCAAATTCTCTTTAATCTTCTTACTTTCATTGTTGTTGATTGGTTCCTCTTTCACATTAATTCTCAAAATCAAATTGCATAATTTCCATTTCATTTGTGTGGAGGTTTGGAGAAATTATTAAGGGCAAAAAAGGATCTTTGAGCAGCAAGAATGGTTTCAAATTAAAACCAGTGCTTCCACAGCAGAGCACGGCAATGGTGCAGCCATATCAGCCTTGCAGCCATTGTCCTCCATTGCAAACCTTAATAAACCAAAATTGCAGAGCTTAGACGCAGGTCCTATTACAACCGCCTGTCAGATTAAAGAAAATCGACTTCCCTAGAGTCGGTTTAAATGACGAAGTGAAACTAGAAAGAACCGACTTCCATATTTTCGAGTCTACTGGATCTGACTTCAAGGGGGTCGGTTCAAGAGGATGAAGATGATAAAAGTTTTTGAGAATGAGGAATTTGAGGGTTTTGGATTAGTGAAGATGATGATGATAAAGATTAGGAAGATGAACAAGAGTAAGTTAGTGAATGATGGAGTTGATTATTAAAGATGTGATGTGAAGGGTATTGTGATGATGAAGATGTAGGGTTTGACGAATGAAGGAATGAGGAATGAAAAATTAATAGATAAGAACGATGATGAAGATGATAATACGATATAAAGATGAAGTAAATATGATATAAAAAACTAGGGAACTTTTTGTAATATATTTTTTGAGTGGAAATGGTATGTAAATGGGGTGTGCAAGTAGGTTGGTAAAATTATAATTAAGTATGTGGTGTACATAAATAAATTAAAATGTTGCAATTTAAGTGTGGTGTAAAAAGTAGATTTTGATTATTAGATGTGGTGTAGTATGTATAGTGGTGTATAGGTAGATTAGGTGGGGTGTAAGTAATAAACCCCTTTTTTATTACTTCTGAGTTTGGGTGAAAAACAAATTTAAATATATAAATGAATTCACATTTGATGAATGTTTTTTACTATGTGTATCTGGTATTAAATGAAGGAGACTATTATTTGCACCTTACCGTTCTACTACTATACCCCATGGGAAAGTGGCCGTGGGAAAATCGGTTTCTAGCTCCACAACGAACTTTCACAAGATCGATTCGACTGGGGTACATAGATACTGTAGTGCACCAATAGAATCGTTGTGGTGTAAATCAAGACCCACAATTTGAAAGTATGAAAAATATGTGAATTTGTTCTCAAATGTTATGTTCTAGATCCGTAAAACTCTTTCTTCCGACTACGTGTTCTACATTGATTATTATTTTTACTGAAACGATATAGATCGGATATAACCCACATACGTAATTGTGAGATTCTCAAGACCTTTTGGTTTAAGGGGTTTGAATTTTATATCTTGGCGCGGAACAGATCGACAATGTACCTTGAGAATAGTGTGGGTTTAGCATTAACCAACAGTTTAAGTCCCGAGCAGCAATTATAGCTTCACTCACCTTCCAATTAATATTATAATCGTTAATTTAATAGTTGCCTAATTATCTTGCCAAAATTTACGAAGACATGTACTGCACTTAATTAAATTTGAATAATGCCATAACATTGAAGTAATTGTACAGATATTATGTACTATTAACACACTAACATAGAAACAGGAGTACCTGTTCACTAAGCTTAATGTGTACATTCACCCCCTCCCCCCATACTTTTAAGAGAACTTGCGGTAACCGTAGCATCCCTTAAACCAAAAAAAAGGTTTGGAACCCTTCCCCTCCTTTAAGAACTCTATTTTAGTGATTTTTAACTTTTAGATTTAAGAAAAATAACAGTGTAACAAATATTATATTTTTTATTATAAAATACAGATTTTATAAGATTTATGACGATGCTGGATCTCGCCAGATAATAAATCTGACCGTATTATCCTAATGACAATTTATTCAATATCTAAATGAATATAAGCGGTATCAACCGGTGGTGGTTTGTGTGATGTTTACACTGTGCCTGCGATAATGTATCTCAGGAATCAAGTCTCCGTAGTTCCTTAGAGATTGTTTATATAGTGACAGGTCCGTTTCCGTCAGGCAGTTTGGAAGGAAGACTTGGACGTGGGATATCTGGCCTCTTCGTGGTGCTCCGATCAATGAGGTTATCGCCGTCGGACGGTGGCGTTTATCGAGGTTGGTGATGAGCTCGCGGTGGTAATATGAAAACAATAAATATGAGAGAGAGAGACAACAGTGCTAATAGAAATAAATGCGCAAAAGTTGTTCTATATCCATTAATGTCATAGTGGGGGTATTTATAGGGAAAGGATAAAGCTGTAAAAGACTACTCGTGCTAAGCGGCGCCGTTGCCCGGCTTGGATGGCGATTGGCCTCGCGTTCTATCTAAGCTTATGAACTTTCCATTTCTTGGTATTCCCATAGAATGGGCCCCTTGATCTTTGGGCGGCCCCTTATGCTTATGAGGATGGCGGGATGGCCAAGAAGTTGGCGGCGTCGCGCGCTTATGCTCGAGGAAAGAGTTTGACTTATGTCCTCAGGCGAGTTGACCGGGGATAATGGGACCGTGTCGAGTTCCGTATCATCAATGGCCCCTACTCTCTGCGGCGGAAATTTGTTGCGGCGTAGAGAGTAGTATCTTCGTCAAGGAGTCTCCGTTGTCGAACACTCTTGGAAGACAAAAGTTGAGCGGACTCGGGATTAGGGATACAAACTCGTAGAGCCTCATCAAAACCTTTCTTAAGAAAAACCCGGTGGGAAAAATCTTAAGCAAGGGAAAAGAGTACTCTCGTTTGTATCGAAATCTCAAGACCGCTCCTTGAGGCGAGGCGAGGCTGCGACATGAAGTTGATGCAACATATCCCGCGAGCGCCGTGAAGTTGAAAGCTATCTGAAGGCTTGCCAATCACTACAAAGCGGTTTCTCCTCCTCAGTACACGTTAGTGGTGATCTGGAGTCGTCGTCGCGCTTCGGTAGTTCGCGATCGATCGCAAGCAACAAGGGATCGACCTACCAGGCCGCCCTTCGGAGGATATGGAAGCGATCTTCTCTCGTCCGGCGGCCTACCAGGTCGTCTTCCCTCATATAGAGGCGATCCTCTCTCATCTTGGATCTCGGCTTGCGGACTCGGTGATTGTAAAGGGCCTGATTACGGTGAAAGGCGCTTTGCCATTCTTCCCAGGCGGCGTCGACCATGGCCCCCTGGCGGTTTCCATTCGGACTAGACGCACAAACTTTTTGAGCGACTTTGCTTTGTGCGTGCTGTGGATCCGATCGCCGATGAATACCTCGATCTCACCGTGAGCCCGCGAGGACTCTGGATTCACTTATCTCAGCTTCCTCCTCACGCTCTAACTCCGCAATCTCAGGCAGCAAGAAGGCGGCAGTGGTATCAAGATTCTGTTCCATTTCCACTCGTGGTATTGAAATTGGGGGTTGTCCTTCCCGAAGGGTTATGGAGGAAGTGCAATTTGGATTCCGGATGCTCGTTGCCTTTGTAATCCTCCATAAATTCGTATTCAACATTATCCACCGAGACATTCTTGTTTTTACGGGATTTTGTAAGGAAAAGCGAGTGATTCGAATGGGAGAAAAGCATCCGTGGAGGAGGCGGTGAAATGGTGGCTTTTATAGAGGAGGTGGCGTGTTTGGCATGGATTACCATAATGGTGGGCCAGACGAGCAGCGGCTATCTCGAAGAGGCGATCATAATGACCGGCGTAATGATGGTTATCTGAGAGGTTTACCGTCATTATGAGCATTCGAAGGGACGGTTATTTATGGTGGGTAATCATGGGCTATTTTTCGTCCAGAATAGTCCCTAGTCAAAGTAGCCCTATTAAACACGGCTAAAACTCGGGAAGACCACCAATGATGGCTTTTGAACCGTTCCATCCGTTGGGATACCTGACAGTTTGTGGACACCTGCGGACTGCGATTTGAGGTGCACAGCATAGAGCGATCCAGATATGCCGCGAGGAGCTGTTCTGGTCGCCGCGACTGCGGCTTGAGAGCTTGCGATGTAAGTCGTCCGTGCTCGTTGGTCTGACCGAGGTCGACATGTTGAGTGCCGCAGCGTAAGCGATCGAGATATGCCGCGAGGCTGTTTCGTCGCCGCGCGCTGCGGCGAGAGCTTGCGATGTAAATCGTCCGTGCTCGTTAGTGCGACCCGAGGTCGACATGTTGAGGTGCACGCGCATAAGCGATCGAGATATGCGCGAGCGAGGACATTACGGTATTTGCGAGCTGCGGCTCGCGGCTTGAGAGCTTGCGATGTAAATCGTCCGTGCTCGTTAGTCGACCGAGAGTCGACATATTGAGGTGCACTGACATAGAAGCGATCCGGATATGCCGCGAGGCTGTTGCGTCGCCGCTGCGACTGCGGCTTGAGAGCTTGCGATGTAAATCGTCCGTGCTCGTTGGGTCGACCGAGTCGACTGTTGAGTGCCGGCGTAAGCGATCGGATATGCGAGGCGATTGCGGTCGCTGCCGCGCTGCGGCGAGAGCTTGCGATGTAAATCGTCCGTGCTCGTTGGTCTGACCGAGGTCGACATGTTGAGTTTCTGGGATTTAATCATTTTCTGCGATCCCAGGCGAGATGGCGAAGTCATTTGTGTTGGCGAGAGCGAAAACTGTACAAGCGAGCTATTACAGGTGGCGTGCCACGTGGAGCAATACAAATGGGCTGCAGAACGCTGCGTATCATTAAATGTGGCGTCCTTTCAGTTCTGACAAGGTGACGTTTCGCCGTAGGACGTGACGGCTGGTAATGATGGCGTTTCGTTTTTTACGCAAATTTCAAATTTCAAAGCGTCGTGTCGGATTCCGAAACTTTTCGCTTTCCCGCGTAAACCCGAACCGTTGGATGAAGATAATCACAGCCGTTGGTTGGTTGACTGCCTGTCTATTTAAGGGGGTGTTGCCCCTCCTTTTGCCACTTTTTCGAAAACCTCCTCAAAATTCCCGGTGATCAAGCCGGAAATCAAAGCATCTGTGGTGATTTAGAACCAAGTTTCCGCAGTCGAGAAAGTGAGGCGTGTTTGAACTTCATCGGAGTGAGCCTTTTTCAAATGATCGGGGCGATCATCCTTGTCTTCCCAATTTTACGCCATCAGGATCATAAAGGTACCTCTTTATCCGATCTAACACTGGGTTTTTCTTTGTTGTTCGTCTTTTTGTGGTTGATTCTTGCTTTGTATAGATCATAAGTATGCTTTTGTCCCGTAGATATTCGGATTTTTGAGGTTTTCTAACGGTGATAGAATCCGTATGCCTAAGCCCTTCTTTTGTGAATTTGAAGCCTTGAGGATTAGGGTGCAATTTTCAATTTTTCCGTGTAGTATTTCTTTATGACCCGTTGCCCCTGTCTTTGTTGGCTTGCGGAAATGGGGGGCGGTGTCGACTGAGCAAGCGTTGATCCACCTCTCTTCATTTTGCGGCATGTCGCGCAGTATGGGGACGGCAGCGATAAAGAGGAATTTAGTTATGGGGATGGCGGGGCCGAGAAGAAAGTGGCGGCGAGGTTTCACATTCCCATTTCGGCGAAGAGGACTCACGTCCTGCGATGGCGAGCCCAAAGGCTACTTATAACGAGGGCACTCGGTGCTTTACGAATCCTTGCGACACTTAGCTCCCGGAAGCGAATTTCTAAGACCGCCCGGTGAAAGGATTCAGGCGGCGTCCCGCCCAAGCCGCAAAGGCGAAGGGGGACAGCCGTGGGGGCACCCAAACCTGCTAGCTCCGCCCCGCAGAGGGGGAAAATCCAGATCAGCTTGGAGACTGCGGAGTCTTTGGAAGAGGGTGGCAAGCTGAAGGCCATGCATCGCGCCGCCGATGTAGAATGGAGATCTTTGTTGACGCGGCGCTGACTTTAACACCGCTATCCGCGCCCGATACGGCTTTCCGGCGACTATCATTTTGTCCGTGCATGGGACGGCCCGGCGAGTATGATTATACTTGTGGGCGCTCTACCAGGGACCAGTTGTATGTTCCTTTCGACAATTTCCTGGCGGGGTTCAGGCCCCCTTTCGATCCTTTTTTGGTGGAGGTGATGTATTTGCTGGAAGCCTTGCCGGCGGACTTTCACCCTAATGCTGTTAGGGCCCTGGCGGCGTTTATTGCGACGTGCCGCCTTAATGGAATTGAGCCCTCCTTGGGCCTGTTTAGGGAGTTCCATGATTTCGTCGGCACCCAAACTCCGGGTCAGGTGAGCGTGAGGGCGCGTGAGGGGAGGCCTCGCCACTTTTACCCGCCGACAACAAAATCTACAAGCTGGAGCCAAAGAGTGATGCGGGTACAATCCAGGGTCGGATGGCCATTCCCGCATTTTGAGAGTCGGGCTACACGCGGACTAGACTCCAAGTGGCTCAAAGGCAGAGTGGTTCCTCTCGCAAGCCCTAAAGAAGTAGAGGCGATTGTGGCCTTGATAAGCTCTGCGGAGACGGATCTCGCGCACAGTCCGCATGATCGCGTCGGATGTTGACGAGCGTAAAAGTAGTGGGTGCAAGCGGCGAGTGACCACGAAGTTGACCGACAACCGTTGGAAAACCAAACCCATTCATACGAGAAAAGCGATCAAAGAGAAGCGGCGACATCCCTCCCTCTCTACATAAGGAAGGTGGGAGCGAAGCGATTCACGACAAGCAAGCAATAAAGAAAATCGACTAGTAAATGCGAAGGCGAAGCGAGGAACGCGTCACCCGGCAGGTTCGCTTGCTTCACTTCATAGAAGGGGTTTGGCTATTCATTCCAGTTTTTGCGCGAGGATGGCGGGGATCGGGCTGTTTGGAGTCGGGGATTTTGCTGTCGTGAACATTCCCCCGCCATCTGTGGAGCTTAGTGATCTCCCGGTCGGCGGCGAGTGCCACTTGGGTAGGAACTTTCCGGCGACTTAATCACGAAGAGTGTGGCGGTGATTGGTCGAGCCGCCAGGTAAAACCATTTCTTCTCTATTTTTGTTTTTGCTAAAAAAAAAATACACAAGCTCTGTCATGCGGGATCGAGGCGCGCTGAGCCTGATCCCCTACTTTTTTTTTTTTTTTTTTTGGCTTGTACATTTCGATTGCTTCCTCTTTTGTTTCTTTTTCGGTGATGCGGCATCCGGTCTTGCAGGAGTGCTAATGTTGCCTTTGCTAATGCGAGGAAAGCGGGAGGAAGAGTTAGCGGCGAGATCCCGTGATCATACCATTTATTCATGTGGGGATCAATCGAGGAGTGACCGTTCTTTGGCGGGCAGTCTGGCGTCTGGCGGGGACTTCTCCGGTGTTGCGATCGCGGAGCGATTCTGAATGAAATCCGCCCCGCCCGGTGAAGGCTCACGAGCACCGCCCAGTAGCGACGATAGAGTTTGAAGATGCTCTTGAAGGCGTCCCTTTCCCGGAAAAGACCAAGAGTGGATCGCCATCCGAGGTTGTCGACCTGAGGGTCTGACTCTCCCCCTCTCAACCTTGCACTGTTTATGAATTCGTGCGCAGGAGCCAGCGCGCCACGGCAAGCTTCGGCGAGGCGGCGACATTCCTTTATACTTTGATGAGGCTTTTCTGCGCCCGATCAATCATCGCTGGCCCGGGGTGTGATGATGGAGTCGACTCTGTCGGTGGTTCCTCCTCTTCCTCTACTTACGGAAAATGGAAGCGGCGAGGCTCGCCTATCCGTGGGGACGGTGATAAAAGGATTACTCTCGCCAACATCGACAATGGCTCTATTGATCCCCGCGAGGCTATGAAATTTGCCGTCGCCGAGTCACGGGATGTCGGCGCATAAGGTAAATATGTTTCTCGCACGAATTTCCTTTTATTTTCCAAGTGCTTATTGTGTCTTTCTTAGGTCTCGCGTTGCATGCTCGCCGCTTTAGATCTTTGTTGAGAAGTTGTGTGGAAGCGAACATGAGCAGGCGATGTTTGGCGAAGAAAGCGCGAGGAGAACCAGGAGTTGGCGCGAGGACGATGAAGGACACAGAGGCCAAAGTTGGCGGTGCCAAGGCTCTATATACCGCTAAAGAAAAGACACAGGCGGACAAGATAGCGAGTTGGGCGCCAAGTTACTCATGCGAGAGAAGAATCATCGCAAGAAGGTCGAAGCCATACAGGTGCTGTGAGCAAAAGTTGAAAAGCGCGAGGATGTTGTGCCGATCTTTGCTAAGAAGCGAGGATGCCCGTCGGAAAGGCGAGGAAGCTATCAAAGGGCCGAGGACCTTGCCTCGGATGTCCAGGCCAAAATTGAGGCGCCGCTTGCTTGAATATAAGGACGGCGCCGAATATTGGAACGATCTGGGTGATAATTATGACCAAATTTGCTATCATATGGCGAGGTGTGTATCAGTAGGTCGATGCACCGGCGAGAGGGTCCCCAACCGACATGATATGGCGGCGTGGACTCAGGAGAATTCCTTGATGCCGAGCTCATTCAATATCATCCCGTGGTTCCATATTCCGAGGAGGAGATCGCGGAATACGCGGCGATGTAGGGTTGATAGTTTACAGTGGCGGTATTTCAGCGGCGACAAAAGAGAGCATGCGATCACTCGTGCGAGCGATCTTGGATGGGGCCAATCTGAGAGAGGATCGAGGCGGCTCAGGTGGTGAGAGAGGCGCGGCGGGAGATTCGCAAAGTGGCCTTGATTTCGGAAGCGTTTGATTCTCCTCTTGTTATTGATAAAAACTTTGTTGTTGGTTTGTAATATTAACTTTTGTTTCCGGTGATGTGGGGCTCGCCACCTGTTAACTTTGATCCTTTTCATACATGTACATTGGGGCATTTGCATGGCCATTTCGTTTTATGCCTTTGTTCTCTGCTTTGGTATTTTGAGTTGTTTTGTTTTGCTAACCCAAAAATACACAAGCTTTGTCTGTGGGATCGAGGCAATGGGCTGATCCTCCCTACTTCTTTTTTTTTTTTTTTTTTTTTTTTTTTTTTTTGCAAAAAGGAAGAAAAATATATACACAAGGAACAAAAACTTCCAAAAAACGAGAGGACTACATGTAATATCTCTTGAGGTTGTCGGCGTGCCAAGTATTCTCATATTCACGGCCATTCCTGTCTTTGAGATAATATGTCCCCTTCTTTAGCTCATGAGAGATCCGAAGGGTCCCTCCCGATGTCTTTGTCTAACTTTTTGGGTTTGCGGCCAGCGGCTTCACATTTAATTATAATGAAATCTCACGCCTTGAAAAAATGGTGGCGTACCTTCTTATCGTGATGTCGCTTAGCGGCCATCTTGAAGTTAGCCAAACGGGTCGCCGCTTGCAGTCTTTTTTCTTCGAGCATGTCGAGCTCAAACTCACGCGATCGTTCGTTGGTGTCCTCGTTGAAATGCGACACTCTGATGCTAGGTAGAGACATCTCCACTGGTGTCATCGCCTCCGAACCATAAGTCAGGGAGAATGGGGTTTCTCCTGTGGTGGACTTTTTGGCGGTCCGGAGCGACCATAAGATCGCGGGCAGCTCATCTACCCACCTGCCTTTCTTTCCGCATAGAGTGCGTTTCAGGCCTCTGAGCACTTGTTTGTTTGCGTTCTCTGCCTGACCATTACTTTGAGGATAGGCGACCGAAGGCGTCGCATGAATGGCGCCATGCTCTTTACAAAACTCATCGAATTCCGTTACGAGCTGCGGTCCATGGTCGGATATGATGATGCGAGGTACCCGAAAGCGAGTCCACACTTGATCCATTAAAAAATAGATGACTGGGTGGTGGCGATCTCTGCGAGGGTTTCGCCTCTGTCCATTTGGTGTAATAATCGGCCCTTTACTACTATGTACTCGCATCCTCCGCGCCGCTTTAGGCATTGGACCGGCGAGGTCGATGCCCACATTTCGAAAGGCCATGAGCGGTGGCGATGCTCTGCGCTCTACGGAGGGTAACTGGGTATATCTGCGTACCTTTGGTGGTCGCATTCACTAACGAATATATCCGCGCATCCTCAACAAGGTAGGGCGGTAGTATCTGCGGTGATCGCCGCTTTGTGCGAGGGTTCGGCAGTGGATGCCCGCCGCACACTCTTGATGAAGCTCATGGAGGATACCTCTACTTGCTCGGCGACCACGGCGGAGGCGAGGTTTGGAGAAAAGCGTCTGTAAAGTATCCCATTTTGCACGACATATCTTGCGCTCGGCGAGCCAAGGTCTCGCCTCTATCTTGTCGAAGGCAAAACTCCATGCTCAATATAATCCTTGACCTCATCGATCAAGCAGCGAGGAGGTTGAATATCCATGACCTCGCATTTCTTGATAGAAGGTTCCTCGAGGTATTCCAAAGGGATGTCGGGGAGCGCGCGCGCGTCGGCGTCGGATAACTTGGATAAATAGTCGCGCCTCAAATTGCGAGTGCGTGGTATATAAGAGAGCTCGCAATATCCGAGCCCGGCGGCGTAATTTACGGACCGGTCGATGTATTCTGCTGTAGATTTGAACAATAAATCTTATAACCTCCATTCACTTGATTGACAACCGGTTGTGAGTCGCAAAGAGCGTGTATGTTCTCAACTCTCATTGCGAGGGCGAGCTCGAGGCTGCGATAGCGCCTCATATTCGACTTGGTTGTTTGGCGCCGTGAAATCGAAGCGGCGCTTTCTCAATTTCTTGGACGTTCCCGGCTCGAGCAAGGCGATGCCGGCCCCGCGGCTCAATTCCACTAAGCGCCGTCAGCGAACAAGCGCCAACGATGCATTTGGGCCTCGTGGGGCGGCCAGGAGCGGTTTGTCGGGCGAGTTGGTCGAAGGAAGTGGGTTGTGTTGTCGAGGGCTCGGAAGCTTGCTTCAAGAATGAACTCGGCCAGGGCTGTGTGCCTTAATTGCCTTTCGAGGCTCGTGCTTGATGTCGAATTGATGAAGCTCAATTGCCCATTTACGGAGGCGACCGGCGAGTGCGGCTTATGTAAAACTGACGCGACGGACTATCCGATAGTACAATGATCGTAT
The DNA here is from genome assembly GCA_026214975.1 of Gentiana macrophylla. NCBI lineage: Eukaryota > Viridiplantae > Streptophyta > Magnoliopsida > Gentianales > Gentianaceae > Gentiana > Gentiana macrophylla. The sequence continues at coordinate 91,037,909 of CM047817.1, forward strand.
GTGATGAAAAATATGCACGGAGCTTTCTATTTGCTATAACAAGAGAATAAGCCAATTTCTCTGCATTAAAATATCGACCTTCTACAGGTGAGAGCCTTGAAACATAGTAAATGGGCTTTTGAGCGGGCTTCTCAGGAGTCCCTCTTCCTTTATAAGAATATGGCGTGACCTATCGAGGCCGCCAAATATAAATAAAGTGATGCTTTATGATAGGACTTACTAAAAAGCGGTGACCAGGTATTGCTTGAGCTCTTCAAAGGCTTGGTGCATTCTCAGTCCATTCAAACCCTTGCACGCGCTTTCAAAATTTTATAAAAGGAAGGCACACTGTCTGCCGATTTTGAAATGAAACGCTTGAGGCGGTTATCCTTCCATTCAACCTCACGAACCTCTTTCACGATCGTTGGAGGTGCCATGTCGAAATAGCTCACGATTTTTCGAGGATTTGCTTCGATGCGCGTTTGTGTGACCATGAAGCCTAAGAATTTTCGGCTTTGACCCCAAGCGTGCATTTGGTGGGTTTAACTTCATGTTGTTTTTCCGTACATTCACGAAAGTTTCCCTCAAATCTGCTATGAAGTCGCATATCTTTGGATTTGATGACCATGTCATCTATGTAAGCTTCATATGCGGCCGATTTGAGTGTGGAAGACCGGTTGATCATCCTCTGGAATGTTGAACCCGCATTCTTCAGGCCGAAGGCATCATTTTGTAATAATACATGCCGCCTCCGACTCACGAAAGCGATAAGTTGTCTTTCGTCCCGGCCATACGGACTGATGGTATCGAGAATGGCGTCGGCGGCGAGGATTTCAAAGCCCGCTATCCGATCTACCATTACATACATGCGGGGTAGCTCGCCAAAGGATCTAGGCGAGCTTTGTTCAAGTCGGTGAAATCTACGCACATTCGCCACTTGCCGTTGTGCTTCAAAACCATAACGGCGTTGGCTAGCCAAGTAGGATATTGTAGTTCTTCAATGATATCCGCCCGCAAGTAGTTTTGCGATCTCAATTTTCTGACATCTTCGCTGCGGTTGAAAATTGGCGAGCCAGCTCTGCGAATTGGCTTGAAATGGGGATTCACGCGTTAAGGCGGTGGAGTGCGACCTCGGTGGTCGGCGCCTCGCGTGTCGGTGACCTCCCAAGCAAAGGCCTCGGAGTTCTCTTTCGGCACGTTGATCGGTAGCGGACATATCGGCCTCGTTGAGAGTGCGCCCGACTTTGATCTTTTGGTGGGGTATCCTCATTGATGATTACCTCGGCGAGCTCCCCTGCTGCTTCAATGCTTGGATCATCTCGTATCGCAATGTGTCGCATACAATTTCCTTTTGTTGTTTCTTAAGCGGCGGAGGGCTGTTCGTGCCTTGTCCCCGCTCGATATGGGCTTCAGCGCTCTTTTCTTAGCGCTCGCCTCTGGCTCGGCCATGGACTCACTTATCCGGGGTTGAGTCGTCCGGCGGTACTTGGGATCTCGGTTTGTATCGATTATCACTAGAGTTTCTTCCAGCATTTATTGAATTCGTGATGGGGTTAGTCCTCTTTTGGTGCGGCGGGAGGTGTAGCATGAGCTTGTCTAGCACACCTTGGACTTCGGCTCCGTGCCCTTTTCAACCCCCGCTTTGATTTTGCCAAGTGGTCAAGATAAGTCTCGTGGTCGGCTAATCGCTGGCCTATCTTGCCATTTTTGTATAAAATTTGACCTCGATGCGGAATGGAAGACACCATCCGAAATTTGCGCATCGCGGTATATCCCAGGATCATGTGGTAGCGGTGGCGGATCGACCACGAGAAATTCTATTTTTCGATCCGGAAGGGCTCGAAGTCTCGATCGCGGACCTCCAGGTCAATCATTCCTTTAACTTTTACCTCATGGTTGGTAAAACCCTCTAGCGAGCCAGTGCGGTTTTGATTGGCCTCGGTGAAATTCAAACCTTTGAGGCGATCAAGATAGATGATGTCTCTGGCGGCACCGTATCCACCAGGACTCTGTTAACCCGCACTTGCCGATCCGATTTTGATTATGAGGGCATCTCCATTGCTCTCCGTAACAAAGCTAAGCTCGCTCTTTGTGAAAGTCAAGGCCTCTTCATCACAGTCGCGAGTTCTAGGCGCTCACGTCAAATTCGTTGATCGAGTTGATCTGTTCTTTTATCACACTGTTGCTGGCGGGCTTTCGTGGATGACATTAAGCTCGCTCATCTTTGGGCATGACGAGTCTCTGGTTGGCACCGCTTTGCGCAATTTGAATCGATCTAACTTTCCCTCCGGGCCATTTTGTCTAGGATCCTTATCGGGAAAAACAATCATCCGTGTTATGGCCGTGATAATTGTGAAACTCACGAAATTTGCTTGTGTCCGCTTCTGACGACTTTGTCTTCCGCTACGATTGTCGCGGGGCTTCGGATGTGTTCGAAATTTCGTTCGGGATCGCCGGCGGTCGGGCATTGATGGAATGTAGTCTTTTACGTCGAACTTTTGCGGCCTTTTGAAATCGCGGTCGTCCGTTCTTTCGCGGATTGACGGCCTCCTCCTTTCTTTGGGGATCGGCCTCAAAGTACTATTGGGCGGGGCCGTGGGATCGGATTGAAGGCCCGGTTTACGGCGGGGATGACCTCGGCGGTAGTAAACTTCCGGGCTGCTCCAACATGTCCCTCGAAGTTGGTGGGCGTGCATCGTTAAGTGTGTCTTAAGTTCGCCGCCCACCAGTCCGATTAAGAAAACCATCATGACCGTGGGTTCGGGCTCGTCCGTGTTTGATCGTAAACTTGGGCCGAATTTCTATATCGACCGGGCGGACTCCCAGGTGTCTGCTTTATAAAAAGCAGATCGGTTGTGGTCTTGCGAGGTCTATCATTTGTCTTGAATTACATCGGGAACTTTGTGCGCATATCCTCCCGGTGATAAGCGATCTGGTGGCAATTTGCGAAGCCATGTAGAGCTCATCTTTCATGCAACCCACCATAGCCACGCACCAGGCGCTATGGTGAGTAGCGAGCATCATTTGCTCTCGAGCGAGGCTATCCATTCGTATGGGTCGACTTACCACGATAATCCGTTATGTTGATGTTGGAGACTCGGCGTCGCGGGAGGCTCGCTATGGCGAGTGCGAAAGTGCATCCATAGCGGCGCTAGGTTCCTTATCCTCTTCTCGTTTATTCTTTTTCATCTCCGGAACCATCAACCTCGGATCTTCAAATCATTTGGTTAGTGCAGGTCGAGTGCGCCCCGAGTGGCGTCGTCGTCCTCGTCACTTCTTGAGCCTTCTGTTTTGGCCCGTGCTCTTCTTCTCGGGATAATGTCCGGGGATTTTCCTTTGAGGGCCCGATCTCCGTCTGGCGTTGCCTCGCGTTCCTTTATCTTCATCCTCGGTGGTGATGGTAAAGCTACGTTTTCAGGCGTTAAATGCGCCGATATTCTAGTTTGCATTTGTATTCACCGTGCGAGAGGAGGATCGCTTTCCCCTCGATGCTCGTGGCCGCCGAGCTCGCGTTGTTTCCCCATGTTTGGCCCTTTCCACGGAGGGGTGATGGCGTTAGGTCCGGCGTTCATGCCCTCTATGGTTGGGGAGGATCAATTGCTAGCGCGGGTGGCGGCGGAGATTAAGATCTCGTTGTTTGCCTTCATTTCGCCAGCGTATTCACCATAACTCTTTATTCTTGCCGAGATCGGCCTCGCTAAGAAACCGGTAGGCGGGGGCCTCTTTATGCAGGCCTTCGGTATTAATCTGTCTTGGCGAGCTCGCCTCTGGCGAGTGTTTTTCTTTCTTAACTCTAAGAACTTCGCGATGTCGGCGGTTGTGCGGGCGGGTCGCTCTCATGGGACCTCGTTGGGGCGATCTGCTTTTCGCCGGGTTGGGTGTGGCGGGGTTAGGCGAAGGGTTAGCCATGATGGGGAGTCGATGCAAGTCGACAACAAGCTTTCCAAGGTAGCAAGTGGGATTATTGCCTCGACGACCAAGCCAACTCTAGTATCCTTTTCAAAGGTAGTTGATGTGGCGTGGCGTGGCGTGATCTGCTTTGTCGATTTTATATACGCAACATCCGATGAACCTTTTACCCTCACCACAAGCAATCGATCCCAACACGGATATATGCTACAAGTTGAATTTTATGGCGTTCACACCGTCGATCAACATGCAAATCGGAAAGCGCTAACCACGGCCCGTTTCTTAGCGGTTCATATAAGATTATCCCAATAGTGGTGAATCTTCAAGCGCAAGATTGGGATAGTCTACATAAACACATGAGCTATTTTTCAGCAATTTGTGAAGACAAAGATAACCGATTTGATGAAGATAAAGCTGGAATAACAAACATGTTATACAAGGGAGGCGGAGATCGGTACAAGGTGAGCAACTATGGAGTCCACGAAGGTGTTGAATCCTCTGAAAGCTTCCCGATAGCGGAGCCAATTGTGGTCCGTTTTCCGTCGAGTCGTTGGAAGGAAGACTTGGGCGTGGGATATCGGCCTCTTCGTGGTGTTCCGATCAATGAGGTTATCGCCGTCGGGCGGTGGCGTTTATCGATGTTGGTGATGAACTCACGGTGGTAATATGAAAACAATAAATATGAGAGAGAGAGAAACGATCTTGATAGAAATAAATGCGCGAAAAAGTTGTTCTATATCTTCATTAATGTCATAGTAGGGGTATTTATAGGAAAGGATAAAAGTGTAAAGACTACTCGTGCTAAGCGGCGCCGATGCCCGAGCGGATGGCATTTGCCCCGCGTTTATCTAAGCTTATGAACTTTCCATTAAGCGATAGAGTTTCTCATAGGAATGGGCCCGCTTGATCTTTGCTTGGCGGCCCCTTATGCTTATGAGGATGGCGGGATGGCCAAGAAGTTGGCGGCGTCGGCGCTTATGCTCGGGGCAAGAGTTTGACTTATGTCCTCCAGGCGAGTTGACCGGGGATAATGGGACCGTGTCGGAGTTCCGTATCATCATATAAACGACTTCGTATGATAAAAACTGCGATTTAGATCGAGATAATAATAATTTGTTTGGTGTTTAACCACACTTAAAAGAATTACCACGTTTCCACGAGGATTCGACACGACTCACCATACTAGCACTATAATTTGACCGGTGCTTTGCGGTAAGGATTGTATAGCACTAGAAAGCGTCCGTTAGCTTTACGGCGCCGTTGCCGGGAACACGTCGCTAATTTTTCTTTGTGTCTATGGTTACTACTTGTATCGACTCAAAATTCTAGAGGATAAGTCAACACTTTTTCTTATCTCATTTCTATTTTATTTTTAGATTTGGTATCTACTTTCTTTGAGTTACCAATTTTCTTCTTTTACAAAAGTCGAGTATTTTCTATTTTCGTTAGTTGATGACCGAAGTGGTAAGGCCCGCTCACTCCTTATAAGCTGACATAAATACTTACAGCGATTAAGAATAGAGAGTAAGCGTAGTCATACTAGTCAGGGAAATCCTGACGAATCATCTTCAAACAGAAATATGAGAATGGCCGAAATCAGTGATGAAACACCTGAACAAGGCCTAAAACATGCTCTAGGGCATGGACAACACCCTATTAACCCTAATAATAATAATCAAAATCCTAATAATAGGAATAATCGAATCGGAACCAGAATAATCGTAATAACCCACCAAAGCGAGACTATCGTGATCGGACCATAGAAGGAATCGGACTAATAATCCCATTCTTTTACCAAATGAAGGAGCAAACAATTTGAAATTAAATCTCATCTTTTTGGTTTAATTGTGTAAGAGCCCAATTTCTAGGAGAGGATGATGAAGATCCACATCATCATCTCTATCTTTTCGAAGAATTGTGCAATCTGACCAAAAGTCAAGGTGCTCATCGTAAATTAACAAGGATGTCTATGTTTCCTTTTTCTTTAAAAGGACGAGCACGAGATTGGTTTATGTCTCTTCCACATCATTCAACGACTAGTTGGGAGGATATTCAAACCGAATTTTGAAACAATATTTCACTCACTGGGCGAAATTTGGAATTAAAAGTCGAGGTTTCTAACTTTAGACAAGGATCGAAGAAGCGGCAGGAATGCAGGAGAGATTCAAAAAGCTGTTAAGAGCTTGTCCCGACCATGGTTATTCCTTAGATATGCAAATCCAACTTTTACGTCGTAAATTACGAAAAAGACTCACGTCACGGATGTTGATCATGCATGTGGTGGTTCTTTAATGATGAGTGAAGCACAAAGCGATTTACGATGCTATAGAAAAGATTTCCAAAAATAACGAGAATGTGGGAAACCGGTTCTAGCACGGAAAAGTAGCTTTGCGAGGAGAATGTACATCTAATCTGAAGTTCTAGCACATTTGGAGAATTTGAGTAGGAAATTTGATGGCTACAATCTAACAAAAACCTAAGTTAGAGAAAATAGTACACCCCACTGAATATTCAAATCAGGATAATATGCCAATAGGGATTGAAGAACCAAAGGATATTCGAGAGAGGAGGTAAGTTTTCTTTGACATAGGAATTTGAACAATGCATATTCAAACTCGTTTAATCTTTATTAGAAGAGACCACCCAACATTTCGATGGTGCGAAACCCACAGTAAGCAAGGACAACCGCCATATCCGATTCCGTATAGAATTCGTCTAATAATCAAGTTTATCGAGGAGATACCTCTAATCGAGAATTTACAATCATTACCCGGATCTATCCTCGACACACCACTCAAAGTATGCGGTAACTCAAAGTTCAACTCGACTGCGAAGGAGTTGAAAAATGGGGAGAAACTAATGGAAAATATGATGGGTGTGGTGTCTACTCAAGCTAAAAATACGGAAACAATGATGACTTCTATTAGTACAGTCACTTTAAAGATATGAGTACAATAAAAACATCTATGAATGGTCATGATTCCAGAATGAGAGCGATAGAAGCCTCATTAAGAAATATGGAAGATCATTTGAGTAGGGAAGGTGAACGTAAAAACAGTAGACCACCGGGAGGATTACCAAGTAACACTTTGAAAGAAATCCGAGAGAGGTAAATACTGTAGTTACCAGAAGTAGAAAACTCTGTGGTAGTAATGAAGTAGAAAGTTTCGGAAATAATGAAGTAGAAGATGATTTAGATGGTAAGAACGATGAAACTAAACATGAATTCACAGATGAGGAAGAAGAAATTATAGAAAATTTCTTGAAAGGAAATAGAAGTATGGAACACGAAAATAAAGGTGAGAAATGGGTAAAAATCCGAGAATTACGAAAGATCCATGGATAAAGACTTAAGAAATTTATTCAAGGAACATGTTAGAGTAAATGATCTTGAAAGCAAGGATGATAAGCAGGAAGAGTTGAAAAATTGCGAAGAAGAGATCGATTCGGGGAGCATTTTAAAGAAAAAGATTATGAGACATGGCAAACAAGTAACACTTCAAGATTTAAGGAGAAAGGAAAAGAAAATGACTTGGGATCAAGGGTAATAGATTTAGAATCTTTACCTTACCCACTAAAGATCAAATTAAGAAAATAAAAGCGATAAAAGTATGCTCGTTTCTTGATACTTTTAAGTCATCTTCGTGTTAATATCCACATTATCGAAGCTCTAGTTAACATGCCTACCTATGGAAAGTTTACGAAAGATATTCTCTCAAACAAGAAAAAGTTAGAAGAATATGAGAATATTTGCCTCAATGAAGAATGTTACGCAATTTTACTGCATAAATTACCACCTAAAGCAGAAAGATCGAGGTAGTTTTACAATTCCTTGTGAAATTGGAGGATTTTTGTTTTAAAAGGTACTATGTGATCTTGGGGCAAGTATTAATCTCATGTCTTATGAGGATTATAAGAAACTAGGCATAGGAAAACTTACGAATCTTGAAATGACTCTTCAAATGGCGAGATAGATCGAGTTAAATACCACTAAAGGAATTATCGAGGATGTATTGGTTAAGATTGATAAATTTTACTTGAGTAGATTTTGTAGTTATGGAAATGGAAGAAGGATATTGGCGCCACTTATTCTAGAGTCGACCATTCCACAGCTACGAGGAAGAACATTGTCGATGTCAAAAGGAGAATTAATCTGAGAGTTACGAAGATGCGATTGCTTTCAATATATTCAAAGCTATGGAACATCCATCTGAGATCACGAGAATCATGTTCTTTTATAGAGGATATTCATGATGTCTATGATATTCAATCACCGACTTATGAAGGCAGATTAGAAGAATGCCTAGCATTGTCTATCTATAAGGAGAATAAGAAGGACACGAAATGAAAGAGATAATCCTTTATCTAAATAAAGGAAGTTTTAGTCTAAACCACCATGGCATCGATATACGGAATTAGAACTAGAAGGACCGAGTTCTAAAACCTTGATAGAAGATCCACCCGATAATCTAGAGTTGAAACCACTTCCTTTAAATCTTAAGTATGCTTTTCTTGAAACTAATAATCTATTGCGGTTATTATTTCGTCAACCTTAAGCGAGCTACAAGAAGACCAATTACTTAGAATGTTGAAAAAGCATAAGAAAGCTTTTGGTTGAATGATGGCGATATTCAAGGAATTAGCCACGAGATTTGCGTTCATAAAATTATTCTAAAGGAAGACGCTAAACCTTGTATTCAGCCCCAATGCCGCTTCAATCCGAATTTGCAGCTAATTGTTAAGAAAGAGGTTATTAAACTACTAGAAATGGGGATAATCTTCCTTATATCTGATAGTGAGTGGGTAAGTCCAACTCAAGTGGTACCAAAGAAATGAGGTTTCATAGTAAAGGAAAATGATAAAAACGAATGAATTCCGACAAGAGAAATTACCGAATATCGAATGTGCATTGATTTTGAAAACTTAACGATCATACTAAGAAAGATCATCATCCACTTCTATTCATAGTGCAAATGTTGGGCAGCTTAAGTGGACATAAGTATTCTTGTTTCTTATATGGTTATTCGGGATATTTACAAATATTCATTGCGGCGAGGAGATAGAGAAAAGACCACTTTCACTTGTCCGTATGGAACCTTCGCTTATAAGAGAATGCCGTTTGGTTTATGTAATGCACGGCTACATTTGAGAGATGTGTGATGGCTATATTTTACTGGCGGTCGAGAAGTTTTAGAAATTTTATGGGCGACTTTAGTGTTTACGGAGATTCCTTCGATGAATGTTTGTCGCATTTAGAAAGAGTGTTACTGTATTTGTGAAGATACCAATTTAGTTTTAAAGCTGGGAAAAATGTCACTTAATGGTATCGGAAGAGATTGTTTTAGGACATAGAATCTACGAAGTAGGTATCGAAGTTGATAAAGCTAAAGTCGAAGTAATCGAAAAGTTACCTCCACCAGTTAATTTAAGAACTCTAAGAGGATTTCTTGGACATCACGAGGTTTTATAGAAGATTTATTGCAGATTTCTAAAGAAAATAGCAAAGCCTCTAAGTCATTTGCTTGAAAAGGAAGTACCTTTTAACTTTGATAGTAAATGCATGGAAGCCTATCGGACCACTAAAAGTGAGGTTGACTCTTGCACGAGTGCTAGTAGCACCCAGTTGAGGTTGCCGTTTGAAATTATGTGTGATCACGAGTGATTTAATTTGTAGGAGTGTTTTAGGTCAAAGATATAACAAAGTACTCAAAGCAATTTACTATGCATCTCACACATTAAGCGTGGCTCAACTTAATTACATAACTACGAGAAAAGAAGCTGTTGGCTGTAATTTTTGCCTTAGATAAGTTTAGATCGTATATCGTTGGATCTAAGGTTATTATTCATCTGAGACCATTCAAGCGTTGAAGTACTTCTTGAGTAAAAGATGCTAAACCACGTCTTCTTAGATGGATACTCTTACTACAAGAATTTGATATTGAAATTAAAGATAAAAGGAAGTGAAAATGTAGTAGCGGATCATCTAAGTAGAATGGAAAATGAAGAAAAAAGGAATTGAAATACAAGATTCATTTCACGATGAACAATTATTTAGAATCGATACCCTTCAACCATGCAATTATTAAAGAATAGAATTCCTCATAGGAAATGTCACCTTGGTTTGGAGATATCGTTAATTACTTTTACTGTGATTATATTCCGTCTCATTGGACTTGGCATGAAAAGAAATTCTTTTATGACTTAAAATTTTATTACTGGGAAGAACCTGACCTTTTCCGTAAATGTTCGGATGAGATAATCAGAAAGTGTGTGCCTAATAATGAGATTTTAAGTATTTTGTCGTTTTGCCGTGATCGTGAGGCAGGAGGACACCATGGAGGATGGAAAACTGCTTTTAAAGTTGTACAATGTGGTTTTTATTGGCCTACACTATATAGAAATGCATATAAATATACAAAATCTTGTGAATCATGCCAAAAATGGGGAAATATATCGAAAAAACATGAAATGCCTCTTCAACCGATTTTAGAGTGTGAATTATTTGATGTTTGGGGTATAGATTTCATGGGACCTTTCCCTATATCTTTTGGAAAAAGATTTATTCTTGTGATGGTAGATTATGTTTCAAAATGGGTAGAAAAGTGAAGCTCTTTCAACTAATGATACCAAAGTTGTCATAAGGTTCCTTAAAAAAGAATATATTTACTAGGTATGGCATTCGAGAATTTGTCATTAGTGATAGAGGTCACACTTTTGTAATAGACCATTTACCAAGATAATCGAAAAATATGGTGTAACACATAAGTTAGGCACACCTATCATCCATGAGACCGGTGGTCGAGTAGAGTGTCTAATAGAAATTAAAAGAATTGTAGAAAAAGCAGTGGACTCAAATCGTAAAAAGCGGCGAGCCGGATGATGCATTATGGGCATCTGAGCGACCTTTAAGACACCAATTGGTTGTTCCCCCTTACAAACTAGTTTTGGTAAATCTTGTCATCTCTCGGTTGAATTAGAACACCGGGCCTTTTGGGCTATTAGATTTTGAATTTCGATCCTAAGGCCGTCGGTGATCACAGATTACTTGATTAATGAGAACTAGAAGAATTTCGTCTTGATGCTTATGAAAATGCTCGAATCTACAAAGGCATACGAAATCTTTTCACGATAAGAAAATTTATAGTCGTGAGTTCCATGTAGGTGATCGAGTGTTATTGTACAATTCACGTTTAAAGTTATTTCGAGGTAAGCTTAAATCAAGATGGGCGAGTCCATTTAAAGTAACAAGGGTTTATAAATCTAGAAATTTGTTGAACTAAGCGATGGAAGTACAACTTTTATAGCCAATAGCCTGAGGGTAAAATTTGTTTGTGGAAGAGAAGGGACCTCTCAGGAAAAAAGTAATGTTGCTATGAGATCCATGGCTAAAGAAGCGGAAAACTAAATTAATTGAATCCAGTACTATCCTTCTTGTTTACTTTACCTTTACTGTGTTTTTATATGTTTAAACTAGTTTCGTCTTTTACCGGACAGGCGTAAAAGAAGCTGGATGCCTTTTAGATAGAATAGGAGTTTTTATTTTGCTTTTGAAGTTAGGCCTTGATAAGGATGTCGCGTTTACAATAGAAGCTTGATTTTGAGAAAAACAAGCAATTATGAGAGAGATCAGTTGAAAGAAGTTTGTAATGGAAAATCGAGAAGTTCGATAAAGAGAAGGGCAAAGTTTTTAATGCGATCTGAGAATCTGTGGAAAAAGTGAGCATAATGGGAAATGTGGAGAAAGCACAACCAAATCTCAGGATGAGTGTTTGAATGTTGTCAAGAAGGGAACGATTAGGTGGTTATCCGAAAATCCCGATGGAGATCAAAGAGAAAATTCAAAGCGCATCATTTCTTAGGGTTAGGTTGATAGAGCGTTATATCAGAAGCTACGGAAGATTTAGAAATAGAGGAATTAGGACCCCCATAAGTCTCGAATATTTTACTTTTTATTTCAAAGGCTTTTTATAAAAAAAATTTGCATAACCTTTGAAAATTTTATAAATTGGATCTTTATAAAATTCATGAAAGTTTTATAAAAAATTTTTATAAAAGTTTTATTTCAAATTTTAGTTAAAAATAAAAAATAAAATAAAAAAAAAATTTAAAAAAAAATTTGGTCGGATCGATCCGACATGACCCCGGATCGATCCGGGACCTGAAAAACCTAAAGAACAGGTTCTTTCTTCTTCTTCCTCTTCCAATTTCTTTTTTTCATCACTGCCGCCCCCACCCTCTCCCCCACCCTCTCCCCCCCACTCAAAATTTTTTTTTCCTTTTAATCACATAAACACACTATCACATTACCCCACTCTTTATTTTATTCTCCTTTTCCCCTCTTCTCTTCAATCTCTCACTTAAATTTCAAAAATTTCAAGAAAAAGCTTCACCGTTCACTCGGTGAATTTTCATCTTTTCCGCCAACTTTTTAACCTTTATAGTCTACCAAGGTAACAATGTAGTATTTAATCTTATCAATTTCGTTTTTTTGTAATTTTAGTAATTTATTTTCAAGCTATCTTGTAATTCACTTGTGTTGTGTTGTTTTGGTTTTTGTTTTGTTTTTGAATTGTTGAGTCACTATCGTAGAATGGCCGAATCCTCAGAGCAGCGACTAAGAAGCGAAAACAAGATATCCCAATCTCGATGCAGTTATAGAAACAAGGCCTTTAACACCGGAAGAACATGCCGTTAGTTTTGAGCAAACTGCGTCTAGAGCAGCTAGAGATGCATACAAGAATATTTTTGGAAAGTGTATAGCTGAGATAGAAAGGGGTCTAGATTTTACGGTTTTAGGGGATGAAGTTAGAGCAATATTTGAGAAAAGACAATGGATGGAAATAGCAGCATTGAGAGAAGGGAGGTTAACACGACTATAGTTTACGAATTTTATTCTCTGTAAGGGCGCATAATTCGGCGAGAGAATGGAGAGTTGACCTTTGTTACCCTTAGAACTAGACAAGTACCGTTTAATCTAGCGTCATCAATGCTATTTATGGTATAGAAGATGTCACGATGAGGAGGATTATTACGGTATGGAACCTTAATGATGAAGGTTGCTTTTGAGCAGCAGAGCCTTATTAGCCCAAAGCGAGCTTGATCCTACGGCTAAGTGGCATGAAAATAGGTTTGAATTCTGGGAGGCGTATTAGGGATATTAGAGCACTTAAGCGTTTTATTGGCTACACTCTTTACCCCACTCGTCATTTGACATCTTTCGGTAAAGCGGATGTTTGTATTGCTTGGGCAATGGTAAATGATGTTCCCATAAATGTGGGAAAAATAATGTACAAGAGGGCTTTGAAATTTTCTGCGAAAGCTAGGCCGGGAAGTCATGTGCCTTTCCCGTGTTTTATTTCTGCCTTATGTCAAAGACTCGGTGTTCCGACCTTGCCTAATGATAAGTTGATCTTGGCTAATGAAGCCTTAATTGGCCCTAATTTGAAGCGTGTTCCGGATGGAAAAATTGATTATAACAACACGAACCGCCACCAACCTCAACATATTCCACCGGTTTCCCAACCTACCACTGTTCCTCCATCATCTAGTCATACACAATCTCATCTTCCAAATACCATCACGTATGACATGTTTCAATCCCTATCCTATGATGTTTATCGTGCCAATGCCAATATGGTACATCTGTCATGCGGAAAGGAATAAGCGTGGTGCGAAGATTTGAGACAAGGGATCGCGGTATATATCGAGATGAATATACTTGAACCACCACCTCTGTTGAAATGAACATTCCGTAATGCCAATCTAAGCCGTATACCATGCCCGATTTAATTCCACGATGCCACCCCAATCCGACTTACAACCAATGTCACATGCCTTTGGAAGTCAAACTAGTGGTATAGGTCAATTTTATCACCAGTGTATGGCGGCTCGATTCACGTCAAGTTGGGGAGGTTTTGCGGCATTTGCTAATATCACGGTGGGATGAGTTCGATTGGTTTAGATAGCACGCATGATTACGATGTCGACGCCATTTCAAGATACATTGTTCGAGTCGACCGGCGATCTGCTACTTCCCAACCCATGCCGGGATCGAGTTTCAATGTGGAGATTGATGATACCGATGAATGATTTAAAATTTTTATGATAATTGTCACTTAAACAATTTACTTTAGTCTTTTGTGTTTGTTTAATGATTAAGCATTTTTTTTCATTGTAGTTTTGGTTAAGATAAATTTATAAGTTTTTACGCTATTTTGTATTTCATAACGTTTTATGTTGTGTTATAAATATTTTAAACTACAAAAATATCATAAGTTTGAAAGTTAGAAAAATCTGGGCATTTGAAAGACAAATTTCGTCTCTGTATTGCTACAGTACCTGCCCGGATCGATCCGGCCTGTCATTGCCGACCTGACACAGCTATATGCCGTTTGCTTGGCTTATATCTCGACTTTGTGTTCATTTACATGGAGTACCTGAGTTTGATCAAGACGAGATTTTTCCATCTCGTGGTTCTCAAGTTGGACTACTTCCGGTTGATACTCCCGGATGTTCGTCAACAGTTTAATATATTCACATGAACGAAAGTTGTTTTTAGGTCAGTCTGGCAGTGACAGTTGGAGAGGTGTTAGTTAAGAAGTTAGTCTGTTTAAGTAATAGTTCTTTAAGTTAGTAGATTAATAATCTGTTTAATTATGTTTCTCTTTGAGTTTAATAATTTTAATAATCTTGTTTAATATATATGTTTTTTTTATGTTGGTTCTATTAGCAGAAACATAATAATACACGCAAGTAATATCACTAAAATAATAACATTCATCTAAAATTTTAAATTTATTTTCGAACCTACTTTTTATTACTCACTGAACATCGAGACGATGTCACTTCGTAAGTGGGGAGTAGAGTTAGGTTAGTAAATAAAAATTTAAAATTTTCATATAAATTTATACTTAATTGCTTAATACTTAGTTTAATTTTTCTTGAATAAATTTAAGTAGATAATATATAATTAATATGAATAAAAATAATATAAATTGGTAAGAATATATTTTAATTTAGTAAAGTAAATTAGATATATTATAATTATATTATATATGTCAGTTTTAGATTTTCATAAGATTTTAAGTATATGTAACTATACATAAATATTATCAAGTAATTTTCTTATGAAATTTAGCAAATATACTTATATTTATAATGAAATGTTAGAATAATTTTCTTTTCAAAACGAAATATGAATATGGAATCGGACTAGGGATGACGATTTTTGGCATAACTTTGATCAGCTATAGCCAAATAGCCTACCTTAATAAAATTTCCAATTTTTGTCCTCACCTCAGCCAAATAGAGTGGTCAGACCTCACTCGAAATAGCCAATTATGAGTAAACCAAATATGACCGACCCTTAGCCTATTTTGGTCTACATTTCCTAAAATTCCCACGAGTTTGTACGTACTTATGAAAGGAGATGATGACATAAAAGCTAAGTATCGATGCAAAAGAATGGTATATGCTGAGATTGGAAAAGTTGGATAGGTATAAATTATTCGACCTCACCTCATGACACTTGCAAGATAGTCGATTTTGGTAATGAGTTCGGGTATGTTAGTATTCTCTAAAAAAAATGATATCAGAATGTTATTAATCGAGATATTTTTGATCAAAAATATGAAGGTGTAAGTACGTACGACTTGCTTCTTTCTCTTTTGATTTTCTTTTCTATCCTTTCGATTAACCAACACCCTGAGCCTAAAACATTATAAGCCGCTTTGCCAACTACTTGACTTAGTCCTTGATTCCAAATATTTCATATAAGTTAAGATAGGAGAATAATTCTAGAATTTTAATTATATTTATTAAGTAAATTATGTGGAATTTCATTTTAATGATATTTGATAAATAATTTGTCTAAGTTATATACACTTTTTATCTTGTTAATTTCTAAGAAAGATATAATTAATATATTTATAATATTGAAATGACATTTCTTGACTTGATTTAATCTACCAAGTATATCATTTTTATTGTAATTTTTATATATTACCGCTTATTTTGCTCGAGGACGATCAAAGAGCTAAGTGGGGAGTAGTTGATGTATAACATTTGTATGATAAAAATTACGATATATTATATATTTTATCGACTCTTTCTATATAAAATATAAGAAATTATAACGATAATCTTATGAAATATTAATAGTTATGAATACATCTAATTAATATAAAAATCTAGAAAAAGTAATAAAAAGTTATAAATTTTGTACCGGTTTAGTAACCGGAGTGTAAATGTCGATTTACGTGGGTATTTTTGGTATTTGATTGCAGATTTTTAGGTAAACCAAGACCCAGTGGCGACACTTTTTGAAGTCAAATCATATCTTTTGAAGGAAGTAAGGAAGTGTCACAAGTTTAAAAATTCAAGTGGATCAGCGGTTTGTGATACTATTATCGAGATATATATTCGACGAGCGAATGGCCCATCAAAAGGCATTTTTACGAAGAAGAGTCTTCATGAAAGTTTTAGATCTTTCAAAGAGCTTTCAACGCTTCTTAAATCATGTTAATTAGAGATCTACAACTCAAGATATGATTTTATCAAGTTTTCAAATTTAAAAATTGGAAGAATTACACGGATCAATCCGACATCACCTCGGATCGATCCGGATTATCAAATAATGCGAAGTAATGATGATTAGCACATGGTTCTGCAGAAAATAAGCAAGTGATAATGTTTTTTATTCCCGGATCGATCCGACCTTGATCCCGGATCGATCCGGCCATGAAAAATCTGTCTATAAATAGGCAGATTGCATGCGATTTGTAAGTGTACCAATATATATATACTAGCTTATATATATCTCTCAAAACCTCTTTTATTAGTAGTATGTATGTATATAGGCCTTATGCCATAAATAATGTAGTAATAATAGTATCGTTGTAATGCTCAAAGGAAATTATCGGAAGATCGGTGTTGTTGAAGTCGTTGTAATGTCCGGAAGAATCGACCTCTAAATCGTGATTGTAATCGGGTAATTTTCTAAAGTATTTATGTTTGTTATTTTTAATTTTATCTTTTAATCGTTATAATGTTATTAGGCTAAATCTAATAACTAGCCAAGGTTATGTAATCGTATTATTTCGATCTTTACGGTAAATGGATGTCATCTAAGTAAAATTGACTAAAATTGAGTTAATTGAATCTTTTTTATTTTGCAAAGTATTGATAATATTCAGATTGAAGTAATTAATCAAGATGAATCGCAACATATAACCTAACGATGAACCCGACTGGAGAAGTTAGGATATGAGATAAATGATAGAAAAAACGGAGGGTAAAATTGGCCGTGCGAAAGCGTGACAACGGAATCCTATTTCCTACCCGGGGGTAGATTTGTCTTGGGAAAGATGAATCTTATTAAAATTTGTGCTCAAGATCGTAATAATGTTAAAATCAACAGTTTAATTAAAACTAACACCGGAAAGTTGAATCGATCCGTCTGACAACCGGAGCCTTTTGAATAACATCGGCCGTCTGACAAACGGAGCAACCTCTTTTATCCGGGTAGATTTGTACTCGGTACTGTTCGAGACTAGCCGAGATTAGCATGGGGCGATTGTGGAGATTGAACTAATGACAAGTTAACATATGACAATTTCATATGCTCGTGTGAGAGGAATTGTTAACTCGTGAAGTCACCGTTTCATTTACTCAATTGGACCTAATAAAAGAAAGATCGAGCATATCCATTAAACCAAAAAGATTGAATAATTCAATTATTTATATCTTGGCTAGTTCTATAATAATTTTTTTTTTTTTTTGAGGAATGAAATAATAATTATTAGTATTTAATATATTGGTATCTATATATATATATATATATATATATATATATATATATATATATATATATATATATATATATATATATATATATATATATATATATATATATATATATATATATATATATATATATATATATATATATATATATATTGTACTTGGTTATGTATTACTATATATATTTATGTATTTATATATATTATAATAGTTTAGTTGTGATTTATGAAATTATTTTCTCTTTATTAGTATAGTAACGACTCGTATGAAAAAACCTGCGATTTAGATCGAGATAATAATAGTTGTTTGGTGTTTAACCACACTTAAAAGAATTACCACGTTTCCTCGAGGATTCGACACACGATTTCACCATACTAGCACTATAATTTGACCCGTGTACACCTGCGGTAAGGATTGTATAGCACTAGAAAACGTCCGTCAGCTTTCTGGCGCCGTTGCCGGGGAACACGTCGCTAATTTTTCTTTGTGTCTATGGTTACTACTTGTATCAGCTCAAAATTCTCGAGGATAAGTCAACACTTTTTCTTATCTCATTTCTATTTTATTTTTCGTTGGTATCTTCTTTCTTTGAGTTACCAATTTTCTTCTTTTACAAAAGTCGAGTATTTTCTATTTTCGTTAGTTGATGACCAGAAGTGGTAAGGCCCCGCTCACTCCTTATAAGCCTGACATAAATACTTACGAAAGGCAGTTAAGAGTAGAGAGTAAACGTGGTCATACTAGTCAGGGAAATCCTGACGAATCATCTTCAAGCAGAAATACGAGAATGGCGAAATCGGTGATGAAACACACGAACAAGGGCTAGAACATGCTACAGGGCATGGACAACACCCTATTAACCCTAATAATAATAATCAAAATCCTAATAATAGGAATAATCGAATCGGAACCAGAATAATCGTAATAACCCACCAAACCCGAGACTATATCGTGATCGGACCGTAGAAGGAACTAGACTAATAATCCCATTCTTTTACCAAATGAAGGAGCAAACAATTTCGAAATTAAATCTCATCTTTTTGGTTTAATTGACGCAAGAGCCCAATTTCTAGTAGAGGATGATGAAGATCCACATCATCATCTCTATCTTTTCGAAGAATTGTGCAATACAGCCAAAAGTCAAGGTGCTCATTGTTAAAGGTGAATTTATACGATTTATCTTGATATATTTTATGATAATTTCCCTCATATTTGTATAATTTGCATAAGAAACGAGTGTTTAATGGAATTATTGAGTAAATGAGGTTTTTTAATGAGTTATTCGCAAAATAGGTTAATTTTGGTGTTTTAATTCTGATTTTATGATTATTTGGATGATATTACATTTTGCGATGTTTTAATGTGTCATAGGTACGTGTTTGATGCTCAAATGATGATCAAAAAGAGATAAGAGTAGGGTTTAATTAATGATAGAAGAGATAATGATGATTTGGATCGAAGAAGAAGAGATAAGTATGGAAAAATCAAGATTAAGTCGATCCTGGACTGGCGTCCAGAGTGGACGAGCGTCTGAAGAAGTGGACGAGCGTCCAGGAGAGGGAAGTTGATTCAGAGTTGTGAAGATTTTAGTGAACGAGCGTCTGATTTAAAGAAGGACGGGCGTCTGATAATGACTCGGCCCGATTCGAAGATTTCAAGCAGAGTGGACGGGCGTCCAACACTCTGTACGGGCGTCCGCGGCCGACATGCTGGAACTGACTTAAAATTCTATATATAGCCGCATTATCTCAACCCTAATATACCATATCAATTCGACTGCAGCCACCAGAAAACCCTAAATTCTGAGCAGAGGCAGGCTCGGTCGGCAGAGCCTTGTGCTCTGTCGACCGAGGGTTAGATTAGTTTTTTTTATTTTATTTCTTTCTTCTTGTTCGATCTTGATGATGGCTTGAAGCTGTGCAACCTTGAGCAAGCATGAGAAACTTTTCAGCAGCGTTTTATTTCTTCCTTTGGATATTTTGTGAGTTTAATTTAAAGTTTGTTTCTTTTCCATGATTATTTGTTATGCAACGTATATCGAGAGATTGTTGTTATTGATGTTTACCGTATGACGAGAGTCGGTGTAAACGCTAGATCACCATAGGAAAGAATAGATCTTTTTAACCTAAAAATACGAGAGTTGATAGGTTAGAATATCTAGATTGTTAGATCTAATAAATCTTGCACCTTGGTTTGAAAACGTTAATCTTTAAGATCGAGAGATAAAAGATTGATAGGCGAATTATCTACGAGAGTAGGAATTCATACTTTTGAGAGGTGAATCACATCTTTGATTAAATCTTCATAAGATAATCTAGGCAGGAAATTAAGGGTTGCGGGATGGTGGATCATGGTTTGTTCTATGTTTAATCGCTATAGTCATAATCATGCATTTTATTGTTTTATTGTTTTTCTCGTTTATAGTTTAGTTATGTTCGCAACGATCTTTCCTGGCTTTGGGTGACAATCCTCTCATCCGATTTACTTTTCGTTTTGTTATTTTAGGTTTTAATAATAATAGTATCAATCTTAGGAAAATTAATGAACTAGATACCTCGATTCCCTGTGATCGACTCGGTATTAATCATTTGTACTCACGATCCCTACACTTGGGAATACCGGATTTATAAATTTATTACTTGTTTATTTTTCATTGCATAAAATCCGTGACACTCATCGTGAATTAACAAGGATGTCTATGTTTCCTTTTTCTTTAAAAGGGACGAGCACGAGATTGGTTTATGTCTCTTCCACATCATTCATCGACTAGTTGGGAGGATATTCAAACCGAATTTTTGAAACAATATTTCACTCCTGGACGAAATTTGGAATTAAAAGTCGAGGTTGCTAACTTTAGACAATGATCTCGAAAGAAACGCAGGAATGCAGGAGAGATTCAAAAAGCTGTTAAGAGCTTGTCCCGACCATGGTTATTCCTTAGATTTGCAAATCCAACTTTTACGTAAGTAAATTACTTAAAAAAGACTCACGTCATCGGATGTAGATCATGCATGTGGTGGTTCTTTAATGATGAGTGAAGCACAAGCAGTTTACGATGCTATAAAAGATTTCCAAAAATAACGAGAATGTGGGAAACCGGTTCTAGCACGGAAAAGTAGCTTTTGCGGGAGAATGTACATCTAATACGTGAAGTTCTAGCACATTTGGAGAATTTGAGTAGGAAATTTGATGGCCTACAATCTAACAAAACCTAAGTTCGAGGAAAAAGTACACCCATTTGAATATTCAAATCAGGATAATATGCCAATAGGGATTGAAGAACCAAAAGGATATTCGAGAAAGGAGGTAAGTTTTCTTCAAGAAGATAGAATTTGAACAATGCATATTCAAACTCGTTTAATGCTATTAGAAGAGACCACCCAACATTTCGATGGTGCGAAAACCCTAGTAAGCAAAGACAACCGCCATATCCGATTCCATATAGAATTTGTCTAATAATCAAGTTTATCAGGGAGATACCTCTAATCAGAATTTACAATCATTACCCAGATCCTATCCTCAACACACCACTCAAAGTATGCCAGTAACTCAAAGTTCAACTCAGCCTGCAGAAGGAGTTGAAAAATGGGAGAAACTAATGGAAAATATGATGGGTGTGGTGTCTACTCAAGCTAAAAATATGGAAACAATGATGACTTCTATTGGTAAATGATGACTTCAGAGGAGGGGGCCGCCGGCAGTCGGCCGAGCCCCCCATAAACCCTAATTTTTTTTTTTTTTTGTTTTAATGTCTCGTGATTTAAATCTTGCATCTATTGATTAAATACTATGCAATTAAATTATGCTTATTGCTTAAGCTCGAAGTCTGGCTCTAATACCACTGTTAGGAAATCACTAGTTTAACGCAGCGGAATTTAAAATTTGATTTCCTTTTACTAGATCGTTCTTCGTTTAATGCAATAAACACGTTAAGTAGTTTGACGGTTATACCTTAGATGATCTATAAGATCGCCGCTTTGACCGTCAACGGAGAGATAGTTCGAGGCGCAAACCGCCCACGCGTCCGGCCTCTATCGCTAATCCACACGAACCCCTTGCCGGAATCCTCCTTGATTGCTATTAGAAAACTCCGGTTGCTAGACCGCCCTTTTCCTCTCTCACAAACTCACTATAAAGTCGCTCTCTATTTTACACAAGAACTATGAGCTCTTGCAATTGTGATGTAAAGAGCTTGACACCCACCTCTTATTTATAGTGATAAGTGACGCCCATATATAGTGGAATAAGAAAACATTTTCCCAATAAAATAAGAAAAATCTTCTAGATTGATTTATCTCTTTAATGATAATTAATTTTGCCAATATCTTATATTGAATATAATTATCTTAGAACCATAAATCTATTTTTCCAAAATCAATTAATATCTTATATTAATATTATGGTAATCTTATTAATTAAAGTGCACAATCCAAGTGTATCTCATACACTTAAAATTGGCGCCCCATTATTCAATTATTTGACTTCCGGAATATTCTTTAATTAATATAATTTGTATATAATTAATATCTTGTATTTTACTTATTCTTAATAAATAAATACCACCATATTAATTTACCACTATAACCTTTATAGTCTAGAGATAAACTTTCCTTATTTGGTTATCAACTATAACCGCATTTTAGTCCGACTCGATGTTCATATGTGTGTGACCCGATAGGCTTCCGAATATGTTGGCCGTAGACACAAAGTGCAATTTACTAAAATGCCCTTCATGCCTAACGATCACGGGATAGCGCAAAGCAACACACCGTGACCCCAATCATCGGAAGAGTCAAAAGCAATGACTACTACCTTTCATGTGAAGTTAGTTACCGTGTAACTTACAATCTATCATCGTAATAATATCCATACGATCGTATCTCGAGTGTCAATACATTAACGATCGTATCTTATAATCTGGGTATCATGCTCTCTCGGAATAACATATTTACTCCTACTTTGCAAAAATTCTCGAGAGCTAGACATTCCTTATAAGAAGGCCATTTCGGATATTCGATCCCAATCATAGGATACGCGATTCCCGGACGACCAATCATATATTCTCCGCATGCTTCAATATCACACCAATCACTACCGCATGATCGCCCCGTGGTTAGGAGAAATCTCAATAGTGTCAAAGCATGACAATCCACACAGCGATGCCATGAAGACTCCGGTCAAAAGAATAATTACTCAACCGCCACATAGTGTAACACTTAATGTGAGTGGGTCAGTCTAACGTACGCATTCTCTAATACACGTCCACGTACAGTCTAAGTGTCTCTACACTTCGATAGACGAGATCTATCCCTATCTTCTAAAAGATAGAAGACATCCAATACGTGCTAGTCTGATTATACTATCAATGCCCCATTTGATAATATGTAAGACTAGAGACATTTGAGTACCAATCTTGTTATAGTGATTAGAGATCTCATCAACCATAATCACTATCATGGTTTTATCACTGTGATTGATACTAGGGGACGTTACTATATATATATACAACAAATAACATGAAGATAAACAATATATAATAACATAAGTGATTTTATTAATTATAATAAAGTTATTACATGAACTAAATAGACTGTAAATGACCCGATCCGGTCGGATCCGGTCCAACCCGATTGGGTTTAGGACACCTTTCCAACAAACTCGACATATACATATATAATTAATAAAATACTTAAACTCCGAATAAAAGGAACTGAACCCAATATCTCGTTTTCGCAAAATAACACGTCTGCCATTTCTCGAAAATCGGAATATTACAGTTGTGGCTGCATAATCGTGAGGTTCTGGGTAAGGGTGTAATCGACCCAAATCGAATCGGGCAACCCGTTATACCAGTGATGCTCGAAATCATGCTCGAGTTCATTCGACCAGGTAAAAAAATGCTCAAGATCGGCTCGATTGAGTTTTAACCGTTCTTAAGTTCGGCTCAGGTATGCAAGATAAAATTTTGAGAAATTTTAAACTCAAACTGTAGCTCAAGAAGCTTGAAAAAAAATGTTTAAGATTAAAAATGCTCGAGTTTAACTCATCGAAGAAATATAAATGAATATATTTTTTTAATATAATTTAAAAATACTCAATAATGCTCGTGAATATTTCAATTTGAACATTCGAGTGCTCGCGTTCGGCTCGCCAACATTGATGAACTACTCACACTCGACTCAAGATTGATTGAATCAAGTTTAAGCAAACATCTCATGAGCCAAGCATCCAATTCTACTCACGAGCAACTCGGCTGTTTTACACCCTTAGTCCCGAATTCAAGTCCCAATAACTATATATATGGGTTATGCATGTTCACGTATATAGTTGTCTACCGTAGTGGTTGTGCTAAGGCAATCGAGATGTCGGCAGCTACAACAACAACGAAACTAGCTTGAAGTATTGTGTCGCGATAGATGATATCAACACCAACATGTTTTTTTAATAACCACTCGACAATATATATATATATATATATGCTAGCTATTTTCCCACATAAACAAATACACTTCTGTGTCAAATATTTCAACACATATTACACCACAATATCTTTCTTTTTTTTGGGTGGTGCACAAAAATTATCAACCAATGCTTTTATTTAAAGGGTCATAAATGGATGTATCTACTACTTCCCTTGAGAAAAAAATCTATGGAATCTGACATACATTTTCTTTCATTGAACCTTCCATATAAATTAATCATAATAATCTATAATAATTGTGTGTAATTTCACTACATTGCCCTTTCACTAAAAGTCATCTAATATTCCTTTTACAAGAATTATGTGTTTGTAGATTTGTTTTCATTTCGGCTTAAATTAAAACCCTTTTATTTTTTTTAGGAAAATTAAAACCCTTATGTTTTTGGGAATTAATAAATTTTTCATCGACACGAAATTCCAAAAAACTCATAACCTAAACGTATATAAATCTAAACAACAAATACTCAGTTCGACTCGTTAATTAACAGCTCTATGAAAAACGGTCTCTCCCGTTTTTTGAATTGAAACAATTTGGACTTGTACTTATGGACGTAAGACTTTGGTCGTGAAGTAAATATTTAAGCGGTGGGTTCAAACTCTCACATTGGAAGCTCGTTTATGCATAATCTCCCTTCCATGCCATAAATAATGTGTCGCATTAGATACATCAATTAATATATATACTTCTCCGTCCTAATTTGTTTGGCGTTTTCAAACTCATAATATGTAATGAGATATCTGGTCATTTAATAATTGACTAATTTACCATTTTATCATTTTTATGTGTAGCACATTTTAAAATACTTAATCCTCTTGTCATAGATACTGTAAATGTTTTTAAAACTGTATTTTAGAAACTGCAACATTCAGATTTAATAAAAAAGATTGTACTCATATAGTGTATTTGCTACCATAAAATTTAAATTTTGTAAAATTTACTTTAATCTACAGCATTAATCTAATTTTGTAAAGTTTAGTATCTGATAACTTTGATATTTGACACTCCTTCCGTTTCTATTTAAATGTCGCGATTGCTTAAAAAACATATATTAAGAAGAGTAGTTAACGCTTTGACTTAACATCAAAACAACAATAACACCCTTGAATATAATTAATGTAATGTTGTTTTCAATCTTCACCCCTTAATAAATAAGGCTCGATGTAGAAAAATACAATAAATAATGTTTTAGAAATGTACTACGACAGATAAAAATAATTTTTATTTTTTACAACTACGACGATTAAATAAGAGAAGGGATAGTAGAACTTTGTAAAATAAAAAAGCGTAGTATTTTAAATCGTAAAATAAAAGAATTTATTGACAATATATGATGCAATTTTTCTTATACCGTCAATAGCTCAATCTTTGAGATCGTATCTTTTAACATGTTGAATAAAATGACGCGTTATGACTACATTCGCCGTCAGAAACGTGTAAATCGCTTTTGCTTTTTAGCCATTCAAAGAATGTAAATCCATTTAAAAAACCAATTAAGATTTATTATATTTTTCTTATTTTATCTCTCATTTATTATATACTCACCGTGGCCACTACTTTAACGGTTAATGGTCATTTTAGATATTTTAATCAAAATTAATATCACATAACCAATTCACCAACTATCTTAATCTACGCAAAAAAACAAAACAGATTTATATTTTGGGGTGAAGGTGAAGATTATAATAAAAATAAATATGAAAGTATTAAAATGAAAGAGAATAATTGTATGTAATATAGATTTTTATATAAATGCTTGACAATGCGACAATTTGTACATCCAAAGTACTAAATTCTCGTTATACTCGTCAATCTTTTTATGAACAATCGTTGTCCCGCCTTCCGGTACGGCGGCTCCGCCATTTATTGATTCTGCAATCCATTTTTTTTAAAAATAATTTCTTTAAAAATAGAGTTTTGACTTATGTTTTATAATATAAAATATAAAAAACAAAACTAGATTTTGTCAACTTATAGAATTTGGCATCTATTGTTTACACCTATGTTATGATGAAATAGTGGATTTTTCTTTTAGGATAGTAATAATATCTGATGGTTTTTTTTTTTTAAATAAAAAATTAAAAGTAATATCTGATCGTTCGTTTCTAAAAAAAAAAGAAATTAGTGGATTTTCATGGCATAAAATCAAGGTAAAAGTGTCCAAAAACTGATTTTAATTAAACATATACATTAATAAATTGTCGGGGGTTGGTTTAAAAGGAAAAATAGAAATCGTGACGTTAGAAATATAATATGGGTGATAAAGATCAAATCAAATCCATCATCATTGCGAGATGAACCGACATCAAATCCAATATCTCACAATTTCACCGTTTATGTGTTTTTTTTACAAAATTGACTTCGAAAATACCGTTGAAAAATTATCAAATAAGATGTCTAAATAAAGATGACGAAAAAATAAAAAAATATGATGAAAGAATTACCACGCTTTTACAACAAACCATATCAAAAGGTATTCGCTTTTGCGATTAATTAGTAGAGAATTTAAATCACATTGGAATAAGAAACGCCATTTTTATCCAAAAAACATTCAATGTGCTTTTCCATACGTCCATGTTCAAATTGTTTTTTAACAATAAACCCTAAATTATTTTAGTAACTTCATTTTAAATAAGTTAGGTTAACAATAGACGTGCATAAAAAAATACATAAATAACGATTTGTTGTAATTTATCTTTTCAGATCATTTTATTTATCTTTTCTTACACTAAATTGTGTAAACATATCATTCTCTTAATTTTATTGTCATATTAGGGTTGACCTAAAACATTTATTATCCAAACACAATCGAGTCGAACAAGTGAGATAATGGCGACTAAGCAAAATTGTCTTCAAAGATACACATATATAGTTTTCTAAAGCGAAATATGCGTATATAGTTTCCTAAAGTGAAATGTTGAGTTGAAGAGGTTTGAGTATGCTCCACACGTGTTTCCAAGACTGAGAAAATATAGTTTTACGTGTTACTTAAAGAACATCATATACATGTTGAAAACGGAATTTACAATTATGGGAATGTGTCTACGCCCGACACTTTAGCAGAATCCCAAAGAGCCCCAGTGAGAAGATTCAAATCATGTTTGGGACAACTCGTTATGAGAAACAAGAAGAAAATGTGTAAAAACAAATTAAACACAATAAATAACCGAAATACATTCATCGGTTTATCTCATTCATAGTAGAGTCATTTCGTTTTGAGACCGACCCCCCCTCCCTTTTTTTTTTTTGTTAATTGAGCATTTACTTCACCAAGAGATTATACAGGCATCTCACAATATATTTACACCACTCTGAATCAACATTTTGAATTAATAATCGACTTTCAAACAATCGAAGGAGAGAATAGACATTTTCAGAAAGTCGAATTCGTCTCAAGAATCAAAATTTAAAAATGTCGATTCACTATGATAAATACGTAAAGACACTAAAATATCGATTTAGTATGAGAAATATTTAAAGTAAAATATCGATTCGTTGAGGTAAAAATAAAGCCGCCCAATATCAAATTAATTTGAATGCAATAGTATTACGGTAATAATAAATTTATTTTGTAAAAAAACACCATATTTTTAGCCAAATAATTAGTGTGAGAAAAAAAAGAATACATTAATCCGATCGGTCGAAAAAAATCGCAGAAAAAAACCTAGGAAATTCGACCGTCCCTTTTTTTAATTTTATTTTTCCTTTTTGTATTTCTTCATCGACAGCTTCGATAATTGGCATTCATCAGAAATTACGAAGAAAAATAAAAGATTTTCAAACCAAAAACCCTTCATTTGTTGCTTTCCCCTTCCCTTATTTTCCTTCGATTCTGATATATTTTGTAAGATTAGTATAGTAATTGTATAATAAGGATCGGGAAATTGAGGTGGAGATTGGAAATTGAGGTGGAGATTAAGGGAATTAGGGTTTTGATGCTACAGTATATGCTGGTTTGGAATGATTTTAATTTAGCTCGGGCTTTGAAGCTATGAATCTGAATTTTAGTTAGGGATTGGCATTTTGAAGAAGTAAAGTGAGAATATTATTAGATATATACAATTTATTAGCATGGATGTTGATTCGAATATGGCAGTATCTGATGATTCCGATCATGATCAAGCAACGAGTAATGGACTGAGTTTGGAGCAAAACGAGCAGCTTCAGCAGCAGCAAGGGAGTAGTGGAGGAGGAGGTAGTCCGGTGGTGGGGCCGAGATGTGCGCCAATGTATTCGGTTGTTAATGCGATTATAGATAAACCAGAGGATGGACCTGGGCCGAGATGTGGACATACTCTAACTTCAGTGCCTGCTGTTGGAGAGGAAGGTTCGCCGGGGTATATTGGTCCGAGGTTGATTTTGTTTGGTGGTGCAACTTCTTTGGAAGGGAATTCTGCTTCTGCTGGAACTCCTTCTGCTGGAAGTGCTGGAATTAGTACGTTTTTTTTTTTTTTTTTTTTTTTTTTTTTTTTTTTGTAGTCTTGTTTGTGGTCCTGATAATGGTAATGGGGCTTGCTTTTCAGCTGCATTTATTTTTCAACTAGTATTTTTTGCTATTTCTGGTGAAATGGACATGAAGAAGTTGAATACTTCGTGATTTATTTTAGTTTCCCAGTTGAAGTAAGCTCAATTAGAGTATATTTAGAGCTTACAGGTACTGTACTAGGTACATGGCATTTTCCATGATGTCACTTGAAACGGAAACGGAAACGGAAACGGAAACTTACTTGGTTATATACTTGACTGCAGGATTTGCCGGGGCAACTGCTGATGTGCATAGTTACGATGTATTGACAAATAAATGGTCAAGGTACTCCTCTAATTTAGTTTGAAGATTAGGTGACTCTTTGGTCTTGACAACTTATTGTGCTTTCTCTTACTTGTGCAGAATTACTCCCATTGGAGAACCACCTACACCGAGAGCAGCTCATGTGGCTACTGCTGTTGGGACAATGGTTGTTATCCAGGTGGGTTGACAGCTTGGTTGAGATTCAAAATTAAGCTGTTAATAGGTGATTCAACTCTTCAATGGTAACATTTGATATTAGTGCAGGGTGGTATGGGTCCAGCTGGGTTGTCTACCGAGGATCTGCATGTTCTGGATCTGACACAACAGAAGCCCCGGTGGCACAGGTTAGCCTCGAAACAGAATAGACATATTCTTTAACGCTGACAGGAATGAGGGGTTCTGGTAATATATGTAGTATTAGTTATGTGGTCGTCTTACTATGAAGTTTAATTGATCGATTTGGTCCATTAAGGTATAATTATCACATGAGATTTTAAGAGAGGACATCTGTTTTTCTTAGGGTGGTTGTTCAAGGCCCTGGACCAGGTCCTCTGTATGGACATGTTATGGCTCTGGTGGGACAAAGATATCTCATGGCAATCGGTGGAGATGATGGTTAGTTGTTTTATATTCTTTCTCATTCTATCACCAGTTTCTTTTACTGTCTGTATGTGTTCATTCATTTTGTGCTTCACAGGAAAGCGACCTTTAGCTGATGTGTGGGCCTTAGACACTGCAGCCAAGCCTTATGAATGGAGGAAATTAGAGCCTGAAGGTGAAGGTCCTCCTCCCTGCATGTAAGTGTAGTCCATGGGATGTGGCTTTATGCGTTTAATTGTCTCTCTACTGTATATTTTCCTTTGATCGTTGGGATGTGTTTATGATCAGTACTTTTTTTGGATGCTATCGACAGGTATGCAACTGCCAGTGCAAGATCTGACGGTCTACTTCTGCTTTGTGGTGGAAGGGATGCCAATAGTGTGGTGAGCTCGACTCTTATTACGTTAGATCAGTGTTCTAAAAGTCGCTAGGCGCCAGTCGGGCGGCCGGGTGGGGAGTTGGGAGTAGTCGCTGGGGGGGGGGGGGGGACTAGTCGGGGACTAGGCGGATGTGATTTTTTTTTAATTATTTTATTAATAATATTAATAATAATGGACTTGTCAAAACCAAAAAACAAAATACTACTACAAACCCCTAAAAATAATGATACAACTACTCTTGTAAGTACTAACATATCATAAGTCTAAAAATTCAAGTCACAAAATAAAGACATACAAACATACATGATACGGCGTCCAAACTCGAAAATAAACACATTCAAAGTCACGTAGTCAAGTTAAGTTTAAACTGAAAGTGTGACACAAATTCAAATAAATTCTCCATTTTCATCCACTAAGTCTTCATTTTTTTTATTTAATTAGGGCTTCCCAAAAAAATATCTAAATATATAAAGACTTACAGAAAAAAAATATTATATAAAGCTTTCTCCGAGTTGGCCGAGTTTGACCGAGTTTCCCGCCTTGAACCCGACTTGAACCCGCCCAGCCCGACTTCCAGCCCGCCTAGACAAGGCCGAGTGGTGTAAATTCGGGTCGGTTGAGGGCCGACCGGCGCCTAGGCGGCCGACTTGGCCGATTTTTAGAACACTGCGTTAGATGATGTTAATTTTGCTTGACTATTTTCCTTTGTTAATTTCCTTGATTTTAATAGTTCTCTCTCTTTTAACTTTGCTATTCTTGTTTTGCTAATATACTTATATGGGCCCATGCCAAGGAACTCCACCACCTTTGCTGCCTCATTTTCTATTTCCTTTTCCTGCATGCAAGGTTTCTGGTAGTTTATCCGATTCCCTTTTCCTGCATGCAAGGTTTCTGGTAGTTTATCCGATTTAATTGGTTGCCCTGTGTGTCCAATTGTTTGGTTTGTTCTTTTGCTTGCACTTGATGCTTTTTTTCTGTTTAGACTTTCTCCAAAACAATTAGCGCTCAAGGACATGTGTGCAGAACATGTCTGGACGATCATTTCGCTCCATCTTTGTTATACAATATTTACCTTTTCAATCCACGAAGTTCTCGATTCTTAGGGGTGCATCTTAGGTTCGTTACTGTTCTTAAACAAAATCCACTTGCATTTACAATTTTGTACAGCTTTTCTAAATGATTTTCTATACGACCTTTCTTTGCGTAAGCGCCTCATAGGTGAATAGTTAACATTAGGGTATTGGTGATTGTAGCACTTTGATCTTCATGTTTTTACCTTAAACCCACTCTGTGCTATGGTTACTTGTGGTTGCAGCCACTGGCAAGTGCATACAGTCTCGCCAAACATATAGATGGTCGTTGGGAATGGGCTATTGCTCCTGGAGTGTCTCCTTCTCCTAGATATCAGCATGCTGCGTGTAAGTTGTTGCGGATCTATGCTTTCATATGTACGTTGTTGTTTATATATAGTCAAATAATAGATGAGGAATATTTAACTTCTCTCGTTTCTAGGTCTTTGTCAATGCCAGGCTTCACGTTTTTGGTGGGTCCCTTGGTGGCGGTCGATTGGTGGATGACTCATCGAGTGTGGCAGGTGATTTTTTTTTTTGAGTTCCAACAAATCGGTCAACTATGAGGGTCTAGAATGTTTTTTTTTCTCTCTCTCTGTGTAGTACTGGATACTGCAGCAGGTGTTTGGTGTGATACAAAATCTGTTGTTACTACTCCCAGGACTGGCAGTTTCAGTGCTGACACCGCAGGTGGCGATGCTGCAGTTGAACTGATTAGACGCTGCAGGCATGTTGCTGCTGCTGTTGGTGACCTGATATTTATTTATGGTGGCCTTCGTGGCGGTAAGAAATAACTTTTCTCTGAAACAACAGTTTCTTCTACATGTAACCATTCATTTTTACTTTTGTGGTGTTTGGGAAACACCCTGACCTGGCTATGCTAGAGTTTTGTGTAGCTAGATCAAACTCAGTCCTTGTTTGGTATTGCTTTATTAAATTTTAAAAATAACTAGCTCTTCATCAACCCCATTTTACCCGGACATCGTTATTGGGAGAAAACCTACTTACAGCAGGAGTAACCTTTTCTCCTCTAAACCTATTTTGCAGAAAAAAAAAGTATAAGAAAATCGTATCTAGTCTGCAATTATTTGTATGAATACGGGTTTCGTAGTTAGCTTATCACCCATACTGATTTTCAACATGTAGAGTGCCACTTAAAAAGGCAGCCCAATGCATAGCATTAGCAGCATCCGCCTATGTGGGATCTGCAGGGAGGTCGGGCTAATTCGGCTTACTGTTGGCTGTTTTAGCTTATATTTTTCTATAAGAGTCTGTTTCCCCTTTTCAATCTGCCGTAATTATGTACTCAGAGAAACGCAGATAGTAAGAAATAGAGAACAGGATTTCTTGATACTTTGTTTGGCCATGACGATACTACTTGTTGAATTGATGATGTTCGTAAAAAGTGCTACAATTAAAATAGAAGTTACGACTTCTGCTTGACAAAAGTCCAGTGTGTGGGTATTTATTTGGCCATTGCATTACTTACTAAGTCAAATGAGGAATTGGTTCCTACTATTGAAACATTTTTTTATATGATAGAAAAACATATAACTTGTCCAACGCATAGCAAAAAAGTGTACCGTCACAGTCGCAACATAAGCTACTTTATTAGTTTATTAAGTGAAACAAGATTTGGATCAATACTCGATTAGACAGAACCAGCTCAATACAAACCTAGCTAGATGAGGTTGGTTTCAATCCAACCCAACCTAGCTTTAAAAAGTCTTTTTTGATATTTGGTATGGATCGGTTAAGTTATTTAAAGTTCGATCGTTCATAGTTTTATCTTCCGTATGGTTTCTTAGGTCAGGTGCTTTGCTAATATGGGCAGTAAATATTTGTTTTCTCATGCTGCTTGATCTGGTTAAAGGTGTGTTGCTGGATGACTTGCTCGCTGCTGAAGATCTTGCTGCCTCAGAAACAACAACGGCAGCTTCACTAGCTGCAGCATCTAATGTGCAGGGTGAGAGGTTACCTGGAAGATATGTTGATGATAGAATGAGGCAAACACTTTCCGAAGCAGGCACTGATGGTGCAGTTGTGCTTGGTAATCCTGTTGCTCCCCCAGTGAATGGTGATATGTTTACTGACATCAGCACTGAAAACGCAATGCTTCAGGGCTCTCGTAAGTAATGGATGAAGATATTTCTGTGTTTTGCATCAACTTCCTCGATAGGCTGGAAATATATGGAGTGGAATTGTTTCAGGAGAATGAACAAAGGTGTAGATTACTTGGTCGAGGCCTCGGCTGCTGAAGCTGAGGCTATCACTGCCACACTAGCCGCTGCTAAAGCTCGGCAAGGACAAGCTAATGGAGAAATGGACAGGGTGTTCATGCGCCAGCTTCCCATTGACATGCCCAGAGCGATCACGATCTCGAGAGGAATAGATGATGTGGCCTCGCTGAGGCATTTAAGGTGGAGCCTCCCAACCCTATTCGGATTGGACATTGGCCGCGGTATTGCGAATCGGATTGTGTTGGCAGATCGACCGATCCTCGTTGTCCCTTTCTTCGAATATCGAGGATCCGTAGGGGTTTGTATGGGCCACGGTGAGCATGGTAAACTCCCATTCCTTCTTTGTTTTGCTTTTTCCTTATCTTTTGTTCTCCAATCTATTTGCTTAAATCCTCAACCTTTGCTTTTCAGTCGGCACCGGTCTTCTTGGTTCATAAATGATTACAGAGCACAAGATCGCCGAAAGCACAGATGCTACCATGGCATTCAACGCCGCCAGAGAAGTTGGGAACGACCGCGAGTACGGCTTAGTGTCTTTGAAGGTGAAAATGCCGAACTAAAGAAGCATTTCGTTGAAAATGCCGAACTAAAGAAGCAGCTCACCGAAAGTGACAATCTGAAGAAACAATTTCATTGAAGCGGAGAAGTTGCCGCAAGAGGCTCAAGCGAACTCCGAGCGCCTAGAGAAGCTTAACTTTAAACTTGCGGAGAAAGATAGAGCGCCGATCGTGCAATGAAGGATATGCAGCAGAATGGGTTGGTGAGGCCGGGGCCATTGGAAAGCCGAACAAAAGGTGATCGCCGATCCGGGAAGAAGGGTAGAGAGGCTGCAAGAAAGGTTGCCTGCTGGTGATAACTTCGATGGGATATGATCAAGGATTTTATCACATTGCAAGTTGTGTGTGGGCTCGCGCGCGCGCATACACTCTGCACCTTGAAACTTTGCGGGATTGGATCATTACTCCTTCTTCTCTCGACCACTTGAGGGGTTTCCACCCGCACATCCTTTCAACGAGATCGAGCCGCAAACCTATCTTTGGCGGTTGGGAGGCACCCTAGTCGAAGAGGAGAATCTCGGGGAGTTGGTGTGCTGCGCGCAACTCGATGAGAGGCCGCGGATGAAGCGAAGCCGAGCAAACAGAGTCCGATGCAAACGCCGACAAGATGTCGCATCCTTCACTTAGCGCAGAGAACGTTGGCGGCGATGATATGCGCCGTAAGATTCTTAAATTTATTTCTCTTGTATAAACAATATTTTGAGGTAAGAACCTTTGATTCCGCTTTGTTTTGTATAACTTTCTTCATTCCTCACTTGTAATGACATTTCCCTTACTTTCTCTCTCTGAGTATATGAAGTTTCTTTTGTGTTCGCATGTATGTTTATATTTTGCTCGAATGTATTACATATATCGAGCTCGGCCCTGGCGTGTCCGATATTGTAAGTACCCGGCCCCTTTGTTTTAGATAAGATCCCGTTGAAAATTGGATGAACTATTTGAAATAACTATCCACTTGTAACTCAAGTCACTTTGTAGTCGTAAATGGACGGACTTATCTGAAATAGTTGCCCGATTGTAGCGTGAAAATTCCCCACAATATGGCCCCTTTGCTTCAGATAGGATTCGGAGTCGAAAACTTGCGATTTTGAAATTTTTCCGGGGTATGACCCCCTTTGTTTTAGATAAAGCT
This sequence comes from Gentiana macrophylla, assembly GCA_026214975.1. Classification (NCBI taxonomy): domain Eukaryota; kingdom Viridiplantae; phylum Streptophyta; class Magnoliopsida; order Gentianales; family Gentianaceae; genus Gentiana; species Gentiana macrophylla. Next base: position 91,072,844 of record CM047817.1, read on the forward strand.
CGGAGTGGTAAACTTGCGGGCTTATCTGGAATAACTTGTCCGATTGTGTGTTAAATAAATTTACAGAGTATGGCCCCTATTTTTAACAAAGTCTGAGATGTACCCAAGGTCTTTGTTGAAAATTTTGTCGAAAATTACCCTCATACGCACAGCGGACACATTTGCCGGACATGATAACATGTAATTTTAAAAGATAATTGTAAAATCGGTTTGTTAAGTTCGCCTCACCCCGCTAGGTGAGCGAAAGTTACAAGAAAGAAAGCCTAACCACTCACGTCGTAAACGAGAGGATAGCCATATCCCTAGCCGATTATTACATATAGTACTTCTTGAGATTATCCGCATGCCACGGCATGTTGAGTTCAAACCCTGTTGTTTCTTGAGGACATAAGTCCTTTCTTGATCTCTCGTGACCTGGTAAGGCCTTCCCGGCTTTGCCGTAAGCTTGCCTTTATCGGGTCAAGACCGGTGGCTTTCCTATTTCAAGAACGGTCGCCGACCTTGGAAGAGTGGTCGTAGATTCGCTTGTCGTCTTTGTCGTTTAGCGGCCCGCTTGTAATTCACGAGCCGATGATACGATGCTAACCTTTTCTCCTCCGCTAGATCCAGTCGATCCGCTCGCTGAGTAGATTGTCCGCTGGGTCGCATACAACGAACCTAATGCTTGGGGGCGCCATTTCACAGTGTCATGGCTTCCGATCCGTAAGTTAGAGCAAACGGTGTTTCTCCGGTGGGTGTTTTGATTGTGGTGCGGAGTGCCCATAGTATGGCGGGCAGCTCGTCGACCCAACCGCCTCAGCTTGGCCATTGCCTTGGGAGTAGGCTACGGATGCTTTTGCTTTCTCACTTACGCTCTTTTTAAGCATCTTGATTATTTGCTTATTGCCGGCCTTAACTTGGTCATTGCCCTGGGGTAGGCTACGGATGATTGCCAATGTTTGACCTTGTACTCCTCGCAAAAACTTGAGAATTCCTTTCTGAACTGCAGTCCGTGATCCATCACCACTGCCCGCTGGATGCCGTAAACGAGACCATATATGATCGTGGTAGAAGTAAAATGCATCATTTGCCCCTATGTTGACAAAAGGCTTGGGCTCAATCTACTTTGTGAAGTAATCCACGGCCACCATGATAACTTTGCATCCACTCCTTCCCGATGGGAAGGGTCCGATAAGATCGAGCCCCCACATGTCGAAAGGCCAAGGTGCGACCCCGATGCTCTGTTCAACCGATGGTAGCCTTGGGATGTCCGCATGTTTTTGGCACTCTGGACATTCTCTGACTAGCTTCTCCGAATCCTTAAGGATTGTCGGCCAGTAATACCCCGCTGTTAAAACCTTCTGGGCCAAGGAGCGACTAGCGGGATGACCCGCACACACTCCTTGGTGAAGCTCCATAAATATTTTTCCCCTTTCCTCCTTTCGGACACATCTCAATAAAGGCTTAGTGACGGACCTCCAGTAAAGCATTCCGTCATGTATGACGTACCTTGCTGCTCTTTTTTTGAGTGCGCGAGATTTATCCGCATCAGCGGGCATTCTATGTAAGCTTGAATCTCGTCAATCCAGCACGGAGTCGGCGTTGGTGTATTGATCTCCATGATTTCTGTTATTTCAACGGTGGGTACTGCAAGATATTCTATCATTATTGAAGGGTCCGCGATTTCTTCCTCAAGAGATAGCATAGAGAGATAATCTGCCCGCTCGTTATCCTCTCTTCGAACTCTGATGAATTCGCAATAGTTGAATTCGGATCTCAGTCGTCTGACAATCTCACTGTATTTTTCGAGGATGCCGCAACGCGTCCCATAGTCCTCTGAGATTTGGTTGACGATGAGCTGAGAATCACAGTAGACTTCAATATTTTCCACTTTTAATTCTTTCGCAAGTTTAAGTCCGGCTATAATTGCTTTATACTCGGCTTGATTATTTGTGGCCGGGAACTTTTACCTAACAGGTTTTTGATTTCTTATGTTGTCCCGGGCTCTATCAGAATAACTCCGGCCCCACATCCGTTTCGACTTGATGCTCCATCAACATATAACTGCCAGCATTGATTGGGGTTGTTTGGGGCCGCAACGGGCTCAAGTGGTATAGACGAACTCGGTTGAGTCGAGCTAAAACTCGTCTCAACAATGAAATCTGGCAATGCTTGAGCTTTGATAGCTTTTCTGGGTTGATACCGAATATCGAACTTAGTGATTTCGATTGCCTATCGGAGCAGCCGACCTGAAAGGTCCATGCAGTGTAATTTGATGTATTGGGCTATCCGTTAAGACAATTATAGTGTGCAAAGTAAAGTAGGCCCTGAGTTTGCGGGCAGCGATAACAAGCGCGTAGGCTAACTTTTCAACATTAAAATAACGACTCTCCACCGGAATGAGAGCCTTGCTTCCATAATAAACATGATTTTGGAGGGATCTGGCCTCCTTGACAAGAACGTCGGCAACAGCCGGTCCGAGGCCACCAAGTACAAAACAAAACATCTTCTTCTACAGGGCTAACCAAAAGAGGTGTCTTCCCTAAATTCTCCTTGAGGGTTTGAAAAGCTTGAGAACACTGCTCATTCCACGAGAAAGATTTGTAATTTTGAAGAAGGGAAGACATTTTTCCGCTGATTTGGAAATAAAACGACCCAAGGCGATGATTCTGCCGTTGAGCCTCTGAACTTCCTTGATCGTAGTTGGTTCTTGCATTTCGAGCAAAGCTTGAATTTTTCGGGTTAGCCTCGATCCTCGCGACTAATCATGAACCCGTAAACTTGCTCGCTCGACACCAAATGTACATTTGGCCGGATTGAGTTTCATAGAGTGTTTCCGAACATTGCTGAAAGTCTCCTGAAGGTCGGCGGTGACCGTCACCTGCGGATTTGACAACCATATCATCTATGTAAGCCTCCATGTTTTTACCAATCTGCGAACTGAAAACCTTGTTGACCATCATCTGGTAAGTTGAACCCGCATTTTTCAGCCCGAAGGATCATCTCGTAATAGTATAGGCCTCCAGCAGCTCTGAAAGCCGTTTTTTCTTTGTTGGACTCAGCCATCCGAACCTGATGATACCCCGGATATGCGTCCAGAAAACTAAGAACCTCAAAACCAGATATGGAATCCACTAACCGATCGATTTGAGGGAGTTGATAAGGATCCTTCGGACAAGCCTTGTTGATGTTAGTGAAGTCAACACACATTCTCCACTTGCCATCGTGCTTCTTCACCATAACTACGTTCGCCAACCAAGTGGGGTAGGCTAGCTCTTTGATAATTCCCCGCTGAAGAAGCTTTCCGACCTATACCTTAACCGCAACCTCTATTTTCGCCGTGAACTGCCGAGCCCATTTGTTGTATCTAGAGGTCGTAAATGAACCTAAGTATTCGATTCGATCCGAGTATTCGCTCGAAAAAGCTCGATTCGGGCTCGCTTGCGGGTTCGAACTTGAGCGAACCTTACAAATTAGATATTCGGTGGTCGAGCCGAACATGTTCGAACATGTTCGGCTCGGATATCATAAATTCATATCTGATTCGAGCCGAACATGTTTTTTAAAACCGAAATAACATGTTCTCGATTTTTTTAAAAACCATTCGAGCCGAACATGTTCGAACGGTTCGACATGTTCGAGCGAACCGAGCCGAGCTTTTTTCCCAAATACCAGATCGAACCCGAGCCGAATAATGAAAATATAAGGCTCGCCATTTCGAGCCGAGCCGAGCCTAAGGTTCGAACATACCGAAGCCGAGCCGAACCCCGCCAGGGTTCGGTAGGGTTCGGCTCGTTTACAGGCCTAGTTGTATCGGTTTGAAGGTAGAGTCGACGTTGAGATGGTGGAGGGCGACGTCGGCCTCAACTTCTCTCATATCCGTAACCACCCAGGCAAATGCATCTAGGTTTTCTTTGAGAAGCTTAATCAGAATTTCTTTCTCGGAGGGGCTTAGGTGGGCCCCTATCTTGATCGTTTGATCGGGATACTCGTCGTTAACGATCACCTCGACCAACTCATCCTCTGCCGTAAAATCAGGCTCATCCCTGACTTGCAAAATTTCGCATTCTACCTTGATAGGTAAGGGTTCTCATACCACCCGGATCATATTGATGTTTTCCATGCCCTTAGGCTGTTCGATGCGAGCTTTCTTGTTTCCAGTTCTCATTTCATGAATAAAGGTGAGAACGGTCGCAGGTTCGCTGACCGACACCGCAACTTTATCTCCGACATAAAACTTTGCCCGCTGATGCGGGATGAATGTAACCATCTGAAACCGTTTCAATGCCGGCGTTCCGATTATCATGTTGTAGTTTGATTGAAGATCGACTACGGGAAATGTTACCTTTCAGTTCGGAAATGTGTGTAATCTCCCATCTGCACGTCCAGGTCGATGGCCCCCTCGACCCATATTCTGTGGCTGGTGAAGCCCTCAATGGTGCCATTATGTGGCCTCAAATTGGATTCGCTGAATCCCAGCTCTTTGAAGCAATTGTAGACAAACTATCCCGACATGCTTCGGTGTCAATCAGAACTCTGTTGACGCAAGTCCGATTGACTACCACTGAAACACAAAGACACATGTCCTCCACATTGATGGAAGTCGCCAGCTCGCTTCGGGTAAAAGCAAGAGGTTGCTCATTCCCACGCAGGACAACTGGCTTCTCCACATGTTTGTTAATGGATCCGATACGGCTTTTGATTTGATTGTTGCTGGGGGAGTTTCTGTGATCATTCGGATTTGTCTGTCGAACTGACGGGCTTGTTGATTCTTTCTGTCCGGCCCCCAGCATCTCTCTTGTAATGATCATGATTTCCGCGAGATAGTAACTTTTCAATCGCTCTTTTGAATTGCATGCACTCGTCGGTGGTATGACCTTTGTCCCTATGATACCCGCAATACTTGGTGGTGTCACGGCGTGGGTCTGGCACCATTGGGTAAGGCTCAGGAGTTCGTCCCTTACTTCATTTAGCATCTGAGTGTATGAGATTCTGAGAGGATTGAAGGTCTCCTCCTTAAATCTCTCGGGCTTTTTGATTTCTCGGTCACGATTCCTACGACTATCCCTGGGCGGGCTACGCTCAGCCCTCTATTTTCCCCTGTTGGACATCGATGAGCCCTCATTCCCCGCCGTCGCGATGTACTTCCTCGTTGAACTCAGCATTTCTTAGAGGTTCGACGGCGGCGTTAAAGCGAAATATGATTTCAGATAACCGGATTACGCCTGCTTCAAAGTCGCTCATCACAACGTTGTCCGCTAAGACCCTTGTCACCGTATACCTTGTAAAATCGCTTCATAGAGCTGCGGGTACCTTTATTCTCACCTTGTCGGACCTCGTGAAGGTCGATGTGTGTCTTTTGGGCCCCTACCGACTTGAACTCAACTATGAACTTGCTTATCAAATCGTCCCAAGATAGGATCGAACCCGAGAAAGACCGCGAACCCATGACGCCGTTCTATCCTCGCATTGATCCCATAAAATCTATACACCACGCCTCATTGCTGAAGCTTGCATAGATCGATTTTTGCTTTGGCGGCGAAAGCCAATCCAAAGGATCCGTCGTTCCGTGATAATTGGTGAAATTTGGGTAGTGAGTACCACCTCTAGGAGCCGCCTTTAGGATGTTAGGATGAAGGACGTTGGTACCCCTGTAGGATTAGCTGCCCGGTCCTACCCGCTTGCAATTCCTCTTTGATGTCTTTTCATTATGCCCATCTCATCCTGATTTTCTGGGATAGTGGGGAGTGGGGTATAACTTTCTGCGGCCTGTGATTCTCCTTGTCCTTCGACACGGGTATGGACCTGTCGGGGATTCCTTGGTCACTGGTCGCACAAATTGTCGTCGACCACGGGCCCCAAAGCGAACTAAGGTCGATCTCCTTCCCACTTTAGGCAAAGTGAAGTTGGTATGATCGCTTTCCTCTACCCTCGTCTCCGCGTGCGGTTGAATTGTTTTTTGCGGATTCAGAGTGGGTTGTATCTCCATTGGTGTGGGTATGGGGGGAATAAAGTTGCCAACGGGTTGAGGAGATAAACCCTCTGCAATGAGTAGCATGTTACCCACGCGCATTTGCTTTACATAATCCATACGCGCTTGAAGGGTTATCGTGTAAGAACTTTGCTGTAGGGGCGTCCCCCTGCTGAGACCGCTTCCTTCTCATTATTCGTACGAGAGGCCCCAGCAATACCTTTCCCACGGATTTTTCTGACCGCCGCCTCATGTATCTCGCGAGCTCGGGTCCTTTCCTTATATAAGCCCGCATTTCGGGTGTGATGTCCCGTCCCGCATCACCGCGGACAATACCCTTCTACTCTCTTCTCCACGTGTTGTGTCCGCTCCACGTGGAGGCTCGACATCCCGCTTTAGTCGGTGTAGTAGAGTGTCATGTGTTTTTCGCGCCATCATGTTTGACTAAGATACTTTGGAGATATTTTGGCTAGATATTTTTCCGACTAAGATTCCAATACCAATTCCAAAGTGCAATCTCCGTGTGGTTTCAACAAGCAACCAATTCTCTTATTACTTGAAGAGTCGAATCGACCAAAAGCGTATACCAACCTGGGTATTACGAGGACTCGCGGCGAAGTTATGAAGATGGCGTTGAAGACGTTCCTTCAAGTTGAGGTGATTCTCGATGAAATCCCCAAGTTCCTTCTGCCAAAGACGCCGTGAAGCTGAATTTACGGCGGAGCTAATGATCCGAAGAGGTTGAATGACAATGATCTTCCCGGTAACGGAGCCAACTGATATGGTCGGATATACCTGATTTGCGGTAACAGTATTATATAGAGGATATAAGGTCAGATATGTGTGATTTCTCCGCAGAGAGAGAAGGTGGTGGCTATCAAGAACAAGGTTGCCGGACTAATGCTTATGAGAGAAAACACGAGTGAGTCGACAAATTGACTGAGTAGCTCTGTGTATATTAGTTTTTGGATCATTTCTATTACATTGTGATCCCATATATATAGGCAAACACTAAGTCGGTTGAGACTATTCATGACAAGACAATAAAAGGATATAATTAAGGATAATAATACAAATAAATACAAGTGGACCGGCCAGCTGTCTGGATAAGTATGACGGACAGCGGACTCGTATGTAGGTCGGACTCATATCTTCCTCGTCTTGATGTCAACCTGATAATATGGGAAGTTCCACTGTGCCCAAGATATCGGAGAGGAACTGGGTCCGACTTACGATTAGCGGACATGATCCGGCTTAAGAATTGCAGACTGGGTCCGGCTTATGGATTGCGAACTAAGAGGATGGAGGCCCAATATATGTTGTTGGGCTATGAAATATGCCCAATCTGGATGAACATGGCCCCAATCCGGTTCGGGTATATCAGTTTTCATTTCGGCTTAAATTAAAACCCTTATGTTTTTGGGAATTAAAAAGTTTTTCATCGACACGGAATTACTTAACAAACTCATGACTTAAACGTATATAAATCTAAACAACAAATACTCACTTCGACTTGATAATGACTCTACGACCGTTTTATGAATTGAAACAATTTGGACTTGTACTTATAGACGTAAGACTTTGGTCGTGAAGTAAATATTCATTTAAGCGGTGGGATCAAACTCTCACGTTGGAAGCTCGTTTATGCATAATCTCCCTTCCATGCCATAAATAATGTGTCGCATTAGATACATCAATTAATATATGCTCCTCCCTCCCAATTTGTTTGTGATATTTTGAAACTCACAATATGTAAGAAGACATCTGGTCATTTAATACTTGACTAATTTACCTTTTTGTCCTTTTTATAAGTAGCACAATTTTAAAATACTTAATACTCTTGTCATAGATCATCAGAATGCTTTTAAAATCGTATTTTTAAACTCGCAACAATCGATTTAATAAAAACATTGGATCATATAGTGTATTTGCTACCATATAATATAAATTTTGTAAAATTTACTTTAAATCTACCGCAATAATCTAATTTTGTAAAGTTTAGTATCTGATACCTTTGATATTTGATACTCTTTCCGCTCCTATTTAAACGTCATGTAGCCGCTGCAAAAACACATATTAAGAAGAGTAGTTAACGCTTTGATTTAACATCAAAATGAAAATACCACCCTTGAATATAATTAATTTAACGTTGTTTTCAATCTCCACGCCTTAATAAATAAGGGTAGATGTAGAAAAATACAATAAATAATGTTTTTAAAAATGTAACTCACGACGAGATATAAAAAGATTTTTTATTTTAACAACTACTTACGCTTAAATAGAACGAAGGAAGTAGAACTTAGTAAAGTAAAAAGCGTAGTATTTGAAACTTTAAAATAAAGAATTTGTTGACAATATATGATGCAATTTTTCTTATACTGTCAATAGCTCAATCTTTGAAATCGTATCGTTTAACATGTTGAATAAAATGAATGTTATGTACTACACTCGTCGTGAAATGTATGTCCGCTTCGTTTTTGTTTTGTCAGAATGTAAATCCATTTAAAAACCAATTAATCATTTATTATATTTTTCTTATTTTATCCTCATTTAATATATACTCACTCGCCACTATTTTCAATTAATAACAATCGCCAGTCATTTTAGATATTTTAATCAAAATTAATATCACATAACCAATTCACCAACTATCTTAATCACAAAAAAAAAGTCAAAACAGATTTATATTTTGGACGGACGAATGAAGATTATAATAAAAATAAATATGAAAGTATTAAAATGAAAGATAATAATTGTATGTAATATAGATTTTTATATAAATGCTTGACAATGCGACAATTTGTACATCCAAAGTACTAAATTCTCGTTATAATCGTCAATCTTTTTATGAACAATCGTTATCCCGCCTTCCGGTACGGCGGCTCCGCCATTTATTGATTCTGCAATCCATTTTCTTTTTTAATAATTTCTTTAAAAATAGAGTTTTGACTTATGTTTTATAATATAAAATATAAAAAAACAAAACTAGATTTTGTCAACTTATAGAATTTGGCATCTATTGTTTACACTTATGTTATGATGAAATAGTATGTTTTTTTTTTGGGATAGTAATAATATATGATCGTTTTTTTTTAAATAAAAAAATTAAAAAAATCGGATCGTTTCTCAAATAAAAATAAAATAGTGGATTTTCATGGCATAAAATCAAGGCAAAAGGGTCCAAAACTGATTTTAATTAAACATATATATTAATAAATTGTCGGGGTTGGTTTAAAAGGAAAAAAAAAAAAATATGATTCGTGACAAGTTAGAAATATAATTTGGGTGATAAAGTCAAATCCATCAAGTTTTGCTATATGAATCGACATCAAATCCAATATATCATTATTCCACTGTTTCTGTGTTTTTTACAAAAACGACTACGAAAATAATGTTGAAAAATATCAAATTAGGTCTAAATAAAGAGGACGAAAAAAATGAAAAAATGTGATGAAAGAATTACCATGTTTCGACAACCATATCAAATGGAATTCGTTTTTGTAGTTAAATGCTAGAGAATTTAAATCACAGTGGAATAAGAAATGTCATTTTTACCCCAAAAAATATTCCAATGTGTTTTTTCCATATGTCCATGTTCAAATTTTTTTTAACAATAAACCCTAAATTATTTTAGTAACAATAGATGTGAATAAAAAAATACATAAATAACGATTTGGTGTATTTTTCCTTTTCAGATCATTTTATGTATATTTTCTTACACTAAATTGTGTAAACGTATCATTCTCTTAATTTTATTGTCATATTAGGGTTGACCTAAAACATTTATTATCCAAATACAATCGAGTCGAACAAGTGGGATACGGCGACTAAGCAAAATTGTCTTCAAAGATACACGTATATAGTTTTCTAAAGCGAAATATGCGTATATAGTTTCCTAAAGTGAAATGTTGAGTTAAGAGGTTTGAGTATGCTCCACACGCGTTTCCAAGACTGAGAAAAGATAGTTTTACGTGTTACTTAAAGAAGATCATATGCAAGTTGAAAATGAAATTTACAATTATGGGAATGTGTCTACGCCCGACACTGTAGCTGAATCCCAAAGAGCCCCAATGAGAAGATTCAAATCATGTTTGGGACAACTCGTTTTGAGAAAAAAGAGGAAAATGTGTAAAAACAACCTAAACACAATGAATAACCGAAATACATTCATCGGTTTATCTCATTCATAGTAGAGTCCTTTCGTTTTTTGAGACCGATTTTTTTTTTGTTGTTAATTGAGCATTTACTTCACCAAGAGATTATACAGGCATCTCACAATATATTTACACCACTGTGAATCAACATTTTGAATTAATAATCGACTTTCAAACAATCGAAGGAGAGAATAGACATTTTCATAAAGTCGAATTGGTCTCAAGAATCAAAATTTAAAAATATCGATTCAGTGTGATAAATATATAAAGACAGTAAAATATCGATTTAGTATGAGAAATATTTAAAGTAAAATATCGATTCGTTGAGGTAAAAATAAAGCCGCCCAATATCAAATTAATTTGAATGCAATAGTATTACGGTAATAATAAATTTATTTTGTAAAAACACCATATTTTACCGTGATGCCCTTCCAATCATGGTCTTTTGGCTTCGGCGTCTCATCGATGATGATGGTCTTTGCCCCATTTGTGGAAATTCTCGTGAAACCACGCCAGACGCTTTGGAGATTGTCCCGGACCTACCGACACGTGGAAACATGTTATTCACCGGCAACATTGGGACCACTTTGTCTCATCCATTCGACACACCCTCCTGGTTGGAAAATTGTTTGAAAATAAATATGATAAACACGATAACACCGCGTTTTGGAGATTCTCGTTCGTGAAATCGTGATGAGCCTTTGGTATTGGAGGAATAAAGAAAGCCACCACTCTGACCTTCCACGCCCACCAAGTTGATCTTTATATCGTTCGTATTCGTCACGGTTCGCGAACTTAGACACTTTACTGATTTTCGAGTTTCGCTTTCTTCCAGTTAGTGTAAATTCCCACTCATTTGATTTGTAAAGTTTATACTGATTTGATTATTAATAAAATATCCTAGGTTGACCAAAAAAAAAAAACACCATATTTTTAGCCAAATAATTAGTGTGAGAAAAAAAGAATACATTAATCCGATCGGTCGAAAAAAATCGCAGAAAAAAACCTAGGAAATTCGACCGTCCCTTTTTTTAATTTTATTTTTCCTTTTTGTATTTCTTCATCGACAGCTTCGATAATTGGCATTCATCAGAAATTACGAAGAAAAAATAAAAAAGATTTTCAAACCAAAACCCTTCATTTGTTGCTTTCCCTTCCCTTATTTTCCTTCGATTCTGATATATTTTGTAAGATTAGTATAGTAATTGTATAATAAGGATCGGGAAATTGAGGTGGAGATTGGAAATTGAGGTGGAGATTAAGGGAATTAGGTTTTGATGCTACAGTATATGCTGGTTTGGAATGATTTTAATTTAGCTCGGGCTTTGAAGCTATGAATCTGAATTTTAGTTAGGGATTGGCATTTTGAAGAAGTAAAGTGAGAATATTATTAGATATATACAATTTATTAGCATGGATGTTGATTCGAATATGGCAGTATCTGATGATTCCGATCATGATCAAGCAACGAGTAATGGACTGAGTTTGAGCAAAACGAGCAGCTTCAGCAGCAGCAAGGGAGTAGTGGAGGAGGAGGTAGTCCGGTGGTGGGGCCGAGATGTGCGCCAATGTATTCGGTTGTTAATGCGATTATAGATAAACCAGAGGATGGACCTGGGCCGAGATGTGGACATACTCTAACTTCAGTGCCTGCTGTTGGAGAGGAAGGTTCGCCGGGGTATATTGGTCCGAGGTTGATTTTGTTTGGTGGTGCAACTTCTTTGGAAGGGAATTCTGCTTCTGCTGGAACTCCTTCTTCTGCTGGAAGTGCTGGAATTAGTACGTGTTTTTTGTTTTGTTTTTTTTTTTTTTTGTAGTCTTGTTTGTGGTCCTGATAATGGTAATGGGGCTTGCTTTTCAGCTGCATTTATTTTTCAATTAGTATTTTTTGCTATTTCTGGTGAAATGGACATGAAGAAGTTGAATACTTCGTGATTTATTTTAGTTTCCCAGTTGAAGTAAGCTCAATTAGAGTATATTTAGAGCTTACAGGTACTGTACTAGGTACATGGCATTTTCCATGATGTCACTTGAAACGAAACGGAAACGGAAACGGAAACTTACTTGGTTATATACTTGACTGCAGGATTAGCTGGGGCAACTGCTGATGTGCATAGTTACGATGTATTGACAAATAAATGGTCAAGGTACTCCTCTAATTTAGTTTGAAGATTAGGTGGCTCTTTGGTCTTGACAACTTATTGTGCTTTCTCTTACTTGTGCAGAATTACTCCCATTGGAGAACCACCTACACCGAGAGCAGCTCATGTGGCTACTGCTGTTGGGACAATGGTTGTTATCCAGGTGGGTTGACAGCTTGGTTGAGATTCAAATTAAGCTGTTAATTGGTGATTCAACTCTTCAATGGTAACATTTGATATTAGTGCAGGGTGGTATTGGTCCAGCTGGGTTGTCTGCCGAGGATCTGCATGTTCTGGATCTGACACAACAGAAGCCCCGGTGGCACAGGTTAGCCTCGAAACAGAATAGACATTCTTTAACGCAGACAGGAATGAGGGGTTCTGGTAATATATGTAGTATTAGTTATGTGGTCGTCTTATTATGTTGTTTAATTGATCGATTTGGTCCATTAAGGTATAATTATCACATGAGATTTTAAGAGAGGACATCTGTTTTTCTTAGGGTGGTTGTTCAAGGCCCTGGACCAGGTCCTCGGTATGGACATGTTATGGCTTTGGTGGGACAAAGATATCTCATGGCAATCGGTGGAAATGATGGTTAGTTGCTTTGTATTCTTTCTCATTCTATCACCAGTTTCTTTTACTGTCTGTATGTGTTCATTCATTTTGTGCTTCACAGGAAAGCGACCTTTAGCTGATGTGTGGGCCTTAGACACTGCAGCCAAGCCTTATGAATGGAGGAAATTAGAGCCTGAAGGTGAAGGTCCTCCTCCCTGCATGTAAGTGTAGTCCATGGGATGTGGCTTTATGCGCTTAATCGCCTCTCTACTGTATATTTTCCTTTGATCGTTGGGATGTGTTTATGATCAGTACTTTTGGATGCTATCGACAGGTATGCAACTGCCAGTGCAAGATCTGACGGTCTACTTCTGCTTTGTGGTGGAAGGGATGCCAATAGTGTGGTGAGCTCGACTATTATTACGTTAGATGGTGTTAATTTTCCTTAACTATTTTCCTTGATTTTAATAATTCTCTCTTTTAACTTTGTTATTCTTGTTATGCTAATATACTTATATGGGCCCATGCCAAGGAGCTCTACCACCTTTGCTGCCTCATTTTCTATTTCCTTTTCCTGCATCAAGGTTTCTGGTAGTTTATCCGATTTAATTGGTTGCCCTGTGTGTCCAATTGTTTGGTTTGTTCTTTTGCATGCACTTGATGCGCTTTTTTTTCTGTTTAGACTTTCTCCAAAACAATTAGCGCCAAGGACATGTGTGCAAAACATGTCTGGACGATCATTTCGCTCTATCTTTGTGAATGTTATACAATATTTACCTTTTCAATCCACTAAGTTCTCGATTCTTAGGGGTGCATCTTAGGTTCGTTACTGTTCTTAAATAAAATCCACTTGCATTTACAATTTTGTACAGCTTTTCTAAATGATTTTCTATCCGACCTTTCTTTATGCGGCTCTCATAGGTGAATAGTTAACATTAGAGTATTGGTGATTGTAGCACTTCGATCTTCATGTTTTTTTACCTTAAACTCACTCTATGCTATGGTTACTTGTGGTTGCAGCCACTGGCAAGTGCATACGGTCTCGCCAAACATAGAGATGGTCGTTGGGAATGGGCTATTGCTCCTGGAGTGTCTCCTTCTCCTAGATATCAGCATGCTGCAGTAAGTTGTTGCGGATCCATGCTTTCATACATACGTGCTTGTTTATATATAGTCAAATAATAGATGAGGAATATTTAACTTCTCTCGTTTCTAGGTCTTTGTCAATGCTAGGCTTCATGTTTTTGGTGGGTCTCTTGGTGGCGGATTTAATGGTGGATGACTCATCGAGTGTGGCAGGTGAATTTTTTTTTTTTTTGAGTTCCAACAAATTGGTAAACTATGAAGGCCTAGAATGTTTTTTTTTTTTTCTCTCTCTGCACCTTTTCTGACATGTCAACTTGGGTCCTTTGTGTAGTACTGATACTGCAGCAGGTGTTTGGTGTGATACAAAATCTGTTGTTACTACTCCCAGGACTGGCAGGTTCAGTGCTGACGCCGCAGGTGGCGATGCTGCAGTTGAACTGATTAGACGCTGCAGGCATGCTGCTGCTGCTGTTGGTGACCTGATATTTATTTATGGTGGCCTTCGTGGCGGTAAGAAATAACTTTTCTCTGAAACAATAGTTTCTTCTACATGTAACCATTCATTTTTTACTTTTGTGGTGTTTGGGAAACACCCTGACCTGGCTATGCTAGAGTTTTGTGTAGCTAGATCAAACTCGGTCCTTGTTTGGTATTGCTTTATTAAATTTTAAAAATAACAAGCTCTTCATCAACCCCATTTTACCCGGACATCGTTTTTGGGAGAAAACCTACTTACAGCAGCAGTAACCTTTTCTCCTCTAAACCTATTTTGCAGAAAAAAAAAGTATAAGAAAATCGTATCTAGTCTGCAATTATTTGTATGAATACGGGTTTCGTAGTTAGCTTATCACCCATACTGATTTTCAACATGTAGAGTGCCACTTAAAAAGGCAGCCCAATGCATTGCATTAGCAGCATCCACCTATGTGGGATCTGCAGGGAGGTCGGGCTAATTCGGCTTACTGTTGGCTGTTTTAGCTTATATTTTTCTATAAGAGTCTGTTTCCCCTTTTCAATCTGCCGTAATTATGTACTCAGAGAAACGCAACCTCTATAAATTAATAATGTTGGGACCGGGATATTTTATTAATTTAGCGAGATATTATTATATCGATAAATTAATAATTTATTAATTTAAAAGGTTTTACGTATAACCTTTAAATTTCCAAGTCCAATGTACTAGTTTCAATGTATATTAGTTAGAGATGAAAATAAATTACAAAAACAAGTTCCAAGGCACATTCTATGAATGTACATTCACAAATTATTTGAATTTGACAATGCCCCAACTCTTAAGTGCAATGAGGAGATTTAAAGATGAACTCAATATAGATTTGAAGTTCAATAAAAAACAAGTGACTATAGATTCATTTTTTACTAGATAATCTTAGAATTTGGAATCTTTTAGTACATACATAATTATTAATTTATAGTTTCGTTGGGACCAATATATATACACTGGGATTTCAAAAAAGTTATTATCTTATTATTTTATCGATTGGGGTCCAATTTTGTACTGGTCCCAAGTTGGGACTGGACAAATTATTAATTTTATCGAGGTTATTAATTTATCGAGTATTAATTTATAGAGGTTTTACTGTAGTAAGAAATAGAGAACAGGATTTCTTGATAGTTTGTTTGGCCATGATGATGTTCGTAAAAAGTGCTACAATTAAAATAGAAGTTACGACTTCTGCTTGACAAAAGTCCAGTGTGTGGGTATTTATTTGGCCATTGCATTACTTACTAAGTCAAATGAGGAATTGGTTCCTACTATTGAAACATTTTTTTATATGATAGAAAAACATAGAACTTGTCCAACGCATAGCAAAGAAGTGTACCGTCACAGTCTCAACATAAGCTACTTTATTAGTTTATTAAGCTTAAACAAGATTTGGATCAATACTCGATTAGACAGAACCAGCTCAATACAAACCTAGTTAGATGAGGTTGGTTTCAATCCAACCCAACCTAGCTTTAAACAGTCTTGTTTGATATTCGGTATGGATCGGTTAAGTTATTTAAAGTTCGATCGCTCATAGTTTTATCTTCCGTATGGTTTCTTAGGTCAGGTGCTTTGCTAATATGGGCAGTAAATATTTGTTTTCTCATGCTGCTTGATCTGGTTAAAGGTGTGTTGCTGGATGACTTGCTCGCTGCTGAAGATCTTGCTGCCTCAGAAACAACAACGGCAGCTTCACTAGCTGCAGCATCTAATGTGCAGGGTGAGAGGTTACCTGGAAGATATGTTGATGATAGAATGAGGCAAACACTTTCCGAAGCAGGCACTGATGGTGCAGTTGTGCTTGGTAATCCTGTTGCTCCCCCAGTGAATGGTGATATGTTTACTGACATCAGCACTGAAAACGCAATGCTTCAGGGCTCTCGGTAAGTAATGGATGAAGATATTTCTGTGTTTTGCATCAACTTCCTCGATAGGCTGGAAATATATGGAGTGGAATTGTTTCAGGAGAATGAACAAAGGTGTGGATTACTTGGTCGAGGCCTCGGCTGCTGAAGCTGAGGCTATCACTGCCACACTAGCCGCTGCTAAAGCTCGGCAAGGACAAGCTAATGGAGAAATGGATTCACCAGATAGGCATGATCGTGGGCCGGAGGCTACTCCTAGTGGGAAGCACATACCTACCATGATAAAGCCCGAGTCTGCTCTGTCTAATAGTTCTACCCCGGCAGGAGTTAGGCTTCATCACCGTGCTGTATGTAACTAGTTATTGAATTTTTAGTCATTGGCAATTGTGCATTTGTACATTTTGAGACTTAGATTATGTCTTTAATTCGATTGCAGGTTGTCGTTGCTGCAGAAACAGGGGGTGCTTTGGGTGGCATGGTAAGATCACTTTCAATTGACCAGTTTGAAAATGAAGGCAGGAGGGTGAGCTATGGGACTCCTGAAAATGCAACAGCTGCAAGAAAGTTGTTAGATCGGCAAATGTCTATTAACAGTGTACCCAAAAAGGTATCTAATCTTTTCTTGTCATCCTTTGGATAATCAGTAGGAAGGTGGATGTGTGGTTCGTTTGTAGATCTTCCAATTATATGGAATCCTTTTGACATTTACCTAGCTAGGTTAAGTTGCTCCAGGGTGCATACATATTACCTCTTAAGATGTGATAAAATAGTGTGTCAACTGTATTTTATGCGCTTTATAAGTGGTAGGCATCCCTTAATCGGTGGATTTAGTCTTCTCTCCCCTTTCTTCGGAGTTTTAGGAATGGCATTGTAAGGTGTGTGTGTGAGTACTGAACTTTTCAGTTGTTTGAAAAAGGATATTTGATCACATAGAGAGCTCTTGAAAGAGGATATTTGATCACCTAGCTCTTGGATTTTTTGTAACAAAATCTTAGGCAATCATCACATTTCATTCTGTCTGATGTTTCAGGTTATTGCCCATTTGTTAAAGCCTCGTGGTTGGAGGCCTCCTGTTAGACGTCAGTACTTTCTGGATTGCAACGAGATAGCAGATCTTTGTGACAGCGCTGAAAGAATATTTTCTGGTGAACCTACTGTTTTACAGCTCAAGGCTCCAATTAAAATATTTGGCGATTTGCACGGGCAATTCGGGGATCTTATGCGCCTTTTGATGAATATGGATCCCCTTCAACGCTGGGGATATTTCGTAAGTATCTTATGCGCGCTTTACGATATTGTCTTAATGATTCTCTATCTGCTCAATTGTTCTAGATCATGATACTTAGAAACTAGCGCAAAATGGAAATCTTCATTTTATTTCTTGAATTCTTGATAAGAACTCAGCTTACCCACATCAGTTCAAATAGATAAGGTGGAGGGGTGGGGGGGTTTGATAGAAAGCTCCTTGTTCTCGATTCTTTTGGAATTTTCACTAGGCTCCTATTTTGGGGCATGGATTTGGATTTGCTTCAAGTTCTTTGTCTTTTACAAAAAGCACTAATATATAGTTTTTAATTACTATCAGATATATCGATTATCTCTTCTTGGGAGATTATGTTGACCGTGGCCAACATAGCTTGGAAACTATCACACTTCTGCTTGCATTAAAGGTATCAAGGGTTCTCCCTGAATCTCCATTGCATTCGTTCCCCTTCCTTGCTTTTAGCATGTTGTTAACTGGGGTTTCTTTCTAAATGTTGCCTAGGTTGAGTATCCCCACAATGTTCACTTAATTCGAGGGAATCATGAAGCTGCAGATATTAATGCACTTTTTGGCTTTAGGATCGAGTGCATAGAACGCATGGTGAGTGTTTTGCCAAGTAAAATTTAAATTTTGTTCTTTCTTCTGCCAAGAGAGAAGTTTTATATTTACGATCCTTGGATCAGGGCGAGAGAGATGGAATTTGGGCGTGGCACCGAATAAACAGATTGTTCAACTGGCTACCATTAGCTGCTTTGATTGAGAAAAAAATAATATGCATGCATGGCGGTATTGGAAGGTCAATAAATCACATTGAACAAATCGAGAGTATCCAGCGACCGATTACGATGGAAGCAGGCTCAATTGTACTCATGGATTTGTTATGGTGACCTCACTTATGTGCTTACAGTCTTTTACTCTTTATTTTTTTTTTAAATTCTTGCTAACAATATTTACTGTTCTCCTGGTTGTAGGTCGGACCCCACAGAGAACGACAGTGTAGAAGGTTTACGACCAAATGCAAGAGGTCCCGGGCTAGTCACTTTTGGGGTGAGTGTTTGTTTTCCTAGTGGCTCGGGATATAGGCTCACATTTTTCTTCTTCTTAAAACAATGTTGTCAGGTTGCTATAGATGATATGTTTGAGTTGTGCGTTTCTGACATTGATCATTCTTATGAATATTGTTGTGTACTGCAGCCTGACCGCCAGAATGGAATTCTGCAATAACAATGATCTTCAACTAATAGTTAGAGCGCATGAATGCGTGATGGATGGGTTCGAACGATTTGCTCAAGGGCATTTGATTACTCTTTTTTCAGCCACAAATTACTGCGGTTAGGGTTCTTCACTACCTCAACTGTCATGATGGTTTTTTTATTCTCTGTTCATCATGGCTACACATAATTTTATCAAATCCCCCCACCCCACGTGGTCGCCAAAAACCATACGAAGAGGGTAATGCTGATCTGTAAATTTGATTTTTTCAAGAGGTACTGCTAATAATGCGGGGCAATATTAGTGTTGGGTAGAGACCTTGTGGTAGTTCCAAAGCTGATTCATCCATTGCCACCAGCAATCTCATCGCCAGAGACATCACCTGAACGGCATGTAGAAGATACTTGGATGCAGGTAGAAATAAATTTATCGTGTTTTAGTTTAATCTGCAAAGTGCCCTTTTGTCATGCATTATTTTACGTGCTTAGACTGATGACATGGCGGGTTTCTTTGCTGTTTTTTGTTGTATTATTAGGAGCTAAATGCCAACAGGCCCCCGACACCAACTAGAGGCCGTCCTCAAGTGGCTAATAATAACGATCGAGGTTCTCTTGCTTGGATTTAGATATATATGTATATATACTACTAATACTTGCTGGTTCATTTCATGCTAACACTTTGGAATTTTCAGTGATTTGTACATAGCGTGATTTCGTATACACACTCAACAAGTCAAATAGAAGAAGCTACTATTGTGGTGAGCCATCTTCCACTCATTGTTTCAATGCTGGTGTTGATGAAAACCTAGTCGTCGTCAATCAGTCATGGGCGAACATCGATTCTTACACGGCACGTTTCACGGTGGAACATGGTTGCAGGTGGAACCGAGTTGTATATGTGAGTTGCACTGCACACAGGAGAGCGACCGGGGATGATGATGATGACAGCGATGCTGCTGTTTGGTAGTTTTTCTTCTTCTTTATAGTTCATTTTATACATAAATATATCTTTTTTTTTTATTTTTATTTTTATATATTTGGTTTAGTTTTATTTTTGTTACAAAAATGGGACATAGGGGCTGGTCTCTATATGGTGATTGGTGGGGGATTTCTTGTATCATAGAGGAGGGGGTGTTGATTTGTAATTTGTGTGATTTGCCTTGTACAATAATAACTGGTGTGGAGTTTTAAAAAAAGTGTTTGTTTTTTTTTCTTTCTTAAAGAACAAATGCAGTTGAAAAAGTTTAACGGCTTGTGAAATTGAAAAAGTTCAACGGCTTGTGAAATTGAAAAAGTTTGAGCCCCAACATCAATGGCCTTCTACTCTATAGTCTCTAGAGTTTTATGAACGATATAAATCGAGTGACGTGACTCAGTGCCCCAATGTGCGAAGGGCAATGTGTAAACCTCTTATTCTTGAATGAAGTTTTGATCATTTACGAAATCAAAACCTCACATCCTAATTCCTAACTTAAAGGTAAGACTGTAAATACTTACGTCCTGCTTTTGAACCCGTTAAGCTATGCCTCTTAAGAGTTTGAACCGGAGGGGGGGAAGGCGCGTCTTGTCAATTAATGTTGCCCAAGGTAGCTTTAAAGTTATAAAGCACGAGGAGTCTCTATTGAATCAAACCATCAGATGATTGCCATATGTATAAAAAAAAACACCGGCGTCAACTAAACATAACCCTGAAAATCGAGTTTAGTATTAAAGAGGATTACAAAACATATGACCATTCTTTGTAAGCAAGTATACGTCTCCTTAGAACTCAAGGTTACAGAGGTACGAGTCGTACCTATAGAACAGATCCCGTTCAAGGTCGTTGTAAGCAAGTATATAATATCATACAAGCATTTGATGCAAACCTTCCTCTACACTAATCATATCATTAAGACCTTTGATATATCTTTGATACATGTGAATGATTTATAGTATGAGACAAAATCAACGAGTTAAAAAAGGCATTATATTTCTTGACAGAGAGGCAGATGTATCTTGAAAAACAACGAATATCATGGTCGCGTAAGAATAATACAAGTTCTACCCACGTTTCACCGGCCTTTGGACATAACTTTTGTTTGGATCCTCTGTTTTCAGCTTTGGCGGTCGGATTTCTCCCTTTTTAACCTGCCAATACTTTTAACTACTTAGAAACCTTTCGAAAATGTCACTCATTCAAGTAAAGGAAATGCAGAAAATAAGCATATTACCTTTTTCCCACCCTTCATGAAGTCTCTCCAACTGGAGACCTGATAGCAAGAGGAGGGTAAATCAGGTATTTTCCAAGAAATAGAACAAATATGCATACAAAGGTTTCATTTCATGTATCTATCCCAGTAAATTTTACATATTAGTTATTAATTAGCTGTTTTGTTGAATATACATATAAACACAGTAAAATAAAAGATACAAGGACTAAAATACCCTTTTCTTTAACATGGTTTTAATACTCATGGGGAAAAAACAAAAATCTCACAGGGTTTAGGAATGGATTTTGGTAGAATGCTAATAAGGGTTGAATAGGAAAAACAAAATTAGATACTGTACTGAATTGGTTTTTGAACAAGACTCGTATTATCGTACAAAACAGAAGGGCAAAAAAGACCTATAATACGGGATGGAGATAGTATGATGTGTGAAAATACGCTGCACCTATTTTCCCTTGTCCCTTCCCACTGCTCTTCATGCTCGCGTTTCCTTTTGAACATTTCCTTTGTTTCCTCCTCATCCTTCTTCAACCTTCCTTCTTCTTCTGATATCTAAAGCGACATGCAACAACACACAAATAGGTTAAGTCAGTCCCAGAAACACGAGGGTTTTAACCTGCAACTCCGCATACAGATTGACCACCTAATAATTCCCCCTACTTACACGCATTTGCATTTTTCTCCTACGCCATTCCTGGTCCGTTAATATTTCCCGAACCTTCAACTTGAGCTCCTTCTGGAATGCTTCCGATCGTTCATATTCTTCTTCGTATTTTCCCTGTGTGAAACAAAATTTATGAGCCTGCATTTCATTCTATATGCATTCTGCAATTGCAGACAGTAAGCAAGCACTAATAGGGATAACGACACTTTTGGTCCCTACATTTCATTTTGACACGAATAGGCATGCTGAATTTTGCATTTCTATCCCCCTATGTTTCAACTTGACACTTTTGCCCCACATATAAGCATTTTTTTTCTGCCTTTTCAATCCATTTTTTGCCATGTGTTAAGGTTTTATTGGCTAGAGCATTTACCTTCTTCGTTTGATTTTAGACGGGCACTTTGGACTGAAAATGTAAAAAGAATTCGTAGATTAAGGACAGAAGTGTGCAGATGAAACATTGGGGATATGTAAAAGCAAAAACCGTAAAACAAAATCGACCAAAAATGTCTTTATACTTCTATTCATACGCGCACATCTTAAGAATTATTTTTCTCTTCATAATTATTACCTCATCTACTTTTGACTTCAACATGGAAGCATTGTCCTTTTTCAGCTGTTTCTTCCTCTTTGCTCTAAGCTCATCTGCAAATTATATACGAAAATAAAATAAAAACTACTTAGACATAGTAGACAAAATTACAGTCGGATAAACGCATATAAGAAGCATATCAGAAAAGAAACTCAATTTAGATAATAAAACATAAAAAACAATAAATCAAACCAACTTGAACAACTGATATTAATATACAGAACAAGGCAAACAAGCAATCCGATTTACCTTTAGCAGCGTTAACTTGTTTAAGAATATATTCCCTTTCCTGCGGGTCAAGAAGTAACTGTTGTGCTTTGGCCAAGGCTGCAAAAGAGAGGCAACGAATTCCACGCATTAGTAATTTTTATAGACAGGTATTAAGACACAACTATCGAACAAAACATACAAATCCGTTTCATTTTAGTTTCATATATTAATTGCATAAAGGCTTTGCCTCTTTAAAGATGTCAAAGAATGTACCTGAAAATGCTTCTTTCGCTATGGATGGTGGCACTTATCGGGGTGAACAAGCAAGGATAACTACGATATGGAGGAAGAGTGAAATGTATCGAGTCATGTAACAAAAAATATACGTTATACAATGAAAATTATAATGCACAACTTACGTACCTTACGGTATTGCTTTTTTACTTCATCAATAGATGAATCAAACGGAAGATTAAGATACTCAAACGCATTTAATTTGAAGCATGAAAGTATCCTGCAAGACAGTGAAAATTAAACCTCAACCCCCATTAAACTAAAGGAACCAATAAATGTCAGATAATTATAAGCATATTGCAAGTTTTACTGTTAAAAGTGTTGACTTTAACAATGAACACGTCCTTTTTACTAAACTACATCATTACGAAAGACAGAACTTACAATTATGATACATACTTCACTTCTACTGAATGATCCAAGGCAATTTTCGGAAGGTCACCATCTACCATTACACAACTATTTTCTTAAACAAATCATTATGGTGTACAACGAGGTGCTAGGGACACACTATATCAAAAGTAAAAAATAAAAATTTATAGAACATTACAATCTCATAGAAAGCATTCATGCATCTCAGATTGGTGATGATTCTGGGATACAAGGGTACATGATTACACACGATACAGTGTCTGCAGATTCACAAGTACAAAGACAGAAACAATAACATGCTGAGGTAAAACTCATAAAAAGCATACGAAAGAGCATCTACCATATCCTTCTATGACACCCCCTTCTCACTCGGCACTCAAGTATCTAGTTGTCACTATCACAACTTATGCGCAGAAACTCATTGGTAACTATGATTAAAATGTACAGGCTAAGACGCTAAAGGGGAAGTACTGCTCACTCCAGGGGCCTAAAATTCAATACAAATACATTGACGGGCTTTCCATGTATAAAGTATTCAGGTCAACAAGAAACTCTCAAAAGGAAATTGATTCAACATTCATCTTGATTCGATTAGAGGTGAAATCCAGACATCCAAGCTTATTACATGAGAGCTAAGGTACTAATCTAGTAACGTGAATGCGGAAAGACAGGTTCTGGAACAAAGTCTGAACTCCATGGCTGCTCAAAGCGTGAGCTCTCAGACCAAGATAAGATTTTTAGGCGTTTTTAACAAAATGATCCAATTACACATGAGCTCAGCTAATTAAAATTACAATTGTGAAATTATCAACCAATTGATACAGATGAATTTGAGGTGTAAGACGCATCTCAAAGATAAAATGATAGCAGTAGAAATGCGTTGTCCATTGTAATCATTGCAGTAAATTGGGAAGAAAAAAAAAACCAACCTGACAACTTCGTTGTCGCGCTCAACTTCGCTGACCTCCGCAAAGAATTGCTTCAATAGATAATCGTCGCTGGCCGTCTTAGCGGCGGCGGCACCGTCGTCCCCCATCAGAGGAAGGATTAGCTATTTGTTTGTTTGTTTTTTTTTTTTTTTGAACTGTTTGTTTGTTTTTGTATTAAGCTTTTGTTGATGATGAAAGGTTTTTTTTTTTTTTTTTTTTTTTTTTTTTTCCCAAATTAACCAAAAGTTCCAAAGTCCAAACACTACCTTAACAAAGTTCTGGGCTCCAATTGGGCTTGGAAATGACTTGAAGACCTAGATATTGGGTCGTTATTGGTTTACATTACGACGTTTGATATGCGATGTAATAAAGTAAATAAAATCACATATATCGCCGGTCATACTTTACGCTTGCGCCACCCACTACCTACCCTCGTTCCACCTTACCCTTACCTTAACTACCTACCCTGACCTTATACCACCCCACTTCACCCATCCCACTACCACCCTAACCTATCCAAACCATTAACCTTACTCGCACTGCACTTCATGCTTCCTATCTCACCCACGCACCTTACCCACACCACTTCTATCTCAACCCCCTACTCACTCAACCGACTCCACCATCATCCTAGCTTTACCTTTACTCCACCCACCCCTACTCTCACTAGCCTACCCACCCATCCCTACCTCATGCACCCTCACCGTAACCCTTATCCTACCCACCTCACTCCACCCACTGCTACCCACTTCATCCTCTACCCCTACCCTTACCAAACCCTACCTTCGTCAACCTATCCTTCCTACCCACTCCACTCTGCCTCCGTTTTATGCCATCTTTGTTAGAAAATCTATGCGGGAATGCAACGGAATTCAAAAATTTATTTCCTTTAACCAGGATCGACTACGTTTAAGCATAAAACATAACAAGTTAGTAGACGGTGGCTACCTTGGTTGATCTAAAAGATCGACGCTTTGACCGTCTAAGGAGAGTAGCGATGCACGGAGCCGCCCAAGCGTTCGGCCTCTACCGTTAGTCCACACGAACAACCCGCCGGAATCCATCATTGGATTGCTACTAGAAAAATCCGGTTGCTAGACTGACCTTTTCTCTCTCTCCAAATCTCTCCAGAAGAAGCTCTCTATTTTTCACAAGAACTATTAGCTCTTGGAATTGTGATGTACAAAAGTGCTAGCCAAGCCTCCCTTAAATAGGGTGGCCTACGCCCCTACTGTTCCCAATCTGATTGGGATTAGCTTCCTAGTCATTGAGGAGAAAGAAAACATTTTCCTAAAAAAATAAGGAAAATCTCTTTGATTGATTTATCTCATTTAATATTCAATATCTTATATTAAATATATTTCCAAGATATATATTGACAGTATCTTATATCGAATATATCTTTATCTTATTTCCATAAATCTATTTTCTAAAAATCAATTAATATCCAATATTAATATTATGGTAATCTTATTAATTAAATTGCACAATCCAAATGTATCATATACACAACTAAATCTGCGCCCCATAGCCAATATTTTGGCATCCGGAATGTTCTTTAATTAATATAATGCTATGATTAATTAATTCTCAAAATACATGTATATCATATATATACATATTTCGAAATATATGTATCAATATACATAATTAATTAATCAACACAATTAATATATTGTATTATATGTATTCCTAATAAATAAATACCATCATATTAATCTACCACTATAACCTTTATAGTATGAGATAAATTCTTTCCTTATTTAGTTATCAACTATAACCACATTTTAATCCGAATTCATGTTCATATGTGTGTGACCCGATAGGCTTCTGAATATGTTGGCCGTAGACATAAAGTGCAAATTAAGAAAATGCCCTGCATACCTAACGATCACGGGATAGCGACTAGCAACACACCGTGACCCTCAATCATCAGAAGAGTCAAATGCAATGACTACTACCTTTCATGTGAAACAATTACCATGTAAATAGAATCCTATCGCTGTAATAATATCCATACGGTCGTTCATCGAGTGTCAAACATCAACGACCGTATCTTATAATCTGGATATCATACTCTCTCGAAGTAACTAATTTACTTCCACTTTGCAAAGATTCACGAGAGTATGACATTCCTTATAAGAAGGCCCTTTCGGATATTCACCCTTACAGATAGGGTACGAGATTTCCGGACGACCAAACATGTATACTCGCATGTTTGATATCACACCCAATCACTACCGCATGATCTCCCGTGGCTGTGGAAACCTCAATAGTGTCAAAGCATGACAATCCACACCGTGATGCCATGTAGACTCGGTCCTAAGGATAATTACACAACCGCCACATAGTGTGACACTTAACAATGTAAGTGGTCGATCTAACGACGCATTCTACAATACACGTCCACGTCATACCCAAGTGTCTCTACACTTCGATAGAGCGAAATCTATCCCCGCCTTAAAGGCGAAGACATCCAATACGTGTTAGCTTTGTTCGTACTATCAATGCCATGTTTAATAGTACATCAGCCTAGAGACATTTATGTATCAAACTTATTAAAGTGATTAGAGATCTCATCAACCATAATCGCCTATCATGGTTTCTCTATCACAGTTTAATACTAAGGACGTTATCATATAACAATTCATAATTGGTTCTTTAAAAGAACAAATATATGACAACAGAAAAACCATTTAATATATGTATAAACATAAAGAAATAGTAGAAATGATCCGACTCAGTCGGATCCTGTCCAACCCGATTGGGTTTAGGACACTATTTTAACAATCTCCCACTTGGCCTAAAACCAATCACTCGCACACACTAGACCAAGTCGAAACATAAGAATCTCATGCAATGCTCGCAACCAGCCCTAGCCGTGAACGGATTGCTATCCGTGGGGACTCAGACTATCTTCATACCATGCTCCAAATGGCCAAGTCAAAAGGAACCGGCTCAACAAACACATGAATCTCTGATGAGACCCTGGTCCTTGCTTTAAGCAATGAATTCACTTACTATATCAGCTATATAGAAAAGGTGGAAGAACCGTACAAGGTTCAGGAATGAACCTTCTTAGATCCATGTACTGCTCCCGCTGCACCTATAATGCACTACTGTGTTTTGGCTAAGTTGTAGAATTTATAGTGACCCATAGCCAATAACATTTCCAGCTCGCTGTATCACTTAACCAAAGTGACTGCAAGCCCATACCGTAGCTCCCACTCGCCTTCATAAGACTCAGGATATACGTCTGTATAACTATATTTACCTGATTCCAAGTTTTGAAAAACTAGGAAACCATCTTTAACTTGTTTAAGGATATCCTCGACATTCACCAGATTTACTTTCATACTTGCTCATGACTCTTCATGGACTATGAACATCTGGCATTACTTTTATGATGGATCCTACTGCAACAGCAAAGGGAACCTTCCATAAGCATCATCTTTCACATCATCTTTAGGACTAACGTCCTAACATAGATAGATCTTGAGAACACCGGAGAGTAGTATCCCCTGTCGCGATCTATGCTAAACTCTTTTAGCATCACATCTATATAGGTAATCTATAAACCAATATCAGTTAAATCTATCACTTTAGATTCTTATTTCAAGAATAAGAACTGCTAATCCAAGTGCTTTCGCAAAGACCTTGAACTACCAAACATCAATTGACTGTGACACATGGGTGATGATTCCGGAGAGAGATATCCAATACCTTACTCAAAAATCGTAACACACTCCCACTATCCATCTTGCATATTGGGCATATCCCTTCTTTTGACTAAATCAAATTCCTTTGATTATCAAACAAAGAAATCGTCCAGAGAAACTTGTTTGAGTCCATAAATGGATCTCATGGTCTTACATATCATGTTATCGTCTATGAACATCGGGCTGTCTGCCAACACCTTCAACACTATCATATAGCTATGATAAGAAGTTATAACAAGCATAGTCTGAATAGAACTAGGCTCAGCTGGCGGCATAAAGACAATTACAAGGTTTACACCCCATACCCTCTAGCCGTCACTATAGCCTTATGGTAATCATATTACTATCCATGTCAGCCTTTCAAGGACATTCCCTCTAGGTGAGACAGACTAGGTTCACAGCCTGGTTGTCACTAATGGAATATAATTCAGATATTATGGCTCCTAGCCATATCTCTCAATCTTGCCTTTCTAACATTTCTTCATAAGTCGTGAGATATTCATTCTTCAAGATGAACATACCAGCAGCCTTTTCAGGCTTAAGGTTATTCACAGACTTACAGAACTTTTGTGTGCACTGAGCAGTGTTCTACACCTCATCATTATGTGTCGTCTTCTCATGTTCCAATGGATGAATGTATCTTTGTGGTTCTCAAACTCTTTTGAGATCTAAATTCACTCCCACTGTTTCCTTTGGAAGAAACACTTCCTCTAGAAGACAGCATGTTTGGAGACAAACACCTTTTGCTCCGCGGATGAGTAAATAATATCTAGCGTACTTGCTAGGATATTCCACAAAGTTGCATATGTCGTACTAGGCTCCAAGCCTTTCTGACATTGCCCATGACAACTTCAAATCATCGGTTAAGATAGATTCTGTTAGGAAATCACTAGTTTAACGTAGAGGAATTTAAAATTTTGATTTCCTTTTCTAGATGGTCTTCGTTTAATGCAATAAACACGTTAAGTAGTGTGACGGAATATACCTTGGATGATCTATGAGATCGTCACTTTGACCGTCAACTGAGAGTAGTCCTGTACGCAAGCCGTTCACGCGTCCGGCCTCTATCATTGATCCACACGAACTCCTCTCCGGAATCCTCCTAGGATTGCTATCAGAAAAATCCGGCTGCTAGACCAGCCTTTTTCTCTCTCTCTCTCTCTCTCTCTAACTCTCTATAGGAAGCTCTCTATTTTACACAAGAATTATTAGCTCTTGCAGTTGTGATGTACAAAAGAGCTAGCCAACCCCTTTCTTATATAGGGAGGTGGCGCCCCAAGTAGCCCTGTCGATTAGGAGAAGCTTCTAGAAGATAGATGAAAGAGAAAAACATTTTTCCAATAAAATAAGGAAAATTGCTTTAATTGATTTATATCTTTTATTATAATATCTTATATTAAATAAATCTAAATATTGCCAATATCTTATATTGAATATATTTATCTTATTACCATAAACCTATTTTTCCAAAATCAATTAATATCCAATATTAATATTATGGTAATCTTATTAATGAAAGCGCACAATCCAAGTGTATCTAATACGCATCAAAGTGGCGCCCCAAATGTCAATTAATTGGCATCCGGAATATTCTTTAAATAATATAATTTATGTATAATTAATATCTTGTATTTTATTTATTCATAATAAATAAATACCACCATATTAATTTACCACTATAACCTTTGTAGTATATAGATAAACTTTCCTTATTTGGTTATCAATTATAACCGCATTTTAGTCCGACTCGATGTTCATATGTGTGTGATCCGATAGACTTCTGAATATGTTGGCCGTAGACATAAAGTGCAAATTATGAAAATGCCCTTTATACCCAGTGTTCTAAAAATCGCTAGCGAGGTCGGTGCAGCTGCAGGGAAGCGCTAGCGCTAGGCGGCGCCAGCGGTTCTAGGGTTTTAAGGGGTTTTAGGGTTTTAGGCGCCGTACACTAGCGAGTACAAGTCTCTTGAGTTCCAACATTCAAAGTAATAGCTTTTCTGAGTTTGGGAAAAACTGCAGAGTGTAATATCTTTACTTTGGATGACTTGATCCGAAGAATTCTAGTTTACAAAGCTTTTTCTAGATGGAACCCTAATATCCTAGGGTCGCCTAGCGGCCCAGTCGCGAGGCGCTAGAAAGGCCTAGGGCGCCCGAGGCGCCTAGAGCGCCAGGCGCCAGAAAATAAATCCGACACCAGTCGCCTAGCCGAGATCGCTGAGAGCCAAGTCGAATTGCTTGGAAAGTGCGCTAGGCGCTAAGCGGCGCCTAGGCGACCGCGTTTTGCGATTTTTAGAACACTGTTTATACCTAACGATCATGGGATAGCGTTTAGAAACACACCGTGACCCCCAATCATTGGAAGAGTCAAATGCAATGACTACTACATTTCATGTGAAAAATTTACCGTGTAACTTACAATCCTATCGCTGTAATAATATCCATGCGATCGTATCTCGAGTGTCAATACATTAACGATCGTATCTTATAATCTGGATATCATGCTCTCTCGGAATAACACATTTACTCCCACTTTGCAAAGATTCTCAAGAGCTAGACATTACTTATAAGAAGGCCATTTCGGATATTCAATCCCAATCATAGGATACGCGATTCCCGGACGACCAATCATGTATACTCCGCATGCTTCAGTATCACACCCGATCACTACCGCATGATCGCCCCGTGGATAAGGGAAACCTCAATAGTGTCAAAACATGACAATCCACACCGTGATGTCATGAAGACTCCGGTCTTTAAGGATAACTACACAACTGCCACATAGTGCGACACTTAATGTAAGCGGGACAGTCTAACGTACGCATTCTCTAATACACGTCCATGTACAGTCCAAGTGTCTCTACACTTTGATAGAAGAGATCTATCCCTACCTTCTATAAGATATAATACATCCAATACGTGCTAGTCTAATCATACTATCAATGTCCCATTTGATAGTACATACGACTAGAGACATTTAAGTACCAAACTTGTTAAAGCGATTAGAGATCTCATCAACCATAATCACTATCATGGTTTCTCTATCATAGTTTGACACTAGGGATGTTCCTATATATATACAACCAATAACATGAAGATAAACAATATATAATAACAAAAGTGCTTTTATTAATCATAATAAAGTTATTACATGAACTAAAATAGATCGTGAAAGCGACTGACCGGTCGGATCCTGTCCAACCCGATTGGGTTTAGGACACCTATTCAACAATCTCCCACTTGGCCTAAAGCCAATCACCCATATGCCTAAGCCCTTGCTTGTAAACATGTTTCTCATGCTTTTCTTGTGACAATGCCTTGGTTAACGGATCAGCTATGTTATCATCCGTGTGGATTTTATCTATCTTTACATCTCCTCTATCTACTATTTCTCTAATCAAGTGATAGCGCCCGTAGCACATGTTTGGACTTTTGATGAGACCTTGGCTCTTTTGGTGAGATATCACCCCATTGTTGTTATCACGATGCGGTGGCACTTGGACCTTGATGGAGGAACCACACCAAGTTCGATGAATGAACTTCTTCATCAAGCTGTTTTCTTTGCCGCCTCCGAGGTCGCTATGTATTCGGCTTCCGTTGTAGAGTCCTCGATCGTCTCGCTTGGAACTCTTCCGACTTCTTTGCTCGGCCATTAAGCGTGAAAACAAATCCAGTTGTGACACTGAAGTCATCCTTGTCGGTTTGGAAGCGGCATCTGTATAACCTCGTAATACTAAATCATCGTTCGAAAACCAGGAACATATCACTGTCGTCTCATGTACTTGAGTATATTCTTGGCGCAACCCGGTGACCATCACCTGGTTGGACTGGTACCTACTAGACATACTAAAAGTGCGAGACATCTGTGTGTAGCCGCGACATGGCGTACATGATGGATCAATAGCCGAGCGTAAGTGATGTAGAAGATCTACAATAACGGATAAAGCGAGCTAATCCAAGCTCAAAGATAATTCATTCTCAACAGAGAAAATAGATTCCAGGTTACATCATATCCCTAATTTTTTGGTAACTTAGACTATTTATAGGCTTAAAAACCCATTTAGGAGAAACCAAACACTTAAAAGCCCACATAAATACTTACTAATTTAAAAACAAGAATAATACACCATTAGCTTAATATGATGTCCTACATCATCTCAATCCCTCTACTCCGAAAGCTCGTCCACAGCGAAGTAAGTGAGGATCCCCATAGACGCCTCACAAGCACCATCGAAATCCATCGGGCGGTCGAGCCCATTCACCACCTTGTGAAACAATTTCATAGGCTCTCTCGATTGTCCATTCTGGCACAAAACGCTCAAATAAGAAGAGATTGTGACAATACTTAGCTTAGCTCCAATGGTATCGTAGTTGTCTACGTCATTCCAACCCTCCCAAGGAATATCTCGTCCACGAGCTAGATTGGAGTAGTAGTCTGGATGTCTGCTGAATATAAACGGAAACATCACAACTTGAAAGGGTGTCATGGACAAGCACCGCATAAATAAGGGCTGAAAAGTTTTGATGCCCACTTGATGACAAGAGGCCGTAAGTTCCGCCCCAGTGAAAAGAGGTCTAGCAATTGACTGTTGCACAGCACTTCGACAATCTAGAACATTTGTTTTATTTCCAGCCCAAATAAGAAACATGTACCACCATTGATCACCAAGGGTGGGCTTCCCTTCTCTTTCCTAAATCATGGAGTCAACTTTGTCAAATTTAGCCACGTCTTTTGTCTCTGCCTCACGTATGGAAAAGTTTCTTCCAAACACTAGGCAACAGTCTATAGTGGCAACCCGAAGAAAAAGACGACGAGAAAGTACAACATGAACACTGATTTCCTCTGTTTATCGATCACATTTGGTCCAATTTTTCCATTGCCACCAGGATCAAATTTATTGATTAGA
The DNA here is from genome assembly GCA_026214975.1 of Gentiana macrophylla. Taxonomy (NCBI): domain Eukaryota; kingdom Viridiplantae; phylum Streptophyta; class Magnoliopsida; order Gentianales; family Gentianaceae; genus Gentiana; species Gentiana macrophylla. Next base: position 91,105,469 of record CM047817.1, read on the forward strand.
ATCTTCCTTAACACCCCAATGTTACACAACTGACCCACATAATAGTTATAATCTCAAGTATCAGGCCTGCAATCTTCATACCCCTTCAAGTCATGAACAATTTCAACAGCTTGAGGACCAAAGTCCATTAACTCACATACATTCTCCAGCAAGTTGAAGTTACTACTATGATCAATTAAGCAATAACAGTAAGTTTCCCCATCACCTCCCCAACTATTTGAAAATTTTCATCCAATACCATACCTCACTTCACAGCCTCACTAAAATCATCACCATCCCTAATCACACTTAAGGCCCGTTGAGGATTATGACCATAAACTGTGTCTAGTGGATGGGAACCTTGACAGTTTAGAATTGCAATATTTGATTCTAAGTAACACTGTTCATTGGTGAATTTAAGATTACCTTGTTCAGATGCACACAAAAAGTTTCCATCCTTACATAGCAAAACACTTGTTTCCACAAGTTTGGTTGGTAGCAGCCCACCATTTTCCTCGAATGCAATTGGTGTTTCGACAACGGCTGTGCAATTTTCGCTCTTAGTATCTTCACCCTCATCAGATTCCTCGGTTGGGGAAGTATTCAAAGCAACAAGCGGACTCATGTTACGATGTGGTGGTTGTTCGGTCATTGCGTCTCAAGCCCGAATTCTTCTGTAATGGTCATAGTTGGGAAGGACTCTTCACATTCATAATCCTCACACATATTTAAGCCCAAAAAGTTGTGTATTTCAGAAGCAGGCATCCTATACGCATAAAGAATATCTCCATCATCCTTCTTATTTGGTTTGTTGCTGTTTGGTTCACAAGGGACTTCTATCGAACACGTTGGGGGCGAAAATCTGGAGATAACAAGTTTCTTCATTGTAGGCCATGAACTGATTTCTTCCCTGCCATGTTTGTTTCGGTCACACTGAATTTATTTCCACCAATAATATGCAGCCCCTTCATTTTATACCAAACAATTTTGCACTTTATATGTTCTGGTGGATTGATTTCTTCAAAGAAGTCTTCTATTGCATCAATCCAGCTCATGAGATCTTCCGTGTGCCAAAATCCATCAAAAGCGGGTAAATTTCTCTTGAATCTCACTATAATGGATTCCGATTCGGTATTTCTACGTTAAACCCTAAGAAAAGCGCCTTTTCTTAGTATTTAATAGAACCGTCGTTCAACTTCATCAAAGCTTGAAGTAAAGCTGATGGGCTTCAAAAATTGTTGTTCAACGGTCGATCTTCGAGGAAAAACTCGCTCCACGCCGTGAACCAATTGCTTGAACTTCCTCTCTTCGTGTTTCACTCCATGTCGCAACTCCATTGTAAAAGTATCCCGAAGGATCTTCGAATCTCGAACACCGTTGCGGATCCGTCTATCTTCCCTGCTCATTATGGTTATCGACGAGCAAAGGAAAAACCAACGCTCTAATACCAAATGATGTAGAAGATCTACAATAACGGATAAAACGAGCTAATCCAAGTTCAAAGATAATTCATTCTCAACAGAGAAAATAGATTCAAGATTACATCATATCCCTAATTCTTAGGTAACTTAGACTATTTATAGGCTTAAAAGCCCATTTAGGAGAAACCAAACACTTAAAAGCCCACATAAATACTTACTAATTTAAAAACCAGAATAATAGACCATTAGCTTAATATGATGTCCTACATCAGTAAGGGACCTTACTCATTTGCGCCATATCCTCCTCTGTCTTAGGACTCATTCCTTTTGACAGATAGACCCCATGTGACATGGGCAGCAATCCTCTTTTGGACTGCTCCATGCTGAATCTCTTCAGCATCTTGTCTATATAGGTGGATTTCGACTGACCGAGCAACCTCTTAGATCTATCTCTATAGATCTTGATTCCTAGAATTTAGGCTGGCTCACCCAAGTCCTTCATGGAGAAGTTCTTGGATAACCAAGCTTTGATTGACTGTAACATAGGCACTGTTGGAAGTAGCGCCCGAAAGACAATTTATGTAATTATTTTTATAATTAAAAACTAACAAATTTATTCTCATCTTATTATTTTTGTGCTTATAAATAATACACTACTGAAAACCCAAGTCGTATCATATGTAGCCATATAAATTAGTGTGTGTCACACGTGAGGATTAAGTTTAAGGTGATACACTTGAATTATTAGTTCGTGGTGAACTTAATCAAAGTATGAGGTCTATTGATTAAACCACCATTAATGCGCACATAACACTTTATGGTGTGAGCGTCTTATCCGGACCGTCGACATTGGTTGTTGAAGTGGGGCATTTATATATGATGAGAGTCATATAGGACTTGACCGATTTAATATGTGTTTCTCATATAATTCCGTGATTGAGAAATCTTATTAAATCACAAGATGATCATTTATGGATTAACCTTAATCTGAAGTGATTATAGACTCTACTTGTTTGAGGATAGGGTTCGATGTGTTCGTTAAGGATCGCTAAGAGGCGCGGTCCGAATCACTTTCACGTTAGCCTTTATTGCGGAATGAGTGAGAAGTGTGTCTCGCAGATATGGAATCCATTCCTTCATGCGGGAAGTAGAAAGACAATCCCCTTATTTGTTAATCCTAGAACCGATCGTTCCGCGGAGTTCGTATTGGTTATGAACTAATTGATCACTAGTGGGTTAATGGTAAATAAGGATAAGTTGTATTGAAGAAGGTTTACGGAAATAATCCCACATCATTACGGATAGTCTATGGAGGGTTAGTTTGTATGTAATGATTATATCAATGGACACTTATCGACTCGACTCGACGTTTTGAGAATAAGTTATATCTATAACCGATAGAGTTCAGTTTCAGATTTATGGTGGCGTTATTCCGGAGTTAATAAGTTGAGTAGAAATATTCTGTTCGATGAATATTTTATTCATTTTATTGTAGCTACCAGTTATAGGTCCATGGTCCCCGGGTTGACTCCTAACACGCGAGTGTTTTCTCGTTTTATGGAACCTCGAGAATAAATTAAATAGTTGGTCTATTTAATGATTATGTAATATTATTTATTTGGTAAATAATATATAAAATATTTTCTATTAAATTAATGACATAAGTGGCGCCCCAATGTGATAAATTAGGAAAATAAATTTTCCTAGATTATGTCACATGTGTAAATTAGTTAATTATTTATTTGTTAGATAATTAATGGAAAATATATAAGAGATTGATTTTTTGGCAATTATCTCTTATCTTATGACAAATATTTCCTCTTATCTTATGACAAATATTTCTTTTCCTTATGAGAATAGGTAATTGTGGTGTGAAAAGTGTTAGGATCAAGCGCTTACCGTTGTACTAAAACCAATTGGTGGTAGTAAAGGCGCAACTATATTTCCTTAAATCACACCATTACACCGCCATGGGTTGAACTAACATGGGAGGGCAGAGTGCTGTACACCCAACAATCCCCCCCAGCACCTGCTACCCACATTCAACCGGGACACCCGTAGTATGCCCTGGGCCGAAATGGTTTACCACAGAAATGCTGTTGCCAGGATTTGAACCCATGACCTTCTCTGATACCAATTGATAGGATCAAGCGCTTACCGTTGTACTAAAACCAATTGGTGGTAGTAAAGGCGCAACTATATTTCCTTAAATCACACCATTACAGCGCCATGGGTTGAACTAACATGGGAGGGCAGAGTGCTGTACACCCAACAAAAAGGATAACTCTCTCTTGACTAGATATTTTCCTATATAAAGAGAGTTCATCCCAACACAATTTTATTCAATAATTCCGCCACTTATTACCAAATAGAAAAGAAAAATTAGTTTCTTGTTCAGTGGCGGAACCAGGAAAAATTTACTTGATTCAATCTTTATTTTATAAAGAACCTCTTGAAAACAGTGAAGCATCTGTTGGGTGTGAAAGGCTATGTTGTTTGTGGTGGAAGTGGTGAAGAGGCAATTCTACCCTTCAAGGACGGTGGAAGACTTTGGGGCAACAATCCTACATTCCAAGTGTTCGGTTTGTGAAGCCATAGTTATTGGTGAAGGACAAGCAACTTAGGAATCTTTGTAATGACTACATCAAAGATCTACAGTGAATTACCTCCAACATCACAGGAGAAGAGTGGGTGACGAGGATTACACCACACTGGAACCACTATAAAATTTGCCTACTTACTTTTGCACTTACATTACGCATTTAGTTTACTATACACATCAACTCTGAATCAGCAAATGAAATCACACACATACACTCTTGAGTATCTATTACTTAGTATCATATTTAACAACAAGTAATAAGGCTTAATTTTTGATATAATTCCATTGCACAAATTCGATAAACTCATTTGTCGGTGAGAACTCGTGTATCATCGATGCTCTCGAGGTATCGTATTTCTTTGAAGTTCTTGAGTTTGTTAACTCAAAAGTTTTAAGTGTTAAGTTTATTCACCCCCTCTAAACTTAACCAAAGCCTTTTCGAGGACCAACAATTGGTATCGGGGCGGTGCTTACATTGCGAAGTAATCTACTTGTTGTACTTGAGAAAATACTTTGAAACTTTTTCAAATCAACGATTTTCAAAGACTTGCATCATGGATAACAACCCGGTATGCTAGAACTATCTTGATGTGTTCTCTAGATAGATTTGATGAATATAAGCGTCGAATGCAGGCTTACCTTGCTTTGCAACTCATGATGAAATGATGGGCGTCTTGTGGATGGACCACTTTGGAGATTGTCAAATTTGTATGCGATAGGAGATGAGACTCAATACATTCCAAAACCAAAAGAGAATGGAATCTTTGAAGATAAAAAGAGAGCAAACCTCAACAATATTGCTATTGATATCATTTATAGAACCTTGGATAGCAATATGTACATGAAGGTTAAAGATTGCAAAGCATGACTAAAGAACTTTGGGACAAAATACGGATTGATCTGTGAAGGCTTGATGAAATCAAGAAGAATAAAATCGATTGTGGCAAAGAAGAAGTTCCAAAGTTTGAAATGAAACCCAATGAAACCATTGAACAAATGGAATCCAGGTTCAATGCAGTGCGGATGAACTCACTCTCTTGAGTGTCATTTACCCAAAGAAGAAATCAACACAAAAATCTTGGAAGCTTTACACCTTTCTGAGATGAATGGAAGATGAAGGTGACATCCATAGAAGAAATGAGAAGAAATTTGCATGAAGAGGATACATTCAAGTTATTCTCGGATCTTAAGGCATATGAATTCAAAAAGAAGTTGTCACACTGCTCTTTGAAAAGGAAGAGCCAAAAACTACGACCTTTGGGTGCTTCACATCAGAAGAAGCATCATAAGCTAAATATGACTTCTTGGATGAGATGCAAGAAGCGATTGCACTCACTGAGCAAGAAGATCGAGAATAATGAAAGGTGGAAAGGGTTGTCAAGGAATTTCAACAAGAAATTCGAGTGAAAAAAGAGAGAAGAACCAAAGAAAGACAATGATTATATATGTTTTCATTGGAAGAAACCAGGACACTTCAAACTGAATGTCACGAGTTAAAACAAAGTAAGGAACACGATTATACGTGCTTCAATTTCAAAAGCCTGGACATATTAGACTGATTGTCAGGACCTCTTTGAAGACCAAAAGCCAACAAAGAAGATATGGCAAGAAGGCTATGGTTCTTTGAAGATGAATCAAGGTATGAAGTGGAATCGAAAAGGAAATGAATCGGATGACACAACATTGGTTCTTTGAAATGGTAGATTATGCATTAATGGCTAATATGGATGAGGCAGAGGAGGTATACAATCTTGTATCAATTAACACTCTGCTTTGGAAGTGATTGTGAATCAACTTGTGGTTCAAATCCTAGAAACTCTTACAATGAAGAAGCTTTGGATGCCATCCTCAATCAAGCGAGGAAAATACAATGCAGTTATGAGATTGTGAAGAAGGTGAAAAAAAGCTCTTCAAGTAGAAGTTGAAAGATTGAATCTTTGAATTAAGGGTTCTCAAAGGTAAGGAAAAAGATGTTGGGCGAGAATCGGTATAAACTGCTTTGAATATCCAGTAGCCTCTGAATCTTTGATCCATCTTGTTCCTCTCTTTGCATACAAATGAAAAGCCTTATGGTGATAGAGCAGGGCTTGGATTTGGAACTCAACAATCCAAAAGAGTGGATCCAGTAAGACTCTCTGAACCTAATGCCATAATTGGTCCTAAGTTTGTACTGCACAAGATCCAACTCCCGATGGAGTTCTTTGGCGATAAACCTCACGAGAATGCTTCAAGGAAGCAAAATCAAAAGTCAAAGAAGTCATGACTCTAATAAAAGGAACAAATCCAAAAATAGGGCTCTTGTGCCTACAGACTCTTGATAGCATACTGCTACCAAGTTTCTTTGGATCACGGAAGGGTAAGAAATAGAAATACTCCAAGGATAAGAATCCTAAACTCAAAAATGTTAATCATTGAAGGATACTTATCTCGGGAGGAAAGGTAAGCCTATTCCCTACTTGATGATGATTGGAATATTCTGTATCTAATGCTAGAAAGCAGTAAGAATAACCATCTTTGCTGCTAGGGTAAAACCTAAGCAATGGGATCAACAGAGGACTTATACAAGACCTCGGTGGACTCATACTCTGAGGCTATTCCTAACGAGACAACAAACTAATGGTTATGCTAATGCTTACAACAACAAAAGTCACTTCAAGCTTGACATTATAAACCAAAAGGCGAATACATATGTGAATCTACACAACTCTCTTGTTAGAACCTATGGATGTGTGGAATACATGTATGAACCAAAGTATGACACTTTTAGGAGAAGACCTTATGGAAACATCCCAGGGGTCATGCTTTGCGACCATTATGGACCCAAATAGGTTTGGGTACCTAAAATGTATTAACTTTGTTTTGTAGGGTGTGCGGTACTTTGGTGGTGGATGTTCCACACATATGACAAAGAATAAACCAACATTTGTCAAATTTTGTGACAAAGGATGGTCCAAGGGTGAATTTTGGCAACAAAAATACACTGGATATACAAGAGGATATGGCACACTTATGAGGAATGGACTTACAATCAAGAATGTTGCATATGTTGAAGAATTTGGACTACAACTCTTTGAGAAACCTTTGGACAATTCTGTGACATGGGATACAAAGTCACTTTTGACAAAAACAAGCATCTTGTCATTAGTGAAGAGGAGATCAAGTTGTATTGGTTGGTAGAAGACAACAAAACATGTATGTTGTGGATTGGTCTACTGCAGTTCCAGAAACCTGTCTGTTTGTGCATACCAAGTCAGAACTCAATTGGTTATGGCACAAAAAGTTGAATCATTTAAATTTTGATGACATCAATCGGTTGGTGAAGAAGAAGCGGTGATTGGTTTACACGAGATCACATTCAAGAAAGATACTATATATTATGCATGTCAGCAAGGTAAACATACTAAATCAAGCTTCAAATCAAAGACTAAGCAATCAACTAATAGAGTCTTGGAGTGATGCATATGGATCTATTTGGACCGATTACACCAACAAGTATTCTTTGGAAAGAAATACACCTTAGTAGGTTTGGATGATTTTTCTAGATACACTTGGGTGATATTTATGAACAAGAAAAGTGAAACACTCAAGATGATGCGAGATCTTTTGAAGAGATTACAAAATGAGAAAAGTTTGTGATAGTAAAGATAAGATCAGACAAAGTGCTTGAGTTTCTCAATAAAGTTATAAGAGAATCTGTGAGCGAGAATGGTGTACTACATCAACTTCTTTGCTTCTTTGGTACACCTCAGCAAAATGGGGTTCTTTGAAAGAAGAAACATGACCTTAAAAGAAGCGGGAAGGACTATGATTTGTGAAGCATTCTTGCTGAAAAGTCTGAGGCTGAAAGCGATTAATACTGACATGCTACACACAAAAGCAGAACCTCGGTGAACAAGAAGGCTCTTGAAGACACCTTATGAGATTTGGAATGGAAGGAAACCAAATATATCCTATTTTCATCCATTTAGAAGCAAATGTTTTATCTTGAATCATAAGGAGCATTTTAAGACATTCAAGCAAAGTCGGATGAAGGAATTTTCTTGGGATATTCTTGATCGACAAGGCATTGGGACATTGAACAAAGGTCACTGAAACATGAAGAAACTATACATGTTGTGTTTGATGAACCTAAGTTCTTTGGTATGGAAGATGAAGGTTGTGAACTCACGAGAACCTACAAGCCAGATCCAGTTGTGTTGAAGTCTTGGAAAGGGTTAATGACTTAAAAGTTTACGATCTGACCCCTGCTTGAACACCCTGCTTTGGTGATACTACGATGCAACAATTGAAGCAATTCAAGGATCTGCTTGAACCCCTATTGATGAAGCAGCAGTGAGACCCTACGAAGATGAGGTTCACGAGAATCAAACTAACGAGAATCCACAATGGTTAAGGGATCACCTTTGAACAAGTTATTGAAATGTACAACAAGGTGTGAGGACTAGAAGACAATTAGAAGCAATGTTTACTTGTTTTCTATCTCAAGTTGAACCTAAAGTTGTTGAAGAAGCAATTTGAGATCCAGTTGGATAATTGCTATGCAAGAAGAGTTAAATGAATTTGAAAGAAATCAAGTTTGCACACTAGTTGAAAGGCCTAGTCATGTAAATATCATTGGTACTAAATGGGTATCTGAAACAAACTTGATGAATCTGGTACCATTATGAGGAATAAGGCCGGACTAGTTGCAAAGGCTATTCTCAAAGTGAAGGAATAGATTTTGATGAAACTTATGCACTGTTGCAAATGCATAAAAATGGATGTCAAAAGTGCATTTTGAATGACATTCTAGAGGAGGAAGTATATGTTCGGTAACATACGGATTTGAAGTTAAAGATCAAGAAGATAAAGTGTATAGACTCAATAAAGCACTTTATGGCTTGAAACAAGCACCAAGAGCATGGTATGAGACTACTATCTCAATTCTTGGTGGACAATGGCTTTACAAAATGCACCATTGATAAGACTCTTTTCGAGAATCAATGAGAAGGACTGACACCTCAACTTGTGTATGATTTATGTTGATGACATAATCTTTGGTTACGAAAATGAATTGCTATGTGAAAAGTTTGCAAATCTAATGAAGAGCAAATTCCAAATGAGTATGATGGGAGAAATGAACTACTTTTTGGGATTGCAAGTTAAGCGAGATGAAGGATGGAATCTTTATTCATCAAACCAAGTACACCAGGAGGCTTCTTGAAGAAGTTTGGTATGGAAAATAGTACCAGGATATCAACTCCTATGAGTACAAATATCAGATTGGATGAAGATAAAGAAGGCAAAGATGGTGATCAGACCTTATACAGAAGGATGATAGGCGATCTGCTTTGTGCACTATTGCTTGTGAGACTGATATATCCTTTGCTATAGGTGTTTGTGCAAGGTTTCAATCTAGACCTAAAGTAAGTCACTTAGGTGCAGTTAAGAGAGTTCTCAAGTATCTAAAATAGACTTTGGGAGTAGGGATATGGTATTCCAAAGATGGAATCTTCAAAGTTATATCCTACTCAGATTCTGATTATGCTGAATGCAAGATTGATAGAAAAAACACCACATGAACACAATCGGTTAATGGGAAATAAATTTGGTTTCTGGTTTAGCAAGAAAGCAGAACTCAATATCAACTTCCACTGAAAAGTGAATACATTCTTTGTTGGAAGTTCTTTGTGCACAAATACTATGGCTAAGACAACAATTAAGGGAATGTGGAATTGAGGAGAAAGAAATTCCAATAATATGTGACAACACAAGTGCAATTGCTATCACGAGAAAATCTGTCTTGCACTCACAGAACCAAGCACATTGATGTGAGACATCATTTTATAAGAGATCATGTTGAAAAAAGAAGGATGTGGTGGTTACTGTATATCCTCTTGAAGATCAACTTGCTGACATTTTCACTAAACCACTTGATGGTGAAAGATTTGCTAAACTAAGGAATTTGAACTTGGAATTATCAAGGTTGGTGATAATCGGCAGGTGTCTTGGAATTCACCAAGGGATTAGTCTTTGCTATGTTGGGTGAGCTCACTTAGCAGATTAGTCATTGGTATCAACAATTCCATGTACTTATGTTTGGACAATTGAGCAAATGAGGTTGCCAAGGAGTTGGTCTTTGTCATGTTGGGTGAGCTCACTTGTGATCGATCATTGGTATTAAACTTCATCTTGTATTATCAATTGAACAAAACAAGAAGAAATCAAGGATCAAAGCGGACTTACTATGTCGGCGAAAGTCTTTGAAGCAACTTTATCGGCCAATTTCTTGAGCCAACCTCTTTGAGGACAACTACTTTGAATGGAGCGTTACAGTCAAACTTATTAAAGTCAAAAAGCGATTGGCGGGATATTTATTCTATCTTTTATAACATGATTAACATGATCCAGCGGTTACAAACATTATGGAGATGTAATAGGCCACGTGTCAAGTCGGCATTTACTCAGTTAATCGTGATTAATGTGGATGTACGATGCCTTGTGATTCACGACCTCTCCTGTCTATTTATCTGGACCTATCACGGTGAGATATTCTCTACTTGCAAAATCTCAGATCTATACTCTCTATTTTTACCTTTGTGTGAACACAGTTAACAATCTATCTTCTTCATCTTATATTTCTTATAACAATGGCGGAAAAGATTGATGTTGATTGGAACAAGCCAAAGTGTTAGAGGTTTTGTTGTTGATGCTAATAAAGCGAACTAGCAATCAACATTGGTGAAGAATAAGGAGGTATGAATGTTTTACGACTAATTTTACGGTTTTTATCGAGTTATTTAAGTAACATTATCTTCCATGTTTTAGTGATTCTTATAGAAAATTACTCGCCAAAAGGATAAAGCGAGCAAATGAGTTTTAAAGATAATAAATTGCAAAAGTGGGTGATTTGTGTGTTCTTATCGTTGGTTTTATGTTTATTTGGATGTTGTTACACTTTGCAATATTTTGGATATCTTGTAGATGCATATCTTCGGTCTAAAAAAGAGGTGTTTAGAGGTTAGAAGAAGATGCCACAAGTTTACGAGTTCAGCAGACAAATTTTCCTAAGTACTTAAATCGTTACACATTTTAAGCGGAGATTTGACCCAGATTAGAGGCATTTTCAGGGAGGACTTCTTCATGAAAGCTGTAGATCTTTGAAAGAGCTTTCCAACGCACTTTGAATTACGTCAATCGGACTTCTACAACTCAAATGGTGGTCAAGTGGCTAATCAATTTGGGTAAGTGGAAAATCGAAATATAATCGTAATGTCTGACGGGCTAATCAAAACGCATTTTCTGAAGAAGAGTCCTTAATGAAAGTTTTAGAGTTTTCCGAGAGCTTTTTTGGACATTCGGATCATAATTTTTGAGGTCTACAACTCAAGATATGAATTTTAGAAGTTTTATTCCAATAAATATCTAATCGAGCGGACGTCGAGGAGGTCTTTGTAGTGGCCGACATACATAATTTTTCAGCCGCCTCTCAACTCTATTTATGCAGCAGCAATACCCAACCCTAAGACAACCAATTCATTCACACAAAATTTAGAGGAGCACCGAGCTTTATCAAAAAAGAAGATGATTTCTTCCCATCCAATGATCACGATTAACATCATGGTTGTTGGCTAAGCACATCAGCGGTGGGACAACGGATGAAACCGATCAACATCAACACCAACTAGAGAGATTTTTGCTACATGTTTAGTGAGTAAAGTTATAATTTTTCATCAATTGGATATTGTTTTTTATCGTTTACGTTTTATTCGAATCGAGAGATCGATGAAACCATCTTTTATGCTTTGAATTTATATGAAAATATTGTTCAAGTTGTGACCTTTTCAATTGATGCGATTGATTATGTTTCAAGAGATTGATCATAGTTAGTTGAGTAGGAGTATTAGAAATAATCTCGTGATCGTGTTTTGCATGTCGTTTTGTTTTACTTGAAAAAGCGAAACCACAAAAATCGTTTAGAAATTTAATCGAATTCGTGATAGATCATTACTATAAATTATATCTTTAACTTGCCGTCTAGTTGGGGTTGGGTTGATTGATCGGTGGATTCCGTTGCCTTGCCGTTGTTTTAATTATTTGATAAACCAAATAGTTCGTATCAATCGTTGATTGCTAAGTTTAGTTGTTTTAAGATTATAGTTGTTTTTCTTTGTTTTAAGCATAATTTAGGTTCCCGATTCTTGTTCATCGTCTTAATTCTTGTTCATCGTAATTCTTGTTCATTAATTCATAATTAGTATAAATCTTAGTTTTAGTTAATAGTCGTGACATAATCGATAGAATAATTGTTCCTTGATCCGATAAACATTCCCTCTCCTTGGGACGACCCGTTAACATCACATACTACGATCCTTATACTTGGGGTGTTTGGTTATAAATTGTAAAACTTCGTTTTACCGAACAATGAAGTCGAGGAGAATGTGCTTAACATAAGGCTGAAACAATCTCATACACAAATGTTGTGAGCTTTTGGAAGAACATTGTGATTAAAGAAGGAACAGAGGCATTCAAAACAATGTAAATGCCCAGGAGATTGAGGTTTCCCAAGTCTCTGCGAGGAAGTTTTGGTTTTGAAGAAGTAGTACATGGTCGGTAAATCACGAGAAAATGGGATTGTCGAAGATGGATTTTGTTGATAAAATCAAGACAAATAAAGACACCAAATCAATTCATGGCATCAATGTTAGACACATTGGGAATGAGTACAACTCTTGAGCAAAAATCATTGCAAAGAATATATTAGGGTTGATTGGAAGTATGGATACTCTGTCGAGGACCCAAGATAGAACTCACGATGATTATTTGCGAAGTATGAAGTTTGATTGGGTGGGTATTTCATTCCTTACATGAAGAAGGTTGCAAAGAGGAAAGAGAAGGAAAGAGGAAATCCGAGGCCTTGCCGCTTAGGATTAATGATTGAACCTCTTTGAATCATTTGGAGATTCTGATGTAGCTTTGAAAATATTAATCAATCTAGATACAAGAAAGAGATTGATTATGCTATCCCTGGTTTGGATGATGATGAAGAAGGTGTTGCTGAAGCTGCTGATAGCGATGACAATGGAGATGATGGTGATACTGGTGGTGATCGGATCAAGCAAACTCTTAAGAAATCATTAAACTTCTTTGCACCAAAGAAGGTTCTTGAGAAGAGAAAATTTTTGACACAAGAAGAAAAGCCGAGATGTTAAAGCCTAAAAGAACAAGGAAGCAAGCGGCCTGATTTGCTTGAGTCTCTTTGAGGTGCGGTGAAGTTGAGCTTCTGACCCCTGCTTTGTTGCTAGAAAAGCATTGTTTGAGATTTTGAGGAACAACGAGAAAAGCCACTAGAAAGAGGAAGCCTCTGTGTGGCTGAAATTGATGATGAGCCACTTTCCAGAGAAGGAAAGAAATTATTCACAAAAGAAACATGGAAAGGAAACAATTGAAAAACTTAGAGGCTCAAAGAGGCACAAGAAGAAGGCAAGCGAGTAGAAGAAGAAGTAGAAGCGATAGGAGAGGCTATTGATCTTTGAGCCGTTGACTATTATCAAGCCTCTTTGAGGATGCGAGAGGTTGTTCTTGAGCAACTTTTTGGAGAGTCACAACAAACTCTGAAGTGAACTCTTTGTTGATGTTGTTGAATCCTCGCTGCTAAAGGCTGCTTTGAGACTCTACGAAAGTGAGCAGGCTATTGTTGAGCAATGCATTGGAGAAACACATGATCTCTTTGCACGAGCTGCTATAGAAAGCTATTAAAATCTGAAAATTTGCACAAGTTGTTGTTGAGCAACTTGTAGAAGAACAACTGACAAAACATTGAATCTACAAGCTATTTGTGGTGAGTGAAACATTGGTTCAAGACCACTGTAATTCTGCAATAGTTCGGGGAAGAGCAGTCTCTTTATTAACCTGTGATGAGCATATAAGTCGAGGGGAACCAAGTGTGGTGCAAATGGAGGTAGTAAGGGACCAATATCCAATCCAGGCAACCTCACGACCTTCATGCATCTATTGAAGAAACCTTGAGTTTGCTTGTTGGGACCTTTGGAGGTCATCAAGCTCTTTGGAGCGACTCGGGGAGGTCTTTTATGCCTTTTGAGAGACATGTGAAGAAGAAGAAGGATGATTATGTTGATCCCAAACTTGTGGTGGTGATTATTTTCAATGGAAGTTTGGTTTCTACAAGAAGCAAAAGCCAGTGCAGAACCTATGGCGATTTTGAGAGTGGGCTTTTGACAAGTTGGGAGTTGAAAATTTGTTGGATCGATTGATACCTTTGTCTTTGCAATCAAGATTGATGGATCTTTTGAAGATCAGCGAGAAGAGGAGGGTATCAAGTTCGGGGATCAAGAGATGATGATGATGATTCATCATCTTCATCGACTCTAGAGGTGATTTTCCATCGGTCGGGAGGAACCGGTGAGTGCTTGCTATCTTGATTGATCCTAATGTAGAGACTGATCTACAGTGCAGGGACAGTCTCGATGATAGACAATTGGACAAATGAATGAGGATTTGGAAAATCTCACCATTGATGATATTGAGGCACAAATCAATGAAGGAATAGATGGTGGTGCAAATAAGATGGTTGGTGAGATTGATGCCATGTTTGTTGAAGAACACATTGAGCATGTTGATGATCGTGATTTGTGAATTCAAGTGATGAGAGGGACTCTCGACCACGGTGAACCTAGTGCCATTTCGAAGACTCAATTCAATATCAAGATGGATTTGACGAGGACACCACGACCAAAAGCGCAAACTTGCTAAGAAGGATCAACGATATGGGAAATTTCAACAAGAAAATATGGACATCTTCACTGATCAAGTTGTTGTGGCATTCATTGCACAAGATCCAAGAGTTGAAGAGGAGTGCAGTTCTTTGGGTTACAAGCGACACTGGACCTGAGTTGGAACATGAGAGTGCAGTTCTTTGAGTTGCAAACAACACATGGACACGAGTTGGAACAATCTTTGTGTTTGGAGAAACCCCTGTTGTCTCGATGCAGGCTCTTTGTGGTGGAACTCTTGGAGACAAGGCCAGCTTTGTAAGGAAAGATAGTCGTATTTGCTTTGTTGTTGATGAGGAAGAGCAGATCTTTGGACTATGATTACGATGATGAAGAATTTGATTGAAGGGTCGGTGATGAAGAACAAGTGATTGAAGAACACGCAATTGCTCTAATGCGGATGAGTATCAAGGACCACACCTGCTTTGGAAGGATATGAGTTATCTTTGTGGTGATCGGCAATCGAGAGGCAACAATATAATGTGGAGGAGCTCTGTGATGAGTGCTTGATGGAAGAATGGTGGTGGAGTACCGGTAGAAGTGTTGAATGAGTTGAGGTATCGGGAATGACATGCAATAGTTAAGAACTCATTTGGATAGACAAGAACAAAGATTTGAAGAAGCGATGAAGGTGGTGAATGACATGAGACAATCTCTTGAAGCAGTTGCTTCAAATTTCACATCTACTCAAAATCTTTGTTATGATATGATGCTAGATGTGAGGGAATCAAGCAAGGAAATACCTTTGAAAGAGAAGTTTTGAAAGACCAACTTGCTTCTATCCATGAAAAACTTGATAAACTTGCTGAAACTCCCAAGCCTCTTTGAAATTTCTTTGGAACATCTCAACTCTTTGGATTGGATCCTAAGCTTCTTGAGAGGATCAATCTCTTTGGAACAAACTGCAATCAAGGATTCTGCGGTTGATACAAAGCTGAAATTATGGAAGGACAATGAGGTAATCTGGTTTATCACACGGGAGAGTGTTCATGGTCTCTTGTCCCGTTTTGTTGATGATGTCACTTGGGGAAGAGGGCCAAGCAGCCGGTAGCAAAGAGGCTGCAAGGATTTTTCTAGGAAGAAATGGGAGAATGAAACAAATGCATTGGGGAACACACTGGCGAGTTCAACTTCGATGATCTCCTTAAACAATACAAGAATGAGTTACCAGTGAAGGAAACCTTACCATGACAAGGGATTTCATGAAGGTTTAAACTCATTCTTAGGATTGAAGTTTTGGGAATCAAGGGTTAGAGCCTTAAGGGCAAATTCTGAGGTGGAAGAAGTGGAAGAGGTGGAAGAAGTGGTAGAGGTGAAAAGGAGTTTGCCTATCACAAAAGCTAAGGACTCCTTGAATGAATTTAAAGAGCTTTACATGAGAATAGGATTGAGTAAATCAAATCAACCTCATCCTACCTAAAGCATGGAAGTGGTGGAAGGAAGTGAACTCTACATTGACTTCACTTTGATTGAAAATGAATGGATGAGAGAGGCGATAGAAGAAATAAGAGCTTATCAGAACAAAGTGAAAAAGCAAGAGAAGAAAGGAAAGAAGGCAGTAGATCGGCATACCTATCTGTTTTATTTTCTTTGATGCTAATCTGTAATAAGTTGAACAAATGTTTATAATGAAAGATGATAAATTTGTTCTGTTTTTGTTTTGAATCTTTTTGCTTCTTTGTTAGGTGAGGGTAGTGGCATCATCACCTAAAAAGGAAATTGTTGGACTTATTTCTAGGTTTTAGTGATGAGTGCCGGACTAAGCTGTTATAGTGCAAAGGGAAAAGATGTCTAGATCAAATGTATAGGTTTATTAGAGTTTGATCTTTGTATAGGTTTGATCAAACAAGCCTTTGTAAAGTCGGTGGCCAGGAGTTATTGGACTAGTTCAGTCGATGGGAGTAGTTAGGTCGAGTAGACTTATCGAGGAACTCTTTGAAGGCGAAAAAGTGAGGCTCAAACTCGATTAATGAAGGCTAAAGGGATCAAACTTAGTAATTAAAGTCAAGGATATGGAATCGAGAATTTAGGCAAGTCTGTGATGACCTAAAGCGATTACATATACCTTAATATGTAGAAAATATAAGTTCCTTAAGTTGGATGGTGATTGGAACTTAGTTATTTGCAAAAGGTGTAATCTAACTTCACAAATAAAAGTTAGATAAAAGAAATTTATTGCATTGTATTTGATACACAACAAATTGCTATTGATGGCGATTGGTATTCTGATGATGATGAACTGCGATAATATACCTTGATTAATTCAAGATTACATTGGAAGATTACATGGAAAATGACGACTAACAACCTCGACTTATCAAACAAATCGGTGGTTGAGATTAAAGGACGTTAGGATGATTGAGAATTTTATCAATGGATATAAGTCAAGGGTGTGACTTGCTTTGTCAAAAGGATTACAGCGATTGTCGAGTCCATGAATAGTAATGAAAGCAAGTCAAATGAGACAAAACAAGGAGCGGCTATATTTGAATTTCAAATACAAGTCACATGCCATCCTACCTATAAATAGAGGACTTCCAACTCGAGAAAGATGATGATTGATGAATTTTAAAGAGAAAAATATAAGAGATATTTACAGGTGAAAAATACCCTATTGAACCTCTCTGAGCCTAAAGCTCTTGATCAGAGAAAATCTTCAAGTGTATTATGTATTCAAGCTACATCAAGTTTACACACTTGAAGGCGCAAAGCTATTGATTATATCATCCTAATCAAATTCTTTATTTGAATCATTACTTGATTCAATCTTTATTTTATAAAGAACTGCTTGAAGACAGTGAAGCATCTGTTGGAGTGTGAAAGATTGTTGTTTGTGGTGGTGAAGTGGTGAAGAGGCAATTCTACCCTTCAAAGACCCAGGTGGAAGACTTTGGGGCGACAATCTACTGTTCCAAGTGTTCGGTTTGTGAAGCCATAGTTATTGGTGAAGGACAAGCAACTTAGGAATCTTTGTAACGGCTACATCAAAGATCTACAGTGAATTACCTCAACATCGAGAGGAGAAGAGTGGGTAGCGAGGATTACACCACTGGAACCACTATAAAATTTGCCTACTTACTTTACTGCACTTACATTACGCATTTAGTTTACTATACACATCAACCTCTTGAATCAGCAATGAAATCACACACATACACTATTGAGTATCTATTACTTAGTATCATATTTAACAATAAGTAATAAGGCTTAATTTTGATATAATTCCATTTGCACAAATTGATAAACTCAGTGTCGATGAACTCGTGTGTATCGGCCAGGCTCTTTGAGGTATCGCTGGAGACTCTTGAGGTATCAGTGAATTTGCTGAAGTTCTTGAGTTTGTTAACTCCAAAAGTTTTAAGTGTTAAGTTTATTCACCCCCTCTAAACTTAGCAAGCCTTTTCAAGGGACCAACAAGTGCATATATCCTAAAGATAAGATCGAATCTTGGCTAAGGGTGATTCTATCTCTAGTCTAAGAACACTATCTCAAAGGAAAAATGGCTAAGTAACCTTTCGATTAGGACAAGGTAATAGAGCTAAATAAATATCACAACTTGTTCATATTGACCTTTAGGGTCTTATGAATGACACAAGCTAGTGGGATCTTTTGAGTAATGGACATTTTGTCTAATGACTACTCGAAATGCCAATAATTTTATCTAAATATTTGGAGGAATTGATGGGAGTCAACTTTACGTGATTCCGGTGCATTTTCCACCCCCGTTTATCCCACTTTTAGCACATTCTCAGTGTTTTTAAACCGTTTTTTGGGTAATATCGTGAGTTTATAGCACGGGGAGTAAATCCGTCGCTTTGATGGTTTACTACCTCTTTTTAGTGATATTAACCCATTCCCGAGCACTTTTACCCTCCGGGATCGTTTGTGTGTCTTGTTCGTTCATGAGATTGTAGGGTCTAGGTGTCACGAGAACCCGGAAGGCGAAGATCTATGATGAGAAGTATGATCAAGGTGCAAGAAAGAGCCAAGGAAGAAGAAAAATGAAGAAAATGAAGAAAAATAGTTGGTATCTTCATGCTATGTTCTTTTCAGCAGAATTTTGACCTATGATGTAGGAATTTTCTGGTCTTGGTCTCTTTATGAAAGTTGTAGATAATTTAAAGAGCTTTCCAACTCATTTTGAATCACTCAAATCGGAGTTCTACATGCGAAGATATCATGGTTTTACTGCAGCTAGAAAACTGTCAAATTTCAAACGCGCGTGTGAAACCATTTCAAACGCGCGTTTCAGCCCCAAACTCTCTGTTAAGTGAAGCCTTTTAAGCCAAGCACGTTTGGGACTTTAAACCAGAGTTTGGCTGAAGCAAAACGAACGTTTGGGACCTTTTAAACGTGCGTTCGGGGCCGTTTTCTGCAGATTTTCATCCTATATATATATACAACTCTCCATTGAACTTGAATCTATCTTTTTCACAACCTTGGGCACTCTTTGACCCATTTTCTTTTGATTATTGTAATAGTTAATTTCCACTTCCCTTAGCTTAAAAACACCAAAACATAGGTAGATTTTACCCCCTCTTAGCTTAGATTTCCATTTTCTCTCCTAAGATTTCACCTTTTGTGTGAAGCTTTTTATTGTACTTTTGGATCTCAACTCGAATTTCTCTCAATTTATGGTATATTTCTCTTCTCTTTTACTTATTATGGCTTCCATTTTCTGTTTTGTATATGTTTTGATTAGTATAATGAGTAGCTAATCCCTTTTCATAGTCGAATCATGTGAAATTTGGTGAAATCACCCTTTGGGTGATGAAATTGGGAGTGGGTAGTTCTTTTTATTGTTTAATCTTGCTTGTTTCACGTCTTAGAACTTGTTATAGCAGTTTGGGCTAGATTAGCTACCTAGAGTCAAAATCACACACATCACTCTTGAGAGTTGTTGAGATAGAGGGTGTGGGAAAAGGGTTCTAGGATCGCGGCGTAGACCGGCTTAGTTGTTAAGCCGGGCCCAAAGTGAGGTTACTCGTTTTAACGTTTAAGTGGCTCTAAGTGCATAACATGTCTTGTTAGTGAACCTTCTTTAAGGAAGGATAGTTAACTTGGCATAAGGTGTTAGGAGAGAGTTGTTAGGACCTTAGCACCGGAATTAGGAGTCTGCGCATGCGAATTGAATGTGAGAGTTCGTTTGTTTTAAAGCACACTCCCGGTTTTGTCTATCCTTAGGGTTGAAATTAGCTATTTGGATCATGGTTCGGCTATATCCCTTTCCTTAGATTAAACCGTTAATAATCGCTTTAGTAGTTGTTGTAGTAATTAACCTTTTCAACCATCGATTTTCTAGACTAAGTTTGAAGTTTGGTTTGGTATTCACAACCATATTCCTTTGGGTTCGACCTCGTACTCCTGTAGCTATGCTAGCAATCGACCGGTACCTTTGCCGGTTAGAGAGTTAGTTTACCCACGGTTTGAGTCTTTACAAATTGTTTTTGTTGGGTGGATTTTAGCTCAATCAAAATGGCGCCGTTGCCGGGGAATATGTTTTTGTGATATCTTGTAAGTGATTGAAAGCTTAGGCCTAGGTTGTTTTTTTTTTTTTCTCTATGATGGCTTTTTGTTGAAAAGTCACACCACTATTGCGGTGGTGGGGTGACTAGATACCGTGATTGTGTTCTTGTTGTTTTACGAGAGCTTGCGGCTTGAGCTTAAATGGATGGATTTTTGATCAATACTACTCACGAACAACAATACCCTACCAACCTCAGGCACTGAACAATGTTATCAACAGCGAGTTCATGCCTCAACCTCAATATCAACGATTAGAGTAACCAAGGTTCATAGGCTTATCGGTGCCCTAGTGCATGCCAAAGTCAAAATTACTGATTATTCAAGTTATGAGCCACAACATTATGAGGGTTGTCCGAACCTGAGTGCTTATCGGGATTACGGTGTTCATACTCAGCGTGTTGATAAGCTTCACCCGGATTCAGCCACTTGATCGAGTTTGGCATGGCAAGAGGCCTACTACTCACCTCCAATGAATCAAAGTCGGTATAGTCGGTTTCCCCCATTCCACAAGAAGACTTCACCGACATTCAAATAGAGCGGATTAATTTTTTATTGAGCGAGTTTGATTCAAATGAAGAAGGATATGCAAGAGTTCGATAGAAGATTTGAATCCGACATAAGAAATCTTGAAGACCGGATGGGGCAATTGATTGAAAAGAGGAGGCATGAGAAAGAGGAGGAGACATGTGCAATAGCGGTGGTCCAGGATGATGATGTTATCACTGAAAAAGTTCGAGGTTGAGTGAGGTTGATGATTGATTTGCCATGATGAGATTTACAGGCGGATAGTGAGTTGGGATTGCTCATAGTGCCACCTCTATATATTGCGATATTTGATTATGGCAAGTTTCACGTTCTACCTATTGCACCTTCACCGCTTTGAGATGAAAATTGATGATACCTTGGTGGAATGTGTGGTGGAACCGACCATTGTTATGGTGAGCAAGAATTTTTGGTGATGAAGATAGCTCGTTTTGGGATGAAGAGGAGTTGCAAGACTTGGAAATGGAGGAGGTGCAACTTTTATCTATTACCTTTGTCTCCCGATGAAATCTGAAATGATGACTTGGAGGGTGTCACGATAGATTTGAGCACACTTTGTTTGATGAGACACAATTAGAGTCGGAGAGAAAGCGGGATCGCCCATTTCACCCTCACTCCCGATTGAAGTAAATGAAGATGTCGTTATGAAGAGTGAGGTGAAATCGTATGAGGCGAAGAGCCATTTATGGTAGAGCTACCGGGAGAAGTGGAGATTATTAGCATGCTGTCCCGGTTATTACACTCTTCCACCTTGTGTTGATGAGTATTATCACGATTGATTTTGTGTACTTACCGGTAGATGGAGCTCATAGAATTTGTAAAGAGACAACTACCATGGAATGGAAATTACAAGAAGAAGGTGATGAGAGATTTTGACAAAGAGGATTCCCGAGTTGGGAAGAGGTAACATCGAGGGCCATGAGAGGTAAGTTTCTAGCGAACTCGGTTTCCGTGATGCTTGCTATTTTTAGTCTTCTTGAGTTGTTGATCTTTTTGAGCTCAGTTTTGGTTGATGGTTTTGGTGATACTTGTTTGAAATAAAATATTTGAATCGTTATTTTGAGTCTTTTGTGGTATGAGTCCGTTTAGTGTTACTAAATCGATCGATGCTAATGGCGTTAAACAAAGCACTTCTACCTTTTCTACTTTGTGCCAATAGTATAACTTTGGAAAAATTGGCACCGTATAAGTCATCTTGTCGAGCCAACGGCGTAAAACAAAAGCGCTGGGAGGCAACCAACCTTTTTGGTAGTAATAATGTGTTTGGAGTGGTCTTTGGGTGCAAGAGGAGAGTTTTGTCTTAAAGAGAGGTTGGGGTGAAATTTCCTTTTGGTTCCGGCTTTTGTACATAGGCGGGATGTTTTATGTGAACCTTTGTGGCCTTATTTTATGCGTGGATGCTCTGTGTTTCTTTTGATTATCTTTACATCGATTGCAATTCCCGTCTAGTATGGTTGATATGCTTTGATACTTTGTTTGTGGCATGGCTTCTATTTTTATATATCTCGTATCTATCACCATCTTTTGGCACGTGGATTTTCTCGTGCATGTGTTTCTACTGTGGTTTTTGTTTCTATGGTTTTAGATACTCGAGATAGAGCTTACTAGAAGATATCACGTGGGCTACTATTGCGCCTACTGCCGGGTTTTGGTCAAACAACTAACTCTTTTACTCTTTTATCTCTCACACTGCGAGGGCGGTGTATCGTTTAAGTGTGGGGTGGGAGACTTAGCCGTTTTCTTGGTTTCGTTGTTAAATGTGCTTAATTTGTGGTATGCTTAGCCTATGACCGGGTTTGAGTCGATTTTGGGTAATTTTCAAAAAAATTCAAGGGTTTTTAACACCGTGTTGTGTGTGTTATTCTCACATTAGTGGTGATCACCTTAGTAAGACCACGAGCGTGTACCTGCTGCGGTTTGATATTATCTCGAGAATGGAGTTTATTAATTTCACGTAAGCTACACTTTGTGCACAATTTGATTGCTACCATCTCACATACCACTAGTCTCGGCGAAATAGAAAGGTTTACCTAAGTAGGACACGGGATGAGCGGTCATGGCGTCTCTTTGACCAACCAAAGCCAAATAAGCCTTATCCGGACATTGGACCTTCGTAGCCCTCTCGGCCTTGATAGAATGGTCGACCACCATTCGTTTTATAGCCGTTTGTTACTCGATGAGGAAACCTACTGAGCCGTAATTTTGGTCACATTCCCTTCATTCTTACCTACGAGTGGACCTAGTCTTTTGTTAGGCCACACTTGCCAAGGCAAGTGTGGGGTGAGAAATGATGTTTTGATGGGTTGTTGTTTCTTGTTTTTGGAAGATATAAGGAGAGGAGGAGCTCGTTTGGGCCTAGTGTTTGGGTTTGCCCAAAAGAAAAGAAAAATCTGTGAAATTCTTCATTCTTTCAAAAAAAAAAAAAAAAAGAACTCAATCAATCAAAGTTCAAAATAAATTAGAAAGTTCTCAATGAATAAAAGTTTGGAGTATATAGAAATAAAGGGTTGGAATCAAAGTAATGAGCTCAAAAGTTTTAGTTATGATGATTAAGGGTTGGGATAGTGAGATAGGTGCTAATGTATTCGATCTCGCCTCGTGATACTTGAAACATAGTTGAGTGTGGCAATGAGCTCGGGTATATTGGCATCTATGGTTCCCAAAGTGTTTAATTGAACAAAAAGGAGTTTGGAAGGTTTGTATGGTAGAAATAAGGTAGTGCACTTGTTGATTAAGTTCACTCGTACTTCTTTTCTCGATTCCCAAAACATCCACCGTTTAACGGAATTACCCTAGCCTAACGTTATAACCCTTCAAGTCCTACCCGATTGTGTCCAAACTTAGTAACCTTGATTAGTGGGAGGGTGGTTGGTATGAGATGGTTGGTAGACTTTTGGAATGGGATTCAAGCCCGACAATCTTTTTGAGCACTTGGTTTTAGCTTGGCACCACACACACTCCATTTTCTTGATAATGTTATAACCGATGTGTGTATGTTCATGTTTCTTACTTTGTGGTTACCTCGAGAGTGTGAGTAGTAGCACTACATCACAAAGTTGAATCCACTTGGTTGGTTTTAAAGCGCTTTGATTTACTCGAGGCGAGCAAAGGCTAAGTGTGGGGTGGTTGATGAGTCAACTTTACTTGATTCGGTGCATTTTCCACCCCGTTTATCCCAACACAGCACATTCTCAGTGTTTTTAAACCGTTTTTTGGGTAATATCGTGAGTTTATAGCACGGGGAGTAAATCCGTCGCTTTGATGGTTTACTACCTCTTTTTAGTGATATTAACCCATTCCCGAGCACTTTTACCCTCCGGGATCATTTGTGTGTCTTGTTCGTTCATGAGATTGTAGGGTCTAGGTGTCACGAGAACCCGGAAGGCGAAGATCTATGATGAGAAGTATGATCAAGGTGCAAGAATGAGCCAAGGAAGAAGAAAAATGAAGAAAAGGAAGAAAAATAGTTGGTATCTTCATGCTATGTTCTTTTCAGCAGAATTTTGACCTATGATTTAGGCATTTTCTGGTCTTGATCTCTTCATGAAAGTTGTAGATAATTGAAATATCTTTCCAACGCATTTTGAATCACTCAAATCGGAGTTCTACGCGAAGATATCATGGTTTTACTGCAGCTAGAAAACTGTCAAATTTCAAACGCGCGTTTGGAACCATTTCAACGCGCGTTTCAGCCCCAAACTCTCTGTTTCGTGAAGCCTTTTAAGCCAAGCGCACGTTTGGGACTTTAAACCAGCGTTTGGCTGAAGCAAAGCGCACGTTTGGGACCTTTTAAGCGTGCGTTGGGGCCGTTTTCTGCAGATTTTCATCCTATATATATATACAACTCTCCATTGAACTTGAATCTATCTTTTTCACAACCTTGGGCACTCTTTGACCCATTTTCTTTTGATTATTGTAATAGTTAATTTCCACTTCCCTTAGCTTAAAAACACCAAAACATAGGTAGATTTTACCCCTCTTAGCTTAGATTTCCATTTTCTCTCTAAGATTTCACCTTTTGTGTGAAGCTTTTATTGTACTTTTGGATCTCAACTCAATTTCTCTCAATTTATGGTATATTTCTCTTCTCTTTTTACTTATTATGGCTTCCATTTTCTGTTTGTATATGTTTTGATTAGTATAATGAGTAGCTAATCCCTTTTCATAGTGAATCATGTGAAATTTGGTGAAATCACCCTTTGGGTGATGAAAGTGGGAGTGGGTAGTGCTTTTTATTGTTTAATCTTGCTTGTTTCACGTCTTAGAACTTGTTATAGCAGTTTGGGCTAGATTAGCTACCTAGAGTCAAAATCACACATCACTCTTGAGAGTTGTTGAGATAGAGGGTGTGGGAAAAGGGTTCTAGGATCGCGGCGTAGACCGGCTTAGTTGTTAAGCCGGGCCCAAAGTGAGGTTACTCGTTTTAACGTTTAAGCGGCTACAGTGCATAACATGTCTTGTTAGTGAACCTTCTTTAAGGAAGGATAGTTAACTTGGCATAAGGTGTTAGAGAGAGTTGTTGAGACCTTAGCACCGAATTAGAGATGCAGCGCCGAGAAATTGAATGTGAGTTCGTTTGTTTTAAAGCACACTCCGGTTTTGTCTATCCTTAGGGTTGAAATTAGCTATTTGGATCATGGTTCGGCTATGTCCACTTTCCTTAGTTAAACCGTTAATAATCACTTTAGTAGTTGTTGTAGTAATTAACCTTTTCAACCATCGATTTTCTAGACTAAGTTTGAAGTTTGCTTTGGTATTCACAACCATATTCCTTTGGGTTCGACCTCGTACTCACTGTAGCTATGCTAGCAATCGACCAGTACTGCTTGCCGGTTAGAGTTAGTTTACCCACGGTTTGAGTCTTTACAAATTGTTTTTGTTGGGTGGATTTTAGCTCAATCGGGAATCTCTACGATATTACCAGAGAAAGCAGTATCCCGTGCTCGGATATAGGCTATAGCATAGTTTTGGGCGATGCTCGGCCTACCTCCAAGTGAAATGATTTCTTTGAAATGATAAACCATGGATTGCCTTATATAGCTATTAACATGATACAATACAATGCTTAACTCGATCAAGATGATAGTTTGAAAATAACGGTATACATTATTGTGTAATACCGAAGTCTACAGAAGATGCTTATGAATTTGTGGATATTGGGTGAAGTAAATTTACTTCACTTCCATAAGCAGAGGCATTTAAATTTATGCTTGAAGGTAGGATTGGAGATTACGCATACATGTTAGGATGGTATTTGTTCGTGAAACATCTTAATACAATGAGTGAATGTTGGTTATAAGATTCTTAAGATAAGATATTGTGGTTGATCATCATACACACGCCGAAAGAATTTGTAAATAACAACATTGGACCTTGAAGTAAAGTTACTCAGGAGTTACTATCGATTTAATCAAACCACGTCCAACATTGGTTGTTGGGGATTCTGTTGATAAATACCAGCTGAACGAGATCAAAATGTCAAACCACTAAATCTGATGGGAGTATGGTTTATCCATTGACTTCTTTAGCGATTGATAACTATAGTCTTTGAAAGGTGTATAGGATTACGAAAAATGGAGGTTGGTTTAAAGCCTCAAACACTGCAAATGGAGTTATTGGTACTCGATTACTGTTCACACTCAAGTAGAACACTTTGAGTGTCTCGAGGGCGAGTGGGAAGAAGTGGATCTACGTGAAAGAGTTGAATGAATGAGGAAGTTTAACTTTCAAGGCAAAGGCAAATGGTCAGGGGTAATTCCACGAAGTAGATATTTCAATAGGGTGATGCCACGAAACTTTCTCACCACTTAGCCTTGCTTGACTTCTTGGAAGCGAGAGAAAGTTCAATAGGGGTGATGCCTGAATACTTTCTTGCCCGACCAAAGGAGCTTGAATTCATTCGGAGCGGAAGGGTTTTAGCTTAAAGCCAATGACGGATGCTTATATCCTTTGGTGGATTAAAGCAAACCTCTGAGTCATTAAAAGTCACATATTTTAAATGTGTGGGCTTGACTAGAATATTGATGAGTCTTACGTGGGAGAGAATCAATATTGGTAAAGTAGTAAATGTAAGTGTTAATGAAAGGTGACAACACTGCAGCGATTTGTAAGCAACATGAGTGTGTTATACGAAGTCAAGGATTGGCGAGGCCAAAACTTCTACGAATCGGAGAAAGTGGACTATATTCTTAGAATTCGATTCGGTCAAATTCATGAGAACAATTTGTTGGCGTATCCATTCATCTTATTGGTTAAGATGATATAATGCATTTTGAATACTCGATTCAGCGAGAGGTTTCTTACTGACCCCTCACGGAATAATTCTCTTAGTCTTTGGATAAGAGAAAATAGGATAAATTCTCTGGTGGATAGAGAATGTCAAACTATTAAAAGTCAATTGTGATCGACTCTTGGATTCGAGCATTGGATAGCGATTATAGTGCATCCTCGAAGTACCTCTGAAGGGCGAGGAGTAGTATGCTTTTAGGTGTGATGCCGAAAGACAATTTTGTAATTGTTTTATTTAATAAATGAAATGATGTTATTATTCAAATTTATTATTCTCGTATTCACCGATGTGACAATAGTATTTACCTTACGATTGTATGGGATATATTTATAAAACCCTAAAGTATATCGTTTATGTAATCACTTAACTTTCGGTGTATAGGATATACGGGAGGATTGAGTTAGTGAAGATGTACTTAAAATACAATTAGCCCGTAGTGAAGTTAATCGAAGTATCGGGTCTCTCCTTTGCGTGCTATTAATGCGCCTAGAACACAATAGGTGTGATTGTCTTATCGGACTTTCGGTTAAGAGAACCTAGTGTGGCATTTATGTATGATAGATATATCATATAGAAATTTGGACCGATTTGATTAGAGTTCACGATATAATTCCGTAATCGAGAAGTCTTATCGAATCAATCGATGATCATATTTATGGATATATCTTAATCTGAGGTGATCACAGTCATTTGCTTGAATCGGTATGAGGTTTGACTTGGCGGTTAAGGATTACGCGAGTCTGTGATACGAATTACCCCGTCTTGGCATTGTCTTTGGATTGAGTGAGTAGTCTGCGTTATCGCAGATCGGAATCCATTCCTTCCATTTATAGAAGTAGATAGGCCGGTTCATTTATTTGTTAATCTAAAGCGATCGATTATGCGAGTTCATATTACAGCGATTAGCTACCGGTGAGTTGTATGAATTAATTGATCACTAGGGGCTAATGGTAAATAAGGATAAGAGGTTACGAAAAGGGTTAACGGTAACTTCCGATTTAGAATGAGCGATTCTATGGAGGATTAATCCATATGTAATGATTATATCAATGGGCGCTTATTATCATTTCGTGAGGAGATAAATATAATCTCATAATCGGAGGAGTGCGATCGCGGGATTATGGTGGCATATTCATGTGATTGATTTATCGAATATAATTATTACATTCGTAAGATAATTATTTATTTGATTTATCGAGACCGCGATTATTAGTCCATGGTCAAGCGTGCCTCCAATATAGCATAGCTATTCTCGGACGTCGAATCTAATAATATTAATTTAGTTCTTATTAGAATTTAATTAAAGCGATATGTGAATTAATTGTTTAGTAAACTATTAAATTAGTTGGCTAAATAATTAAATATGTAAAAATGCATTTTTCATAATCTTGGGCAAATTAGTGTGTTATGGCGAAAATTAACATTGACTAGGTCAATGACAATTTTCGACCCAAAGCGTGTTTTTAGGAAACAAGAAATTGTTTTAAGACATGTGCTTGTGAAAATATTTATTGGATAAATATTTATTGTAAGAAATAAAGATAAATATTATTCTAGATTTGTTCTAGAATATTATGAGATTATCTTTTATTTATTGGATTTATTTATTTGCAAAATAAAATCCTTGGAGGACAAGGATTACTCTCCTATATAAAGAGAGTTCTCCCAAGCCTTACATACACACATAATTCGACTTCACCTCTTAGAGAGGAGAAGAATAAAATTCGGCCAAGGGGGAAATGGAGGAAAATCTTGGAGGTTTTCCGGGTAGCATATCGGGAGGATTTGAGACCAGAATTTCCTTCCATCGGGAGTTGCTTGGATCACACGTGCGGAAGATCGTGGTGCTCTTCACATCATCTTTTCTTTGCGGTTCATCTACTTGGATTTTGAGATCCAAGAGGTATGATCTACAACCCCCTTGTAGATATAGATCTAGTTATTTTATTACGTGTAATTTATAGATCTAGATCCTTAAATCGCTTCCGTTGCGGATGATATTATAACAGTGGTATCAGTCGCCTGGTGATCTATATTTATACGTATAAAATATTAGATCTAGGAGTGGAAAACATGTAGATTTTTTTTGTCCCAATTTTTTTTTAACAGGGGCAAATATAATTTGTTTTATGTTGCGATTGTTGTGGTTTGAAGAGATGGATTGGGGTTGGTACTATTTACTTGTTAGATCTATTGTAGCTCTATAACAATTGAGCATAGGAATTGTATTTTTTTTATGTCAATTTTCGAAAATTCCATGTAAAAGTAGCATCTTTTATTGTAATTTTGTAAACCGGGCTCGAAAAGATGAAGATCTTGTTGGAAAATTGAAGATCAAGACGAAACCCAAGATATGAACGAGGAGAAACGGTTAAAAAAATATTTTAAAAATGCTACAGGACTTTCTGCGACGCTAAAAAGCGTCGCTATAAGTCCTGTTTAATAAAACTAGCTTGCGGCTAGGGTTTTTTTTTTATGCGGCTGTATGAAACTTTTTTGACCTAATTTTTTTATAACATACTGCTGTTTGGCAGATAATTAAAAAAATAAATAATAAAAAAAACATTATTTTGGGAAATAATTTAAAACAGCCGCATGTAACAATAAAAAAATAAAATAAAATAAAAAATTTGATTAATTAAAATAAATTGGGTTTATTTAATTAAAAAAGACCTTTCTCCTTTCGGGTGTTCGTGGTTCGTGATCCGGAAGTTTCAAGTTCAAGGTTCGAAGATCGAAGACTTGAAGACAACAATATTGTAATTTACTTTTTTCCTAGGATAGATTAGATCAAGAAGTACAAGCGATCAAAATCTTGGTGTTTAAATTTTCATAATTTATTTTTATGTGTTTGATCATAAAATAGATATAAAATTGGAATTGTCATGACATGCATCATATCATAAATCCACTCCATGCATACATGTAGAATTTTAATTTTGGTAATTAAAATAGGCATGTATACAAACTCGCGTAATTAGTTGAAATTTAATTGTCGTGGTAATTAATTAATTTAGTAACTAATTAAAGATCCGAGGGCGGGTTATGAAATCGTTAAGCCTTTCCGATTGTGTGTTCTCGGTGAACGCCTTAAAAGCACAAGCGAGATCACGTTTTCAATTCGTAGTGTCTACGAGATTGAATGATGGTAAAGAACAATAAATCTTGGATAAAAGCGGTTTGCTTATAGGTTGGGTGGTCAGCCAGAGCTGAGGCTCGACCGACTTAACCCTCGTAGTGTGATGTATGCACGGGGTCCGGCAAGACTAAGCTACACGGAGGCGGAGGGTGATTCCTTCTTATCTCGATAGAATTTCATCTTGACCCGATTTAGTCCATTATCACATATGTTCCAGCGAATAGGGCGGGTAGGCTGCCTACGTTACCGACACCATTCGGAATCCTTGATTTGATGTGCTTTTATGTTAACATCAAAGACATGGTTAGTTAACCCCCCACCACTTCCAAAATATTGAGTGGGAGGCGGAGGCGGACGGCCAACCGCGACCTCTCTATAGATACAAGTAAGTGAGAGAAGGGTGGCGCCTCGCGGCGCTTTGATTTCGTCCCCTACGGATGGTGTTCACCCTATCAACATTCATGGCTTGGTCTCGAAAGGATAGGATTTCCGGTACTCGTCGGGTCAGCGACCTATCTACGACGGCACACTCGGGGGTGTACTAAGAGATCCGATATAGTAGGTCACACTCATCAAGGAATTCTTGATAATACTAGGCTAAAAAAGGAAGGTAATCAATGAATAAAGGGATGTTCGATTCTCGTGGGATGTTTGATTCTCATAAGTTATTCATTGATGAGATTGTCTCGATTTAACCGTCATCTCTTTGGCCTACCTACGGCGGCCCAGCGAGATCACGAGGTTAAAACCTTGGAATGGTAGAGTAGATTTAATTTTAGTTTACAATTCTAAAATAAACTTATATAGTAGTGTTAAACTTGAATTAATATATGTCATTTTATTTTCGGCAAAAATGTCTGCTCAAATTTATGCTTTCTTATGCGAAAAATTATCGGAAACAACTTTAAGAAATGGAAGAAGTAATCTAAGCGTGGTACTCACATACGAGAATGTGCAACATGTACTCACTTCTTGAATGCCTACGGTGGCGATCAAAAACCAGGAAAAGTGAGATCGAGCAGCGTAATCATTTGGATCGAGGCGGAGATAACGGGCTCGTGGGATCATCTGGCGGCGGTGTCGGCGGTCATTAGGACCAGTTGAAGAGTTTGAGGCTGTAGGAGAAATCATGCGGAAACTTACGCCGATGTTTGGATCACACAGCAACCAAGCAAGACCACGATGCCATCGGGATGGTACATTAACCTGACGAAAGTGAAGAAAGGTCAAGCGGTGAATGGTCATGTTACGAATATGATCGATTACTTCAATGGCGCCCGGTATTCATGGATCAATGTTCGATGAAGCAACTCAAGTGTCGATGATTTTGGAATCGTTGACTCACGAGTTTATCCGTTCAAAACTCGATGTCGATGGGCAAACATGAGTTGACCATGACACGGATCTTAATGAGTGACTATCTACGAGGGCTACTATCGAAGATAAGGTCAAGTAGGGGATAAATTTGAAGCCAATATGGCGAAGCTAAGTCATCAAACAAGCCTAAGGCCAAACCAAAGAAGAAGGGTAGTGTTGCTTTTTGTTCCCAAGCCAATGAAGAAAAGAAAGCCAAGAAAGTTGGCGAGGCCAAGCCCAGGGCAAATGCTTTTCTTGTAAGGAGGTAGGACATTGGAAGCGTCATTGTCGGATTATCTTCGTGATGTAAAGATGGCAAAGCCAAAGGCACATTCTTGGGAAAGATAAGAAAGGTAATTTGGAATTACTATTCTTGGAATCTTTTAATGTAGCTAAAGATGTGTCCACTTGGATACTTGATCTGGAGCTACTAACCATGTATGTTCTTCATTCGCAGATTCTTAGTTAAATGCGAGGGTGGAAGAGGGTTCTCAGTGATGCGAGTAGGCCTTTGGGGCGCTCATTTCGGCTAAGCGATGGGAGCTGTGGACTTGCATTTTAATAATAGAATTTTACATTTAGAGAATGTTTATTTTATTCAATTTGAGGAGAAATTTAATTTCTCATTACTGCCTTAGTTGAACAATCATTTTATGTTTCAAATTTGAATGGTGAATTTGTTATTTGAAGAATGGCTTTGAATTGTGTTCAACTACTGAATGAAAGCAGTTTATATTTTGTAAGACCACATAAAGCTCCCTACTTATCTTGAAATGTTTAAAGCTGCTCATCAAAGATCTGCTAAAAAGCGAAAGTTTCTCAAGTAAAGAAGATAAAACATACTTGTGGCATACAAAAGGCTCGGCCATATTTCCTTGGAAAGACTCAAAAGACTAGAAAAGGTTAATGCCTTAGGTGAGTCATCTGTTGACACCTTTGCTGTCTATGAGTGTTGCTGGAGGAAAAATGACTAAGCGTCCCTTCTCATCAAAGGGTAATAGGGGCCACGGGAACTACAGACTTAGTGCATTCGGACCTTTGTGGTCCGATGAGCGTACAAGCTAGGCGGATACAAGTACTTTGTGACTTTCATTGATGACTACTCGAGATTCGGTTATATTTATCTGCTGCATAGGAAGTCGAGGCTTTTGGAAAGTTCAAGGAGTTCCAAGCGAAGCGAAGAGCAACTAGGCAAGTCATTGAAATGCCTTCGCTCGGATCGTGGAGGTGAGTATTTAGACTTGAGTTCATTGACTACTTGGTGAAAAAAGGAATTTGTTTCCAGCGTTCGGCGCCTAGGACACCTCGGCAAAATGGAGTTCTTTGAGAGGAGAAATAGGACATTGATTAACATGGTTAGATCAATGATGAGCTACGCCTCACTACTATATCCTTTTGAGGTTATGCTTTAGAAGCGATGTCTACATTTTGAATGCGATTACCGTCAAAGTCTGTCGAGAAGACACCCGTAGAGATGTGGTCGGACATCGTGAAAGCATCGTCACTTTCGCGTATGGGGTTATCTGCACATGTCTTTGATGGAAAAGACTACCAAGCTACAATCGCGTCACGAAAGTATGTTTGTTTGTAGGCTATCAAAGGTACACATGGTGGTCTATTTTACGATCGAAAGATAACAAAGTGCTAGTCTCGACTTACATAGCGTTTTTGGAGGAAAGTTATATGAAAGACCATAGACCTCAGTAAAATTGTACTAGAGGAATTACTCTCACGAAGGCGTCAGGCCTATTGTGGCTATTGATGCTCTTATAAACAACACTACCAATACAAGCGATCACCGGACATTCTGTTCACACCAGGCGTACGCGAGAGTGGTTCGGCCACCGGCTCGATGCGGCATGGATTTAGAGGCGAGCGTAGTCAGCCTCGATGGGGTGGAAGATGATCCTCCGACCTATAAGAAGGCCTTATTGGATCACGACAAGGATAAATGGATTGGCGCAATGAATCAGAGATGGAGTCTATGTACTCACAACTCGGTCTGGAAACTTGTAGAACTTCCTCGGGGTGAAAGGCCCATTGGATGTAAATGGCTCTACCAAGCGAAAGAGAGGAGTAGATGGGAAGGTCGAAACCTTCAAAGCAATTTGGTAGCCAAAGGTTACACACAGCGAGAGGGTATGAACTACGAGGAAACCTTATCACTGTGGCCATGATGAAAACCATCGCATCCTCGCTTTCCGATTCTTTGCGTATACGGATTATGAAATCGGCAAATGGATGTTAAGGCAGCGTTTCTAAGCGGCTTTCTCGGCGAGGAAATCTATATCACGACAACGAGAGGATTCATTGAAAAGGTCGAGAGCACATGGTGTGCAAGTTGCTCGAGATCCATTTATGGGTTGAAGCAAGCATCGTTCTGGTATCATAGATTCGATCTGCGATCAAGTCTTATGATTTTGAACAACACTTTCTTTGAATCTTGTGTGTACAAGAAGGTTATCAAAGATAGTGTTGTATTTCTAGTCTTTATGCGTTGATGACATACTTCTAATTGTAGCAGCGAAAGGGGATGATGTCCGGCGTGAAAATTTGGTTAACCACGCAATTCCAAATGAAGGATTTGGGAGAAGTGAGTTATGTTCTAAGGATCAAATTATAAGGGATCGTAAGAACATGATGTTAGCTCTGTCCCAGCGACTTATATAGATAAGGTCTTTGGCGCTTGATATGGAGAGCGCAAAGAAGGGTTTTCTACCAACCCGTCACGGCGTTTACCTCTCAAGACTCGGGGACCTAAAACTCACGAAGAGATTGAAGCTATGGGAAGAGTGTCATATGCCTCATTTGTTGGTAGTCATTATGTATGCTATGAGGTGTCACGAGACACGATATTTATTACGGCGTTGGATTAGTCGGCCGTTTTGAGTCAAATCGAGGACAACCGCCTTTGGGCGGCGATAAAGAATCTCATCAAATATTTGAAGAGAACCAGAAATTATATGCTCGTCTATTCGGTGGGAGTTTGGAGTTAGCGGGGTACACGATTCGACTTTCAATCGAGGCGAGAGATGATTAAATCAACCTCACAGTTCGGTGTTTACCCTTGGTGGCGGTGCAATAGAATGGAGAAGCCAAAAGCAATCGGCCACGGCCGATTCAACAATGGAAGCTAAGTTCATAGTGGCCTCGAGGTAGCTAAAAGCGGTTTGGTTAAGAAAGTTCATCGGTAGTTAGGCGTTGTCCCGAATCTTTGAAGATCTATTACTCTCTATTGTGATAACAATGGGGCCATTGCCAACTCTAGGGAACCTCGAAAGCACAGTAAGTGAAGCATATAGAGAGAAATCTTTGGGTGATCAACGATTTTGTCGATAGAGGGACATTTCCGTCAAGAAAATCGCCTCCGCCGATAATCCTGTGATCCATTCACCAAGCAGCATTTATCGGTTGAAGCTTTTAGTCGACACTTGGAGACTATAGGTATTAGAAATATGTCTCATTTTCTTTAGAGCAAGTAGGAGTGATAGTTTCTTTGTATTTTAAATAATAGGGTGTGCTCACAAAACAATTAATCACATGCTTTTCGTGCAAGTGGGAGATTGTTAGGTGTGATGCCGAAAGACAATTTGTAATTGTTTTATTTAATAAATGAAATGATGTTATTATTCATATTTATTATTCTCATATTCACCGATGTGACA
This sequence comes from Gentiana macrophylla, assembly GCA_026214975.1. NCBI lineage: Eukaryota > Viridiplantae > Streptophyta > Magnoliopsida > Gentianales > Gentianaceae > Gentiana > Gentiana macrophylla. The sequence goes on from CM047817.1 coordinate 91,140,761, forward strand.
ATAGTATTTACCTTCTGAAAACCACAAAGTATATCGTTTATGTAATCTTAACTTTCGGTGTATGGGATATACGGGAGGATTGAGTTAGTGAAGATGTACTTAAAATACAATTAGCCCGTAGTGAAGTTAATCGAAGTATCGGGTCTCTCGTTTAACGTGCTATTAATGCGTCGAGAACACAATAGGTGTGATTGTCTTATCGGACTTCGGTTAAGAGAACTAGTGGGGCATTTATGTATGATAGATATATCATATAGGGATGGACCGATTTGATTAGAGTTCGATATAATTCCGTGTCGAGAAGTCTTATCGAATCAATCGATGATCATATTTATGGATATATCTTAATCTGAGGTGATCACGGTCATTTGCTTGAATCGGTATGAGGTTTGACTTGGCGGTTAAGGATTACTTGAGTGCGTGATCGAATTACCCGTCTTGGCATTGTCTTTGGATTGAGTGAGTAGTACGTGTTATCACGATCACGGAATCCATTCCTTCCATTTATGAAGTAAACAGTTCCCTTATTTGTTAATCCTAGAAGCGATCGATAAATGCGAGTTCATATTACAACGATTAGCTACCCGGTGAGTTGTATGAATTAATTGATCCTTTAGGGGTTAATGGTAAATAAGGATAAGAGGTTACGAAAAGGGTTATGGTAACTTCCCGATTTAGAATGAGCGATCTGTGGAGGATTAATCATATGTAATGATTATATCAATGGGCGCTTATTATCATTCGTGAGGAGATAAATATAATCTCATAATCGGAGGAGTGCGATCGCGGGATTATGGTGGCATATTCTGTGATTGATTTATCGAATATAATTATTACATTAGTAAGATAATTATTTATTTGATTTATCAGGGAGCGATTATTAGTCAATGGTCCCGAGCGTGCCTCCGATATAGCATAGCTATTCTCGGACGTCGAATCTAATAATATTAATTTAGTTCTTATTAGAAATTAATTAAAACGATATGTGAATTAATTGTTTAGTAAACTATTAAATTAGTTGGGCTAAAATAATTAAATATGTGAAAAAAGCATTTTTTTCATAATCTTGGCAAATTAGTGTGTTATGGCGAAAATTAACATTGACTAGGTCAATGACAATTTTTCGACCAAAAATATATTTTAGGAAACAAGAAATTGTTTTTAAGACATGTGCACAAAATATTTATTGGATAAATATTTATGGTAAGAAATAAAGATAAATATTATTACAGATTTGTTCTAGAATATTATGAGATTATCTTTTATTTATTGGATTTATTTATTTGCAAAATAAAATCCTTGGAGGACAAGGATTACTCTCTTATATAAAGAGAGTTCTCCCAAGCCTTATACACACATAATTTAGACTTCACCTCTTAGAGAGAGAAGAATAAAATTTGGCCAAAGGGAAAGGAGTAAAATCTTGGAGGTTTTCGGGTAGCATATCGGGAGGATTTGAGGCGAGAATTTCCTTGCACGGGAGTTGCTTGGATCACACGCGTGCGGAAGATCGTGGTGCTCTTCACATCATCAATTTTTTTTTGCGGTTCATCTACTTGGATTTTGAGATCCAGAGGTATGATCTACAACCCCCTAGTAGATATAGATCTAGTTATTTTATTACGTGTAATTTATAGATCTAGATCCTTAAATCGCTTCCGTTGTGGATGATATTACTAACGACTGAAAAGCGTCGCTATAAGTCCTGTTTATAAAATTGCATGCAGCTAGAGGTTTTAATGTTTGCGGCTGCATGTAACCTTTTTAACCTAATTTTTTTAATTTAAAGACTGCCGTTTGGCAGAAAGATAGAATTTTATTTTTGGGAAATAATTTTGTAACAGCCGCATGTAATAATAATAATAAAAGAATTGATTAATTATAATAAATTGGGTTTATTTAATTAAAAAAAAGGCCTTTCTCCTCTCGGGTGTTAAGTGGTTCGTGATTCGGAAGTTTCAAGTTCTAGGTTGAAGATCGAAGACATGAAGACAACAAGATTGTAATTTACTTTTTCTAGGATAGATTAGATGCGAGGTACCAACAATCCATCTAGATGTTTAAATTTTCCATAATTTATTTTTATGTGTTTGATCGTAAAATAGATATAAAATTGGAATTGCCATGACATGCATCATATCATAAATCCACTCCATGCATACATGTAGAATTTTAATTTTGGTAATTAAAATAGGCATGTATACAAACTCGCGTAATTAGTTGAAATTTAGTGTCGTGGTAATTAATTAATTTAATGTGATTAAAGATCCGAGGGCAGGTTATGAAATCGTTAAGTTTTTAGGTGTGTGTTGTCGGTGAACCGCCTTAAAAGCCCAAGCGAGATTAAGTTGATGCGAGTGCGGCACCGATTGCTAAGGCACACTATAGAATGGCACCGGTGAATTGAAGAAGTTGAAAGCACGGCTCGAGGATATGCTTGAGATGAATATAATTCAGCCTAGTACTTCACCTTAGGGAGCCCAGTCTTTGTTTGTTAAGAAGAAAGATGGTAGCATGAGGGCGTGCATAGATTACAGGCGCTAAACAATCGACCATCAAGAATAAGTACCTTTGCCAAGGATTGATGATTTGTTTAACGGTTGTATGGCAGAAAGTATTTTCCAAGATTGATCTTAGGTCGGATATCACGATTGAAGATCAAGGTGGGTGATATACGAAGGCGGCGTTTAGTGCGAGGTATGGACATTATGAGTTCTTAGTTATGCCTTTTGGACTCACTTTAATGCTCCATCTGCATTTATGGATTTAATGCAGGCGTGTTTCATGCCATACTTGGATAAGTTTGTGATAGTGTTCATAGATGACATCCTTGTATACTACAGGATGAGGAAGGAACATGAAGAACACTTAAGGATAGTGTTGGATACCTTGAAGAGGAATCAGGTTGTATGCTAAGTTTTCAAAGTGTGACTTTTGGTTGGATCAAGTGAGTTTCTTGGGTCATGTCATTTACGGAGATGGCATTAAGGTTGATCCGGCAAAGATTGAAGCGGTGGAGAAGTGGTCGGACCGACTACCGTTTGAGAGGTTAAGTTTTCTCGGTTTGGTGGCAATGATAGGAAGTTTGTCTGAGACTTCTCAAAGATAGCTACACCACTTACCGGCTCACTCAAAAGGATGTGAAGTTCGAGTGGACGGTGAGTGTGAAGATGCTTTTCAAGTTGAAGAAGAAGTTGACTACTGATTGATTTTGGCGATTCGGAGATCTTTGATAATTATAGCGTTTACGGATGCGTCAGGACAAGTTTAGGTTGTGTCTTTGTCTGCGAGGAGGAAAGTAATTGCTTATGCATCCCGGCGATTGAAGGTGCATGAAGAATTACCCAACCCACGACTTGGAGTTAGCGGCGGTTATGTTTGCCCTGAAGATTTGGAGGCACTACACTGTATGGAGTTAAGGCGGGATCTTCACGATCACAAGAAGTTTGAAGTATTTCTTTACCGAAAACTGAATATGAGACAAAGGAGATGGCTGGAGTTCGTAAGGATTATGACTTGGAATTCAGTATCATCCGGGTAAAGAAAATGTAGTGGGCGATGCCTTGGCGAGAAAAACCAGTGTTCACGGTTTCAAAGCGTTGAAGGTGTTGTAGAAAGGTTAGATGAAATTTGAAGAATCGAAGCTTTGATCAGATTAAAGACCAGCGGTTTGTGGCACCATTGTTAGCAAGTGCGAGTTGATGGATGACATTCGAGAGAAGGAAGATGAAGACCAGTTTTGGTTGACTTGAAGCGAGTTGCAGGGAAAAGCCTACGGTTGGATATATGTTAGATAAGAATGGAATCTTTGGTATCGAGGATCGTTTGTGTGTACTAATGTGGGTGATTTAAGACATAGAGTCATGGAAAGGCACATAGGATTGCTTTTGCGGTTCATCAGGGAGCTACTAAAATGTCTGAGAGACTTGAAGGAAAGGTTTGGTGGCCCTCAATGAAGCGGAGATAGCCAAGTTCATTGCAGTGTGTACTTCCCGAGAAGGTTAAAGAAGAACATAGAAGACCGGGAGGAATGCTTAAGCCATTGGATATCCCGGAATGGAAGTGGGATAAGATCACTATGGACTTTATCACGGTTTACCTAAGGCGAGGCGGAAATGATGCGATTTGGGTGATTGTGGATAGATTGACCAAATCCGCTCATTTCTTACCATATAAATTCGATATGCCCTTGAAGAAAATAGCGACACTATACTTGGATAATATAGTGAAGTTACACGAATTACTATCTCGATAGTTTCGGATCGTGATTCGAGGTTCATCGATCAGTTTTGGAAAAGTTTACAAGCGACTTTTGGAACCAAGTTGGATTTGAGTCTGACCTTTCATCCTCAGACGGATGGACAATCTGAGAGAACCATCAAACACTTGAAGATATGTTGAGAGCTTGTGTGTTGGAAGTAGGTGGATCATGGGATGATTACTGCGGTAGCGGAGTTGCTTACAACAACGGTTATCATGCAAGTATTGGCATGCCACCCGTTTGAAGCCTTGTATGGAAGAAGATGTAGAACCTTGTTTTTTGGGATGAAGTGAGGAAAGCCAAATCACGGGCGGAATTGGTTGAGCAAGCTAAAAGAAATTGTTGGTCAAGAAGAATTTGAAGGTGGCTCAAAATAGACGGAAGAGTTAGGCGGATGTTAGAAGGAGACCTCTTGAGTTTGAAGTTGGTGAAAGAGTGTACTACGAGCTTCACCAATGAAGCCAGTGAAGCGTTTTGGACATAAGGAAAGCTAAGCCCGAGGTATGTTGGACCTTTTGAGATTCTAGAAAGAATTGGACCTTTGGCTTACAAACTCAAGTTACAAGAATCGATGTCGAGAGTCCACAGCGTGTTTCATGTCTCGATGTTAAAGAAGTGTTTGACCAAGGCGGATATTGAGACTCTGTTGATCGGAGGTTCTCGAGAATAATCTTTAAATGCGATGAGACACCGACCGAATTTTGGACCGGAAGGAAAAGATGATTAAGAGGCGGTTGATTCCTTTGGAGTTCTTGTGCAATGGAGCAATCATTCACGGATGAAGCTACTTAGGAAGTTGAGGGCGATATGATCAGCGAGTTCCAGATTTTATGGAATTACTGGTATGTTCTAAGTTTAGAGGCCGAAACTCCTTTAAGGGAAGAATGTAATATTCCTACTTTAGAGAAGAGGCGGACGTGTCATTTGCGAAAGCGAAATATTAGGTTGAGTTCCTTTTATTCGGAGTTTAAGTATTTGTTAAATTATATATATATATTTGGATATATATGTATATATTTAAGGAGAAAATCGATTTTATGATAAAGGAAGATAATAAGATCTTTATCCTTTTTTGGGATTTATTTTATTATAAAGGAAGATAATAAGATCTTTATCCTTTTTTGGGATTTATCTTATGATAAAGGAAGATAATAAGATCTTTATCTTTTTTTAGGATTTTGTATTTAAGGAAAATAAATCCCCACAATTCTTATAACCTACTAGAAATCAGATTTTCTCCACCTCAATATACTCTCTGCGTGTGTGAGCAAAAATTAGAGTGAGAGTTTTCAATCATTTATTAAAGCAATTCTTGGCGGTTTCGGATCAGTAGGCGCGGAATCGTTGTGAAGAAGGCAACGTTTTGATTACGAAAGTTGAAGCTTTGATAAGAGAAAGATCGGTTTAGGCTGCTGTTTCTCACGAGTTTTGCTTGTTGGAATAAGCTTGCTAAAGGTAGAAGCTCTTCTACAATCTAATTGTGGTTTAGAAGTAGAATAGATCATGTTTTGGATGCATATGTATCAAGTTTTAAGCTTAGATGATGTTTAAGGATTAAGTTTTGTTTTGGATCTTAAAAGACATGTTTTTACTATAATTCATGTATGCAAGATGTTTGGAAAGCAGTATAGATCGTTAAGGGTTGAAAAAGCGAGGTTCTAGGGCTTTTACTGCGTAGGATGCGTGCTGCGTTGGCGATAATCGCCGCATTCACGATCTTTGAGGTTGCTTAGAATAAGTGCGGCGAGGGATCGCATGCGCATTCTAAAATGTCTTGCTTACGCATTGCCCTTGATTTTCTATATAATGTTGTTTTAAGCTATGTTTTGAATTTTAAACCTTAATTCATGATTTAATAACACTAATTAAATATGAACAAGCCCGATTGAGTTTACGATTCGTTCGATTTAAAACACCGAATGTACTCTTAAAGGGGAGTTGAAGTTGGATCCGTCGGAAGGGCATGAAAGGGCTTGTGCTTTGATGAACTAGGGTTCATCATTATGCGTGTAATTGATAGGATGTGATGTTTAGTTGTCTAAATGAGGAGTAGGTGATAAAGGTGAGTATTGTACGAAAACACTTAGGTGACTAGTTAATTCACATTAATAATTACATAAGTGTAGTAAAAGCTAAAAGCGTCATCTATTCTTGGTTGAGTAGCCTTGATTCAAATCGGCGATGTGATACGTTTATAAAGGTGGACAGCGCTCTTGGCTCAAAAAATTTGAAAGGTAGTGGAGAAATCCATCGAGCGTATATGCATGCAGGAGATCGGGACTACAGGTGCTAATCACCGTAGTTGGCAAGTATATCTCGTGGTGGAATTTTCACCATGCATTGTGTCACTTGAGTAATGATGTAACAAAGATAAGCTAAGTTAGAAGCATTATAGTCACGGCGTGTCGATGGGCATGTAGTGAACCACTAGATCAGTCGGTCTCGATTAAGGCAAATCTTTTAATAATAAACCTTAAGTATATTGTAGCTTACTACTTCTTACTTTGTACATTGTACTTACATCAAATGCATGTTTATTTATGTGTTTGGGGAGAAGGCGAATAGGTAAATGATGAGTTGAGAAGGATTTTGATGATGGCGTTTGAGGGCGCGCGGAGTTGAAGACTTTGATTAATTATTATTCATTTCTTTGTTTATTTCTAGATTTGGATTATTATTGGATTTTGTAGTTTATTGTTAGCATTTTGGAATTCATTACATTTTGGATTCGTTGGTTTCATTTTCAATGTAATAATATTACATTTCCTTTAGTTCTTGATTTATTCTTGGTTGTTTGGAAAAAATTTCCCGAGTCTATTTAGCTTAGTTTGCTTTTATTTGATCCCTGACGTAGTAGAAGGCTTACGTGTAATATTATTTATTTAATATTACAGCGTGCGAGCTGTTCGATTCTGGATAAGGACTCGGTGTCAATAAGGAGGCAGGGCGTTACGGTTGGTATCGAGAGAAAGCGTCTTTTAGGCTTTCTTTCTATTAAGATAAGTTCTCTTTAGACCTCTTAGTAACATTTTGGTTTCGTTGATCATCGAGGATGGTGTTCCACGAGAACGGAGGCGAATCTTGAAGCTTGAGTGCGTCGAGAGAGTCCCACACCGATTGTTAGGCGGTTTCGTGGCGAATCCTTCACCTCATTCAGGCCCCACTCCCCCCTCATCTGCCCAGCCGCCACCACGATCTCGGCGGAGTTTGTCACGCGACCTATCAAGAGCAACACCCACAATGGCATGTGGAAGTTGATTCAGATTTTCCTTGGTAAGTAGCGTTCGGTGAGTTTAGTACCGCCACGATGATTACCCTCCGCAGGTACAACTCTTTGGAGAACCAGGAGAAGCACTATCTGAGTCACTATAGTGGAGACATTCCACCCGTCGTACCCCAAGCAACAGATGTTATCCCCACCGGTGAGCTACCCTCGCCACGGTGTTTTCTGTGGTGACATCGGACCTTTTACCCTCACTCCAGGTGGGTCACACTCATCAAACCCTCTTGTACCACCTTCTCCCGTTTTGACCATCAACAAGGCTTTGGTTACCCCCACTACGGTTTCCACTAACACGATGCAGCAGAGATACCTTATGGATACCTCAGGTTTATCCGCCCGGTCCCACAGTTAGGCCGGTTTTTGAGCTAGCACCACCAATTGAAAGTTGGTATCACGAGGTTGAGAAAGCGAGTTCAAGACTTCTTTAGGAATGTCGAGCATTCAAAGGTGAGGAATGGTTAAGAGGCTTGAGAAGGCTTGCGAGGAATATACATGTTCCACGAACACGAGATACGCACTGATTAAATTACATTAGTTTCCTTTTAGGTGCTGTTTGAAGCTTGGATTGACGCTATCTGAGTAGGAATGGGAAAGTGATGATTTGAGGAAAGCTTTAAGGCCATGTTTTATAATGAGTATTTTAAGCAGTCGCGACCAGGACATAGCCGTCGGTTTAAAGCTTAAAGCGGGAGTAATTACATGAGTATCGCGATTACACCAACAAGTTTAGCAGTTGGGAGATTTACTGAGTTGATGAAGGTTGAAGAAATAAAGATGGCCGCTTTACAAGGAAACGCAGCTCCAGGATCTGATCAGGTATGTTGGGTTTCTGACCAAGAATATGCTATTGTGAATTGTTGAATAAGGCCTTGGAAGTTGAGAGCGGGGAAGAAGGCCACAGTTGTTATTGGGAATAAGAGGAATTTTGGCACGAGTCAAGGTAATAGCAGGGAGCACATGCAGCAAAATTTCAAGAAGACAACGACCCTGCTGCGGTAAACCTCAACGGAGCACCTTTATGCTCTAAGTGCACGAGAATTTTTCAGGTGAATGTAAGGCTAGTTAAAGTAATTTTGCTACTATTGCGGAGATTTAGGACACTTTGCCAAGATGTGTCAACCAAGAGAGCTCGAATATTCGAGACAAGGAAATGGGAAAAGCGGCCCAAGTGCTTGATTCAGTGTTTGCGATGGATCTTTGAGATGGGTGAACTAGATGACAATATTATTTGGTACCTTTGGTTTATTGTGATTTATTAGAGTACTTTATAGCACGATTTAAATCATGTTGTATTGTATTTAAATAAATTAATTCACATCCTAGGTACAATAATTCTAGAAAACTTAGCGATTCTGACATTGTTTAATCTGGGGCGTCCCTAACACTTTTGTGTCAACTAAGGTAGCTAAGAAGCTTAACTTACCAATGGAACCTTTAAGAAACACTTTGGAGATAAAAACACCCTTGGGAAAAGTGACTAAGGTAACAAGTTGATACCTCGGTAGAGGTTAGGAGTTGGAAAGTATTGATCTGAGGTGATTTGGCGGTTTGGACTTTTGATTTTGATGTGATCCTTGGAATAGATTGGCTATCCGAAATTTTGTCCACTGGATGTAGAGAAAAAAAGTGACCTTTAAAATACCGGAAATCGGATAAGACATATCAAGGTAATGTACTTACAAGCCTAGTAAGCGCCATCTATAATTTCAATGATTAAGGCTATAAGAGCTTGTCGGAAGGGTTGTGAAGGCTACTTGTTGTCCACTGATGGATGTGGAACAAGTGAAGCCTAAGTTAGAAAGAAACCTGTAGTCAAGAATACCAGAGGTATTTCGAGGAGAAAGTTACCGGGAAACATGCGGATAGAGATTGAATTTGAGATTAAGTTGATGCAGTGCGGCACTGATTGCTAAGGCACCACATAAGAATGGCACCGGCTGAATTGAAAGAAGTTGAAAAGCACAGCTCAGGATATGCTTGAGAGGAATATAATTCAGACTAATTACTTACACTTGGAGAGCCCAGTCTTTGTTTGTTAAGAAGAAAGATGGAAAGCATGAGGATGTGCATAGATTACGAGCGCTAAACAATCGACCATCAAGAATAAGTACCCTTTGCCAAGGATTGATGATTTGTTTAACTTGATTGTATAGCAAGAAAGTATTTTCAAAGATTGATCTTAGGTCGAATATCACCGTTGAAGATCAAAGTGGTGATATACGAGAAGGCACGGCGTTTGAATACGAAAGGTATGGACATTATGAGTTCTTAGTTATGCCTTTTGGACTCACCTAATGCTCCATGCATTGCATTTATGGATACGTAAATGTTTTCATGCCATACTTGGATAAGTTTGTGATAGTGTTCATAGATGACATCCTTGTATACTACAGGATGAGAAGGAACATGAAGAACACTTAGGATAGTGTTGGATACCTTGAAGAGGAATCGGTTGTATGCTAAGTTTTCAAAGTGTGACTTTTGGTTGGATCAAGTGAGTTTCTTGGGTCATGTCATTTCTGGAGATGGAATTAAGGTTGATCCGGCAAAGATTGAAGCGATGGAGAAGTGGTCGGACCGACTACCGTTTGAGAGGTTAGAAGTTTTCGGTTTGGTGGCTATTATAGGAAGTTTTATGCAGGAGACTTCTCAAGATAGATACACCACTTCCACAAACTAGCCTCAAAAGGATATGAAGTTAAGTGGACGATTGAGTGTGAAGATGCTTTTCAATGCTGAAGAAGAAGTTGATTCTGACCCTGGATTTTGCGGGTTCCGGGAGATCTTTGATAGTTATAGCGTTTACGGATCTGCGTCGGGACAAGTTTAGGTTGTGTCTTTGTCTGAGGAGGAAGGTAATTATGCATCCCGGCCAGTTGAAGGTGCATGAGAAGAATTTTAACCCACGACTTGGAGTTAGCGGCGGTTATGTTGCCCCTGAAGATTTGGAGAGCGCTGCACAGCCCATGGAGTTAAGGCAGGATCTTCACGATCCACAAGTTTGAAGTATTTCTTTACCGGGGAAAACCTGAATATGAGACAAAGGAGATGCATTGGAGTTCGTAAGGATTATGACTTGGAAATTGATTATCATCCGGGTAAAAGCAAATGTAATGGCTGATATGCGCTTGGCGAGAAAAACGGTGTTCCACGGTTTCAAAGCGTTGAGTGTTGTAGAAAGGGTTAGATGATTTGGGAATCCGAGCTTTGTCCGGATTAAGACCAATGATTTGTGGCACCATTGTTAGCAAGTGCGAGTTGATGGATGACATTCGGGAGAAGGAAGATGAAGAACCATTTTGGTTGACTTGGAAGTGATTTACAAGGAGAAAGCCTCACGGTTGGATATATATTAGATAGAATGGGAATCTTTGGTATCGAGATCGTTTGTGTGTGACCTAATGTGGGTGATTTAAGACATAGAGTAATGGAAAGGCCACATAGGTTGCTCTTGCGGTTCATCAAGGGGAGCTCTTAAAATGTACAAAGTCTTGAAGGAAGGTTTTTGGTGGCCTCATTAAGCGTAGATAGCCCCAAGTTCATTCTGAGTGTGACAACGCTTCCGGAAGGTTAAAGAAGAACATAGAAGACAGGAGGAATGCTTAAGCCATTGGATATCCCGGAATGGAAGTGAGGATAAGATCACTATGGACTTTATCACGGTTTACCTAAGGCGAGAGGCGAAATGATCGCGATTTGGGTGATTGTGGATAGATTGACCAAATCCGCTCATTTCTTACCATATAAAGGTCGATATGCCCTTGAAGAAAATGGCGACTTTATGCTTGGATAATATAGTGAAGTTACACGGAGTACCTATCTCGATGGTTTTGGATCATTGATTAGGAGGTTAGTCGATCGGTTTGGAAAAGTTTACAAGCGACTTTTGGAACCAGAATTGGATTTGAAATACGGCCTTTCATCCTCAGGCAGATGGACAATGCAGGGAGAACCATCCAAACACTTGAGAATATGTTTGAGAGCTTGTGTGTTTGAAGTAGTTGGATCATGGGATGATTACCTACGGTAGCGGAGTTTAACATTACATATCGTATCATGCAAGTATTACAGCATGCCACGTTTGAAGCTTACATGTATGGAAGAAAGATGTAAAGCATATTTGTTTTAGGATGAAATGGGAAAACCCAAAATCACCGGGCGGAGGTGGCTGAGCAAGCTAAAAGAGAAATGGTTGAAAAGGTGAGTAAAGAAGAAAATTTGAAAGCGACTCAAGATAGACAGGAGAGAAGTTAGGCGAGATGTTAGAGGACCCTGCTTGAGTTTGAAGTTACAGGTGAAAAGAATTATTACTACTGACTTCACCAATGGGCGAAGTAAACGTTTTGGACATAAGGAAGCTAAGCCGAGGTATGTTGGACCTTTTGAGATTCTAGAAAGTGGACCTTTGGCCCTGGCTAAAGTTACAGAATCGATGTCGAGAAGTCCCTGACGTGTTCGTATCTCAATGTTAAAAGTGTTTGACCAAGGCGGATATTGAACATCACGATCCGGAGGTTCTCCAGGATGATCTTTAAATACGATGGGATTCCGACAATTTTGGACGGAAGGAAAAAGATGATTAAAGCGGTTGATTCCTTTAGTTCTTGTGCAATGCGACATCATGCGCTACGGATAAGCTACTTAGGGAAGTTGGGGGCGATATGATACGTGAGATTCAATTTTATCTAAAATTACTGGTATGT